>RJWH01000061.1:347705-947705 GCA_004363575.1 Solenodon paradoxus | reverse complement strand
CCTGGCCTAACTACCCTGTCTCCATCCTTCCTCACAAGTCAGTTTTTCATTAAAAACCCAGGCAACCGGCAAGGGAGACTGGGTCTGGACCTTCCTTGGTTAGCGCCATTCCTTTACCCACTAACTAAATCTCTGCTTGCTCACTCACCGAACCCTGTGGTAGCTTCTTTGAGTGACCTGAAACCCTACACATTCCATATTGAGGTCACCACTTGGTGAGTATTTACAAGGGATACAAAGCATTTGCTACATTTGCCTATCTGGCCATTTTCAAGTAAAGTGAGCAGTTAGGTAAACTAATTGAAGTTATACCCATTGAATATATCCTTCAGGGATATACCAAAGAGACTATAGTACTATAGTTGTCCATTTGTGGTGAGATTATGTGTGTGTGTGTGTGTGTGTGTGTGTGTGTGTGTGTGTGTTATAGTACCAAACCATCTTTAACTTATACCTGAGTCTTCTCCTTCTATGCTAACTAATCATGGGTAACTGCTCATGAGATCTTAGGTGAAGTCTAGGGGTAGAATGAAGTGTAGGAAGAGGCTGAACCATGAAAATTTTAGTAACTTCTGCATGTAACTGACCTAGGTCTTCAGGGCCTTCTTGGACCCAACTAAATGTATGTATATACTACTTCTGTTTAATGATGGAGTGCTGCTGTGCATGTCCAACTTACTGCTTGCTGACTCTGAGAACACCAAGTTCATGATGGGCAGTTCAGTTTGTATGGTAACTTGGTGAAGTGTGTTTAATTAAATATTTGGTCTCTATTAAGGCCCAGTAGTAGGTCAAGGGCTATTTCTCAAGAGTACTCATGTAGATGATGACATGTTTTGCTTCAAAATACAGAGGTTTAGACTGCAATTTATATCTAGGGCCCTACCAAGGACTGAAAACAGCATCCTTAGTTGTCATTGACCTTTAATCATCATTTTGTCTGCTATATTAAATAATCCAAATGGCAGAGAAGTTTTCACAGCTGTCTGAACCTGTTGCAGAGCCTTCTCTTACTCTATCTAGGTCGTACTCCAAACTAGTTGCTTTTTGGATCTATGGGCCAGGGTAAAATACCCAAATAAGGATCAAGTTGTCTCCAAAATCTAGAGGCCCATTAAGCATTGTGTCTCTTTTGAGTGCTGAAGGGGTTAAATACAACACCAGAAGGCATATTTTGAGAAGCCACTGAACCCCTGGATGACCCTTGAAATTTTGTTAGATTTATTTCTCACCCAATGACCAGTAGATGTCTTCTCAGTAAGTCCGGAGTAGTCTTGACTTCTTGTTCACTTGTTCTAATCAATATTATATCATTAATATAATGGGCTTGTGTTGTGGAAGTGAAAAGTGATAAAGAAATTTGCAAACTAAATTATGAACATGGGTTGAAAACCTGATATACCTCTGAAGCAAAATAGTGAGATTATGTTGTTAGCTTTGAAAGCTAAAAGCAAACTGCTTTTGGAGCTTAACAGACAAGGATGGGGACAAAATGCATTTGCTAGATCAATTGATGCATAGAAAGTACCAGAAAACCTGATAATTTGCTCAAGTAATGAAATCACATCTGATACAGCAGCTAAAATTGGAGTTACTATGTAGTTAAGCTTACAATAATCCATTGTCATTCTCTGTCTTCTGAACAGACTATGTGGAAATGTTGAATGGGAATGTGGTGGGAATCACCATCCCTGCATCTTGTAGGTCCTTCCTTGGTAGTGGCACCAATATCTACAATCCTTCAAAGGCACAGTGTTTCTTTTGGCTTATTGTTTTCCCAAGTAGAGACATTTCTAGTGGCTTCTATTTGACCTTTCCTACCATTATGGAACCAATATGGTGATTCTCTAGTTGCTAAGTATATCTATTCCAATTATGTGCCTGAACAAATGAATTATCCAAAGGATGGATTCAGAGACCAATTAGACCAACTAGGAGATGGACCTGAGCTAAACGCCATAAGATGTGATAGCTGATCTCTGTAAGTTCTACTGGCAAATCATGATGATGTTGTGGTTGTCCTGGAATTTGTGTCAGTTCAGAGAATATCCTCTGGGATAAAACATTAACGATATACATAATTGATATTGCACAGGTTCCTTTCTCTAGGGAATCCTACTGTCTCTCCTTCATTCAAGGGATTCTGGTTTATGAACTTGCTAAAGCCTGGGAATGGACTGAGGAGTCATGACTTTCCAGTCTTATGATTTAGATTTTCCTATTAATTTTACCTAGGACTTTTCTGCTTATATAGACCAGTTAGAATTTAGTAGGTTTCTTAACTGTTTCACTTCTAGATACACCATGATTTAGTAAGCAAGTAAGTCTATGCTTGTCAAACTATCCTGATTGCTACTTTGACTCTCTTACCCATTATAGTAATCACACCCATCTTGCCTTTGGCTATTGTCTTGACTACTCCTGCCATCTGGGGAGAGAATTATTCCCATTGTATTTAGATTTCACAATTCAGCTATTTCAGTCCCTGATTTAGGTCTAGTGTTCAGAGAAAAACAATTATAGAATTCTATGAAGATGCAGGGCTTCTTTCACAAATCTAGTTCTCATAGTCATAGTGAAAGATAAATCTCTTAGACCCTCCCAACCTGTGTGAATAGGTAGTAAATTTAGATTATACTACTACTCCAATCACCCTTCTTTGAATCCCTTCATCCACATTAAATCAAGACAGAGCTGCTATTTCAAATTTTCTCTGTGGGTCTCCTTTTAGATAATGTTTCAGTCAGCCAGTCAACTTTCTGGAGCCCATTTTAACTTTCTAAGCTGCAAGATTAAATGTAGGATCTCTGCTTAGTGAGTTCACATAAATAAAGATGGCCTGGCCAGACTTCATGTTCCTCTATTGTTTCACTTGGATGGGGACTGACTTATAGCCATAAACCCAAAGATGACATCTTTACCTTACTGACTTTTCAGTCAAAAAGATATACCAAATAACTGGGTACCACATAGCTTAGTTAACTATTATAATGCATATAAAATAAAAATTCTGAATGACTAAAAATACTGTGGTATAGTTTTATTTGCATCATTTAGTCGATAGTATCTTAGTGTCAATGACATGTGACCATTGTTTATTAGACATGTTTTAGATATTTGATGTGCATTTTCTTATGTAGCAAGAACTATCCATAAGATCTGTTTTAAAGATGAGGGAAATGAGACTCAGATGTTTAAGCATATAGTCCAAAACATAGCTTATTAGTGGTAGAGCTGCAATTCAAATCCAGGTTCAGAGATAGCACAGAAGGCTCTTCACTACATATGTGATGGTCATTGACTTAGAGTTTAGGATTTGCAAAACTGCACCCTAGAAATTTAAGGATTTGTATAATTTAAATATCTGCTCTATGATCAAAATTTATAACACGTTAGAGCTAAATAAGACTTTCTACTCTGGAAAAAATTCATTGTTCTTATAGTGTAGACACTAGGATGAATAAACCTATTATTTCCCCTTGTGGAGACAGATATCTTTAGACAGATGAGATATAATATGGCAAGCGTTCTATGATAGTTACTTACAGAATTGTATGTTTTGTAGGGTTGTGGGTGATAGTAGGGTTTCACTAAACAAAGAAATGGGATGAAGTTAGATATTCCAAGCAGAGGATAAACACGAGTCCATATTCATGAAGGGATTATACTCCCAGACATAGAGCTATACTATAAGTGAAAGTGGTCAAAATTGGTGCTGGAATAATAACAGAGGCAGAGACCAGTGGAATATAATTGAATCACCAGAAACTAACCCACTACTTACAGGCAGTTAATCTACGACAAAGAAGTCAAAAGCATACAATGGAGAAAAGAAGTCTTTTCAAAAAATGGTGTTGGACTAACTGGACAGGCACATGCAAAAGAATGAAGCCAGAGCACTCTCTACCACCAT
The DNA here is from genome assembly GCA_004363575.1 of Solenodon paradoxus. NCBI lineage: Eukaryota > Metazoa > Chordata > Mammalia > Eulipotyphla > Solenodontidae > Solenodon > Solenodon paradoxus. Next base: position 943,792 of record RJWH01000061.1, on the reverse strand, counting down.
TCACAAAAGTTAGCTTGAAATGGACTAGAGACCTTGACATAATACCAGAAATCATAAAATTCTTGGAAGACCATATAGGAAAGACATTTCATGACGTTAGCCTTAAGGAGGCCTTTTGGGACTCAACCCTAGCATCAAGGGAAACAAAAAGAAAAATGAACAACTGGGACTACATCAAACTAAAAATTTTCTTCATATCAAAAGAAAACATCACCAAAACCAAAAGGCAACCTATTAAGTGGGAGAAGATATTCACATTTCATATTTCTGACAAGGGCTTAATATCTGAAATATACAAAGAACCCATAAAACTCAGAAACAGAAAAATAAGCAATCCAATCAAAAAAATGGAAGAGGAACTAGAGACATTTTTCCAAAGAGGATATACAGATGACCAACAGGCAAATGAAAAGATGTTCCTATTGCTGTCTATCAGAAAAATACAAATTAAAACCATAATGAGATATCACCTTACACCTGAGAGACTGACTAATCTCCAAAAGTCTGGAAACAGCAAATGTTGGTGAAGATGTGAAGAAAAGGGAACAAGTCTATTATATCCTTGGATTTCTGAAGTCAGTTCCTTCCCTGAGTTTGAGAAATTTTCAACTCTCTCTCTCTCTCTCTCTCTCTCTCTCTCTCTCTCTCACCTTCTGTGATACTTATTGTCCTTTGGTCACCTTTTTAATGGGGTCAGATAGATGTGTTTTTGTTTTGTTTTTTTGAAATATATTCTCTCATTTTTCCCACCTGAAAAAGTTCTGGGTTTCTATAATTGAGGTCTCTAATTCAGTCCTTCATTTGATCTATCTGCTTTCATTGCTTTTCAGTACACTCTTGATATCCTTTATTGAGTTATTCATAGCCTGAATCTCTGTTAGTCTCTATTTAAAACTTCAATATCTTATTTTTGACCATTAATTTCATTTTTATCTAATTGATTTGTTTTGTTGACTTCTCTTTGAATTGCATTTCTGCATTCTCTCATGATCTATGGGTTTCTTTATATTGCTATTTTGATTTTTTTTTACCTGTTATATAGCATAATCTTCTATGTATTTCAATTTGATTTCTGGAGAGGTGTTATTGTCTCTTTATGTGCTCGTGGTACTTTGACATCTCAGGTAATCCTGTTTTGTCTTCTTTCTTCTTCCCATTTTGAACCTGGAGCAACTTAAAACTGTGCTTCCTAGCATTTGTTTTCACAGCAGATGGTGCTATGGCTTTATTTATTTTTATTTACTTAGTTATTTGGCCCTTGTTGACTTTCATAGGTGTTAGGCAGATGAATAGCAATTTCTCTGTCAGCAGGGTGAGGGAGGGTAAGCAGGGGGACATGGCTATTGTTGTGGACTACTGGGGAGTACCTGGCTCATGTGAATCACACAAGCATGAACACTCCTCTTTGGAGTCAGATCAGAGAATTTTCCGTCGATCTGCTGATAGTGTACTTCACAACATGAATGAGTATAGATCCTGAGTGGTACATGAGGGGGACTGCAGTCGAGTAAGTTCTCTCTTATCTTTCTTGACATGGTCCCAATTCATCTGGATCACCACAGCTTCTCCATTTTGGTTTTCATCTATGCCAAGGGGTGTGTGCTTCCACGCCAACTCTGTTCTTCCCTTTAAAGATTTTCTAACTAGGCTGGCAGCCCTCCTATTTCCAATTAGAAGCTCTTGCTTCTGTGTTTTCTTCCCTCAACTTTCATTACACTGATGCATGTATCTATCCTCTCTCAACATCTTAGTTGAAATCCAGGCTGTTTTAATTCTTATTTAAAAACATGAAGAGCATTGACATTGCCTTATTTTATTTCCAGATGGCATTAGTTAAAACTTGTAAAAATCTATGTCTACCACTTCCCCACTTCCTCTGAAGGATGTGACTGTAGGTGAAGTGAGTTTGAGGACTGAAGCTCTGGCCAATTCCACCTAGTTGCCAAAATGGCCCTGCACACTGGCATACCCATAATTTTTTTTTTAGAGAATAGAGGAGAAATTCATATCATAAAAGAAAAACAAATAAAATTCAATATGAAATTTGAATTTCAAAATGAAATTCGATATAATCAATAAATAAAATTCCTTGCATCAGGAAAAGGAAAAATAGACACAAATAACCCACTTTCTGAAATGAAGTTTTCAACATTAAGTCACATTTACCTTTACATAATTTATTTTATTAAGCACAGGATAAATGAAGGCTTTTGACTTTTAATGCTAACCTTAAAATACGATATCAAATTGAAATATTGCCCTCATTAATCAAATACAAAAGCCAATGTCTTGTGGCTTGGAATATCCTTATTTTTGTAGGAGCCATTAGAGAAAGGCCCTAGATTGACTTGGGTTGGTATGACACATGTGGATCACTGGGTGATTCATTTCCAGATGGAAACATGTGCTAAAAGAACTACAGTTCTAAGATGAAGCAATCATGGAGAAAATTCTTCTGTTGGTTATGGTCATGGTGTCTGGTTTAAAAAGAAACTCTAATAGAAAAAAGTCATACAGAAAAAATAAAATCAAAGTCATCTTAGTAGTTATCCTCTACAAACATTTCACCTTCCACTTTATTGCTAAAGGCAAAGGAGTCTTTTTATGAAACTGAGAAGCAATGGCAATGTCTTGAAAGAAATTTGAATTCAATTTTTTTAATAGAGCAAATTCAACACTTCAAATGTCAAATTATTGGGAAATATAAACAGACATTTTCCTTTGAAGAAATAATGGCCTATATTGCTTCAAGCATATGTAAATGTTGAAAGCCACATCATACATTATAAACATGTAAAGAAAAAGCCCTTGGGAAAATTTAAAGTAATTTGTCACACAAGGGACAGGAAATAAAAGTAGATTCCCCTGATAGATACATTTTTCTTTATAACCATATTAGAAGCCCAGGTGAGTATTTTATTATTGACTACATGATCACTTCTAGTGTCAACAAAATACATTCTCAAAATATGTGGTTAAAATGAATTTAAATTTATAAATTCAAAGCTCTTTGAATAACACACACGGAGCAAATAACAAAACCCTATAGTTAACTCACATATGGAAAAGTGTTCTGATGTGTCCTATCCATTTGGGAAAGTCAAGATTATAAATCTATCACTCAATAATAATATAAGAATCAGAGAACAAAGATGAGAAATCAATTCTGAGTATCTTCAAATATGACATTATGTCATGTGGGAAATGGACTTGCAGATACTGTGTGTTGTGAAAAACAGAAGGGAACTCACACTCAGAATTGTGTGTACTCTGAAGTAAAAATCAAAGAACAGCGCATCTCCAGTCTTTTAACACTCCAGCCTCCTTTTAAAGTATCAGGGTTCTAACCACAGTGGGGGATAGATCAAAGGTCCCTCCTTCCTAGAAAGTCTGATTGATCACTTTTTCTTATCATGTGCATAGTAGATAATCTGTGGCAGAAAATGAAATCCAAAGAATTTCATAGTGTTGTATATATACCCATGCTTTCAAAAAATTAATATGACATTGTTTTTCTTTATAGCAGATTTTAGAAAAAATTCAGAAAAGCAAGAGAAAGATTCCTACAATAAACAATTATGTTTTGCCAAGGATAACTCAAATCAGGACTCTCAACCAAACATAGTCATGTAATATTAAATTTTCACTGCTGTGAACTAGTGAATCCTGCAGGACAGAGCACGTGAAAATAAGCAAAGTCAAGCTTTGGGGTACTTCAATGAATAGGTGAATAACAATACAACTTGAATCCACTGTTTTTGGCAGGTTTAGTGTTTCCTCGGATAACATTAATTATTGAACTCTTTTTTGTCAGAATGAATGTTATATTAATTATATAAAAAAATTCTTTCTTGTGTCAAAATAAAAAAAAGACCTCAGTGTGGCTAAGCCAAAAGTTTTAAGAAATCTTAAAAGGCCTTCACTAATTCTATTTCCTTACCCTATCTCCCTATTTTTTCTCCAGTAGCATTTACTAAAAAGTTCATGACTCAATGGAATGAAACAGAACATTCTGACAGGCTTTTAAAATTAAAGGAGGGGAATATTTCCAGGGAACCCCATCCCATTTAAATCCTTCTGTCACTGCTATTCAAAGTGATAAATTATGAATGAAGTTTTTCTGTCGAAAATAAAATAATTTACTTACACTAATAGGTTTTTAGCCAATGTCTTGATGACAATAACATCATCTTCACAATGAAAATGATCTCTTTTGTTTTATGATCCAGTATGGTCTTTATTAGTCAACATATGCTTCTATACAGACTTGTTGAATATTAGTATGCTGTAGGAAAACAAAGAAAAAGCAGAGTAAGACAAAGATATTTTTCCAAATATCATTAAGCTTAATGTAAACAAATCAAGACAGTATTTTTATGTAATTAACCAAATACACAGTATAGTTAAAGATTTTATGACTTATTTGATCATCTTTGGGTTGTATTGCTATTCCATATTTCACAGTGTTTCCTCCAGTTTAATTATATAACAGTAGACAAAATGTTCCAGTAATATGCAACTAACATCCAATTACAAACACAAAACACATGTGTTAATAGGATAAGTCAGAAAAGGGCACATTGTTTAAGGATCACGTGGGAGCCAAGTCCAAACTGGGAAGGCAATGTCAGATCACTGCTTCTACTGTAAGAGGGCTGGTCCTCCAAACACACTTACCTCCCACAGTGTTCCATCTTGGGTAGTCATTGAGCTTTGCTGTTTCTCAGTTTACTCACCTACAAAGTGGGGGAGAGTTTATCAGCTTTATATATTTAGGGTGTCTCCAAACCTTCACAAAAGAAGTCAAATATTGAATCATTGTGCTTTAGCCCAATAAATGTGAATTGTTGAAGCTGTTTAAAATGTGGTATTTGCGGTTCAGGCGACTAAGATGCTGGCATGTGGACATGCACATGCCAAGGACATGGGTTAGCAACCCAGGGTCAGGGTGAAAAACAAAATAAATGAAGAACTTTCTTTCCTTCCTCCATCCCTTCCTGCTGCCCTCCCTTCCTTCTTTCAAAAATGTTGATCCTCCTCTCCCTTCCTCTCTTGAAGAAATAAAATAATATTATGTATGGGTATATAGATAATGTGTTAGGGCCTCCGCTTCACCTGATTCTTGGAATTTACCATCCTAATAGTGTGATCAGTAAACATTTGTAAATACCTTTGGACACTTAAAAATATTTTATGAGTATCCATTAATTCAGTGCAAAATGAGAATGGCACACTTAAAATGCTAATAATAATATTTATATACCATCCGATCATGTACCAATCATCATTACATAAATTATTTCATTTTAGACTTACAATAATGCCTTGTAGCAAGAAAGTCAGGTTGTTACATTGCACTCATCTTACTGATGAATAAAGTCAAGTTCAGAGAAGTTGTGATTTGTTTAAGGAAACAGAGCTAGTATGTGGAAGAGCTAAAATCTGAGCATGTATTTTATTGTGACTACAATTTTTCAGTTGTTCAAGTTATTCTAGGCTTAAGGCCTTAGAATAACTTCAATAAAGAGAAAAATAATTATTCTGTAGGAAAACAGATATCAAAATTTTCATTAATTTTACTTGACTGGCATCTACAGATTCTCAAACTTTAAATTGTTGTATGTAATTTGATCATTTTATTGACAATGAGAGAGATTTATGAAATGGACTAATTTATATAAAATGAATATGTCACCAAGTTGATGTCACCTAGATAGAATAATTAACTTATCTTCAAAGTTTTTGCAAATGTTTGTTTATCATCTGGGATGAAAATTAGCCCCATAACCATGGGAGGCACAACTGATGGGAAGTTCATAGGAAGAAATTCAGTAAAAGGTAACAAGCTACAAAGGAAAGATTATCAGGACTTTCCTCCCTATGGTGGTGGCATCAGGGAAAGCAAATTCCTTTTTCACAGTTGGGGGGTAAATAATTAATAGCATACAGCAAAGTGAGGAAAGTGTGAGAATAAGAAAGAAGAGAGAAAGAAAAAATATCAGGACCTCATTTTTATCTTTGGTGTACATAAAAGCACTCATTTTGAAAACTAGGAAATATTGCCTTGTGTCACCAACACATGAAGGAGCTCAGAAATTCTTGCCAGAAGTAACATTCTAACTGGCATGCCTTTTGCTAGAGGTAATCTTCCTCACAGACTTAGATGATTGAGATTTTAGGTCAAATGTTTATGTCACTAATTTGCATTCCCTGCTAATTTTTCATATTCCAATCACTAGCAGATACAGAAAGTTAAACAGGAGACATTTCTACAAATTCTTAAGTTTCCAAGTAAGTTTGTGCTTGAGAAACAACTATTCAAGTAGTTTTTGTTTGGATGGGATAGTGTTCTAAGTTTTGTATATACTCCATTAGTCTCTCATTATCTCCATTAATCTTTGACTGTTTAGACATTTCTTATGAAAAGAAATATCCTATTGCCAGATGATATTATTTTTGAATAATTGGTCAGAACAATTCATTCTTTTTATGATGCAGAATAATAACTGTTCAGAGAGCTAATGACCTAATTTTTAAACTATTAGGTAATTTTTCTATAATGAAATGCTTTTCATGAAAATATTTAAAATGTCTTAAAATATTATCACTTTAGAAAAATTAAAAATTAATTGAATCAGGATAAAAATAATAATTTCCTTAGATCTCTCACTTTAAAACAGTAGCTTTTGCATTGAATTTCTCAGAGCATCTAGGTTATGTCCTCAGGGAATATAGCTGGGACAAATGAAAGGCCGTAGGAGAAAAAGCTCCAGTCCCATAAAGTTAAATTCCACCAGAGGAGTTTTACTTTGGTCTATTTCATTTAGTGACTTTTGTCATGAGAGGTCATATAATGAAAGAATTCCACTGAAGGAAAAATGTAGAAAAGCCACTGATGTGTTACCGTGAGAGCCACCACTTCCCCATGCACATGTCGATTTATTTATACCGTTAGTTAGACTACTGGCTTTGAAATTTGTTTTTACATATTTTAAAAAAGTCGTTTGCCACTCTGTATTTGGAGCTCAGTAAAAGATCATCTTGAGAGGAAGTAATTCTTTGTAAGATCTATCATATAGTAAGTAATCCAGATAAATGTTTGAGGTGCCATTGTTCTATCTAAGTACCAGGCATCAAAGTGACAAGTAAAAGAGTCACATTTCAGATATAAATAACATACATAATACATTAAGCATTATAAAGACTCTCAAGGAGACATTGAACTCAATACAAAGAGAATAACTAAGATTAGACAAGATGTTAGCACCAAACATGTAATTTTTCCCTCATTCTAATATAATAAGAATTAATAGGACCAACAGTAGCTTGAATTAGATACCAGTGTCTTAATAGTTGTTCATTGCTTCCTCAAATAGCAGAGAATACATGACCTTCTTACTGTTTCTAATTTAAAAATGTAATCATATTACTGTAAACATAGTTGCTTATCATACTCATCCAAATTTCTGGAAAATATTAAATTTTATTATGAAAATAATGAGAACAAAAGTTGTGTCCTGGCATATTTTCTCTTGGGCATTTCCTGTTGCTTTCTTCATGCTTTTTTTTTTTATTGCAATCACAGTTGCAGCTGAACCTCATTATTATTCTTTTTATTTTCATTCTCTCTCTCTCTCTCCCCCTCCTTCTCTCCCTCCCTCCCTCTCTCTCTCCATCCTTCTCTCACTCTCTCTTTCCTCTTTCCTTCAAGTGACATGTTATTTTCTTCCTTGGTGCACATATCACTGGAGTCTTTTGAAGTCCATTTTGGTTTGCAGAACAATATGGCCTGTAATTACAAAGGCAGTAAAATGAACAATTTAACCAGAGACAAGAAACAGCTAATTAAAAATTAAATGCCAAATGAAAGCCTTGGTAGTTGAAATTTATTTGGTGTTTTATAGACTACACAACTTGAGTTCCAGCAATTTTACTTAATGATCAGCATCATAGCTGTAAAGCATGTATTATTTAATCATTTTTTTCAATTTGATTTTTGATAAAATTTATAAGAAAGTGAGATGCCATTGGGAACACACTATTCCACTTCTCCCTGGAAGTGAGAAAAATTATATACATGCAAGTTCTAGCAATCAGGCTCTACACAATGTTAGCATATTAGTCTAACTCACAGAACTATAGTCCTTTTGTTTGTAGAACAAACTACCCAGCAAGAACAAGGTCAATGCTTTTAGACAATATAAACAAGATAGCACATTATAAAACTACTAACTTCAAGTGAACCCAGACACCATTTTCTTGGAAAGTCAGCAAGGCAATTCTCTTAAGTAAATTTATTTTGATGAGACAAAAAAAAAAAGTAAAATTTCAGTTATCTGAAATCTACTTGGAGACTAGTTTAATACAATTCCCTTAAAATGTTTATAAGGTTTACTCTGTGCCAGACATGGTTACTGGGCCTGGAGGTACAACAAATCATAAAATTCAATGTTTCTCTCAAGGAAATCATAGTTATGTCAATAAATGATGTCAGAACAGCACGGTAATTACAGTAATGGAGTTGGATACAGGGTACAGTGATAAGGAAGGGAGTGGATTTACTCTGGGAAGAATGATGTGGGAGGTGGTGAATACGTAGGTAGGGGTCTGAATAGGGTGTTAAAAGAAAAGTGAAAAGCAGGCAGGTAGGGGCAATAAGGTATGGACAAAGCACTCAAGTCACCAAACACTGAAGAAGGCAGCAGCATAATGAAATGCTTGAAGAAGTGAGGCTAGAGATCATAAATGACAAGAATTAGGGTCACTTGTGTAGGAAGGATCCTGCATGACATCTAAGTTACTCATTTAAAATACCAGTGGTATCCAAATATTTTAGATTACACAAACAATTTGTTGAGGTAGGGGGGGAAGAGTACTCCTTCAATATATATATGCATGCTTATTTATGTTGTATGTACAGTCCATAAAGGAAGTTTTTAAAATCTCTTTTGTTTATTGATACCTTTCAAGTGTCCATAATAACACCTGAGAGCACTCTCAATAAATAGCTGTTGAGGGAATTATGTACATTACTAAACACAGATGAAAGTAGAAACTTCAAGGGGATATGATAAAGATGAAATAAAATGTTGGTTTAAAGAATTAATTAATCCAGATGACTTTATATTATCACTGACTGATATTTCAAGGAACAATATAAATGCTGAGGCTCATCTACAATGATGGCAGATGTATTTCAGTATTTCTAAAAATTGCATCATTTTGAACATGTTTGTTTAGCATCTTCTCAAATCTTACTAAATCATCTTTTCTTTTACCTTGTGATATGTCTGGGAGAAAGCGTGTGTTAAGGGAAGAAAGTATTTCAGCACCTTCATTTTATTCTATTGTGAACACTTAGTTGAAGGATCATGGCATCGTAAAATTACAAAGGTTTAAGATGTATTTTATTATAAATCAACATTTGCATATAAAACATTAAGTTTACCATCAATTCTTCAATTGTTCTTTTGTGTTTGCATTACTAGTGCTGTCTTCAATCAGTGGTTTCTTCAGGGACGGTTCTTAGGCAATTTGCTTACTTTCTGAGATCAATACAAATGATATTAATGAAAATAATATAAATGATATTTAATTTCACCATATAAATCCAATACATTATAATAATTGAAAATAAATGAAGGTATCATCATCAGATTCTGCACTGTCGCACCCTAACTCTTGCTTCCAAATTATGTGACCATTTATCACTGGAACTGGAAGGCACTGGGGTCTACTTGTATTATGAATATCAATACAGTTCAATGAACTTCTTTTTAACTATTACAAATATAGTTAATAAGTGTAAACATTTCACCATTTTCTTCTTATATTCCAGAGTATTATATTTTCCTCTTTGACCTCAAAGAGGTCATGTACCTCATGTATCCCATTCAGAAGCCATGGCTATGGGACTAAAAAATTAAGCATAGAATAGCAATTCATAGACTTCAATTGTCATAAATGTATTATAGCTGAATTTCCTAGATAGTTTAAAGTACCTTTTCTTACTTATTTGATCAGTGATCTCATGTAGGATTCACTTACAGTTTTGTGGACATTCTGCTCAGAATAAGTTCTAAATTTTGTGCATTTTCTCTCTTTATCTCTGCTCTCTCCCTCTTTATCTTAACTTGTCACAGTCCTCAGTCTGCATGTGAGGGCCACATTTTTCCCTGTTTTCATCTACTCGGCTCTCCTTAGAGTTCCATTCAGCAGTTTAAGAGTATGCAAATGTATGCAAAAGGAGTATGCAAATACATGAAAAAGAAATGTTAGCAATTCTTTTTGACTAACAGTCATCAAAACACTAAGCATAGCACACAGAGACATGCTTTCCTTGTCCAGAAGGAAGTATTACAAAATATTTTTTTTCGCTGTAGATGTGTTTTTTCTTTTTCGTCATGTAACGGTGCTTTAAATGTCTCATTAGCAATTCATTAGCTTTACTTGATGGATAGCAGTACATTTGTTTTGGCACATACATTATGGGTAAGAAGTTTCTAAAGCCATGTTTAATGGATTTACATAGTTTTAATACCTGACAAGGGAGTGCCCGGGTGAGCAACCACAGGAGAAAGAAAATGATTCAAACATCCCAGCTGCTGTTCTTTTTCATTTAAGGAAACACAGAATGACAGATGGAAATATTTTAGATGCAAAGTTTGCCTGTAAACCAATTATTTTTTCCCCCATATTATATTTTTCTCTTGGAGCATAAGATAGGATTGTCACAGGTCGAGGGCTCAGGCAGTAGACAAGAAGATGGAGGTTTCTGTTCAGGGAGTTAATATTGAGCAATGTCTTGGGGTCACTCCTATAAGGGTATGGGAGAAGTAGCCATGGATAGAGGGTGAAGCTGAACTGTGATTCAGCTGCAACAGAGTTCTTAGCAGATCCCATGGGGTTTCTGAGAGCAAGCATGGCCCTTTACAGTGATCTTCACTTGAGGAAGGAGGAGATGATAATAGCTTTCCACTAGGCAGTTCCTTGTGGTCTATCTAGGGTGATCTGTGGGTTGAGTGTGAGATACGCACCTTCAGTAGCTAACACCATCAGCAGCTACGTAATAAACACCTCAGTCCTGAATGGGAATTGGGCAGCTCATCACACCTGTGCCCAGATGGTGCCTGAAGCATAGGCAGTGGCACACAGGTTATTAGTAGTCAAATAGCCATTCCATTTCAGTGGGTGCAAGTATCCAAATTAATGCAATTTGGTTTCTTCCCAAATAAATATTCTATTCTTAGTAGCACAGTTTTGTAAACTATATGATTTTTTTCTCTCTTTAATGTCAAACAATGAAACTATTCGGTTATCTCCAGAGTGATTTCAAAGGAGATGTGCAAAAGTAAGAAAAGTCATGCTCAGTCTTTGGAAGGAATTGACAGTATAATTTGGTCAAATACACATATCTAGAGCACTCAGGGAACAATTACATAAGTGTACATAAGGGAATGCATAATAATCTTCTAGGAATGAATATGCCAACCTAAAAAATTAGGTCAGAGAAGTTGTCAGAATGGGTTGGTGTCTATATACTAGTGGAGACACATCATTAATAAAATACCAGTTGAATTTTTTCTTGCATTTCTCCAAAGACACTGTTTTTAACATGCAAAACATAATTATGACCTCATCATATATTAACTAGTTGTAAATACCCAGGTTATAAAAAGTTAGAAAAGGAAAAATGGACAAATAAATTACAGTTTCTAAAAATGTTTAGTCCAGTAATACTTCATATAAAGGTCCTTGCGATACTATGACTTTGGTGACATTCTGCAGTCCTCTACCTATGATGCAAAAGATGTAAATCACAGGTATCATTCTTGTGTTTAAAAGAAAAGAATGTAGTTTTCTTCCATCAGAACTCAATTGTCTGGTGAAAACACAAGATTCATGCTACTTACCAAATCTCTGAGATGTACATAAGTGCTGTATGTGATGACCTACGATACTAACCATTCCTTAAGTTTAGAAAGAAAACTCAGTCTAAAAGCGCCCATCTTATAGTTCTTTAGTATTTTATAGCATGACTACCAAGGTGGATTTGTCTACTGATTGATGGCAATTATATGATTTTTTGAGTGAAATATCTGAATATAAACATTATATATTATAAGCAGGGCACAGACAAAAATCAAGAGTTTAAAATTCACTGGAAAATTGAAAGCTTGGTGTTCTCAGGAAAATGATTCAACTAAGTACAATTTTCTATAAAGTAAAGCTACAAATGAGAGACAGTCCTAGATCAGTCTACACAGATCTAACAGAACTTGGTTTCATTATGACTAACTTTGAACAAATGGTTTGGCAAAGCTCTGATACCTTGTGGAGTTTGGACTCCAAAGGTGATTTAGAAGTCTGGTGGCATGAAAGGGCTTCAGAGGGAGGAGAAAGGAGGAGGAGGCTGGGACATCCAGGATCTCACTTTGGAAAGTAAAAGTTCTGCCGTGGGGAGGAGAGGTGAAAAGTACATAGGGAATGTCTGCTCAATTAATTAACGCTGTCTTGATCTACAGATTGATTTTTCAAATGTTAGGGACTGTTTTGGGGACAAATTCAGGGTAACTCTTTTAAATAAATAAAGATTTCAATTTGATATTTTCCTCACTGGTCTGTGGAAGTTTTACTATATATCTTTATTTTTTTGCTTTCAGTTGACTTGTGTTTATTGTTAAGAAGTGCTATTGCAAAAAGAGAAGATACTAGATAGGAGAAAAATTTACTCACAATGTTCTCATGCTGACACATCAAGTGTTTTCATTTTTCCATGTTCCTCTCTAGTTTATCCATAAATAAACATTGTTGTAACCGAAGCAGAGATGCTTTAGTGCTCTGCTCTTTTTCACTTGACATTGCATAGTGTTTTATGATTCTTCATCTTTTCCTCTTTACCACTCCAAAACAAAGGAGAAAAGCTTGGCTTTCTAGATTCCATGTTGGATGCCCAGTCTTATAAACCTCTAGCCTAGGTGTTGAATTCTATGAGATGGAAGAGTATGCTCCCTAACTTTCCATTCTCGTCTTAAAAGTGCAAGGATATTATTGTGCATCCTAGACAGAATTTTTGGGTTGTTTGTTATTATAGATGTCATTTGAATTTAAAACTCAAATTTTACAGTTGAAACACATTTCCACTTAGTGTGGTGCCTGGCATGTAACAGACACTCAATAAATGTTTGTCGAATAAACAGCATTGCTCATTCAAGCTCACATATGAGCTACTTTAGCTGAAGGAAGTTCTCACAATGTATTTCCAAAGAAAAATTTGTGTGACTACCGGGGCAAACTTAAGCAAAAAGAAGAAGAACTCATCACCATGCTTTAAAACATACATTTAAAAATATCAACCTCAACCGCACTGTGATACCGATACTGATACTCTTAATTTACAAATGAGTCAGGTTAAAAGAAGTTAAGAAACTTGACCAAGATCACATAATGAATAAGGAAGTGTTGGAGCCAAATATGAACACTTTCCTTCTGATTTCGAAATCTGTGTTAGGTAATAGCTTTCCAGTAGCCATTGTTTGCCTGTCAGTTGTAGATAGCATAAAAATCAGAATACTAGGGAAGTGAAGGCATCCTTATAGGTGTACCTTTAATGTCACATATAAGTGTGTTCTATGGAATGGGGTGTCATAACAGGATTTGCTAATGTCTGTGAAACAGCTTAGTGACTGATTATCAGTTAAAGTCTGAATTTTCAGAATTAACTAGTAGGTGTGGATGTGAACTCTTGAGGATCTCTGTCATTTAAAAGTATTTATGTCTGGTACAAGATATCTAATGCTCAGAATACTGCAGAGATGGTCATAGTTCTATATAATTCTGGTATATGAAATGAAGAGAAGACATTGTAGATACTGCCACAAGAGTCTCTAAGCTTTGCAAGCTTAAAATATAAATAACTGAGCAAAAAAAAAGAAAGTGAAATTAATTGCTATAACTTTTAAAAAGAAAGAAATGAGTGCTTGAATGTGATTCTTGATTATTTATAGAAACATCTAAAATATTTTTCTCATACTTTAACTCAATTGCTTATAAATTCTAGAATTAACAATATTTTTTGGAATTCTATAAATGTTTTACTCTTATTGACTTTGAATTAATTGCAATATTGAAAGTTTGTATAATGTTCATGTTAAAATACAACCATAAAGCAAAAATAAACATGGCTTAGAATTTCAGTTTTCAGAAAATAATGACTTTTCATGTCTATAATTTAATTTTTGAAACATTAGCACTAGCAATAATAATGAACGATTTTTTAAAAGACATTTAAACCTAAACATCCAGTTAGGTAACTATCACTCTTTTCTCACTGGGGTATTTAAAAAGAATATTAACTAACTTTCCTAAATACACTCCTGGGAAATATTATTCCACTCCATATTTATACAGTATGTCTGTCAAAAACATTCAAATGTCTGGACATGAGCAACATTCTATTTTAGAGTCAGGAGTCAATTTTTGGAAATCTGATCTTATACTCACAACATGATACAATAGTTGTAGGATATACATATGTGAAGGAAAGATGAACCTCTAAATGTCAAAAAGTGAAACTATTTAAAATAAAACTGAATGATTCTTTTAATGATAAAATCACTTTATTTTATATTACTCAAAATGCTTACATGTTAAAATGAGCTAAGAAGTCTAAAAACGAGTAATATAGAATTAAAGTGTTTATTCATTCTAAATATATATATATATCTCATGAACTGTGCTAATGACCTGCCTATATGTCTTAAAATTTTCACCAGAAAATTATAGAAATTTAGAACATAAATGTATAAATGTAAAACTACAAGTGCACTAAATACATGATGTTGGATTTTTAAAAATTTGATCTGCAATAGTAAGTATATCACAGCTAATGCTCAAGCTTAAGGCAGAGAATTGCTAATTAATTCATACTCTATGTCTTTTTTATATATTTTCTGAAGAGTCTAAATTTTTTCATTTGGATGAATTTTAGGGTTTCTTAATACTTGTTCCCAAATGCATTTGCATTTGAGATTTATATGAATCTATCAGAATATAGATTTCTCATCCATATCTGCAAACACATTAGCTCAGCCAAATGTATTGCCAGTTTATTTGTATAAGTGATGCTTAATTAAACAATAATTATTGCTCATACAATTGAAAAATTTTCAGTAAATATCGGTCATGAGCCAGGCACTCATGAGGGTTTTACACCCTCATCTCATTTAATATTCAAGCAGCCTTGTGAGACGGCACTATTATCATCCACATTTTACTTATGAAAAACCGAGGCTTGGAAATTGAGTTTAGAGAATTTCCTATTAAAAGTGCAAGGAAACTGTATGTTCTTTTTAACTTTTCAAGAAACTGTCAAACTGTTTTCCAAAGTCGTCGTACCATTTTACATTCCCACCAGTAATACAGGAGAGATCTAATTCCTCCAGATCCTTAGCAGCCCTGAGAATGTTGATCATTCTAGTCAATCTAATTGTATTATCTTTGGCGAAGTGCTTATTAACATTTTTGCCCACTGTTTTTATTGGGATGTCTGTTTTTTTATTACTGAGTTTTGAAAATTCTTCATATGCTCACAACGTAAGTTCTTTAATAGATATCTGATCTGTAAATACATTTTTCCCACTCTGTGTTTTGTATTTTTCATCTCTTAACAGGGCATTTTGAATATCTGTGTACACAAAGTTTCATTCGTAACAGCCAAAATCTGGAAACAATTTAAATATACGTCAACAAGAGAGAGGATAAGCTGGTGTCCGAATACTGAACCACCACTCAGCAATAAGAAGGAATGAACTGCTAATATGTGTGCACTCAAGTATGATGAGTGAAAAGTCAGCAGAAGCACATATTTCATGATTTCATCTATATAAAACACCAGAGAATGCCAACTAATCTATAATGTTGGAAAACAGGTAAGCGATTGCCTGAAGATAGAGGGATAAAAGGTGGGAAGGATTACATTAGAGCATAAGGACATGTCTGGAGAGGATGATACACTCATTACCTTGTTTGCAGTGATGGTGTCATGGATTTATACATGTGTCCAAACTTGACAAATGGCATGTTTTAAATAAATACAGTTTATGTATGTCAATAATACCTTAATAAATCTGTTTTAAATATTCAAAGAAATTGACTTTATATTCTTGTTATTTATTCTCTTAGTTGAATCACTAAAATGAAGAAAAAGAAAAAAAAGGAAGAAAATCATAGAGAACATAACACTCCATGAAAGTTACATCACCTCTCATTTATATTTTTAAAACAACATTGGGCTCAGTCTCAGGAAAACCATTATCAGTATAAAGAGATAAAATTCTTACCTTTCCCTTTTAAACTCTAGGATGACTAGTATTCCATTCTGGAAGATTCAATTTGAACAATAATTTATCATAAAATTCTCAATATTTTTACTGTTGTAAGAAGAACTTTATGAAAACATCGATTTTCGCAGGAAACAGAATAAATTCTGCCCTTTGCAAGATGTGTAATTAAAAGCCTAAAAAAATACCACTACCAGGTATTAATTTCATGTGTCAGGTTGTGCAATAGGAAATAACTATTTTTTCAGTTGACTGGTTTAAGTGAAAAGTTATTAATAAAGGACAGTACCAGGTACAATAGATGAGCATGATCATTTTGGGAAAGGCTATAAACTTCATTTTCTGATTTCACTGTTAAATTTATGTAAGTATGTATTTCCCTGGAAATATATAACACAATTCTTAAGCTAAAAAAGATTAAATTCCTGTTGAAGATGGAGGTGGGATCCCCTGGATACACTGGTAGTAGCAGTATTTTATAGCTCATCACTCCCTGGCAGCATATGTCCAGAATGGTTCTCCCCATCCTCATTCTCCATCAATGACTCCTATAGATGCCACAGGGAAAGCACAAAGATTTGCTGATTGCATAAATCCTTTAAAAAATTCCCTAGAAAATGAATCATTTTCCAGTTTTTTGAGTTTCCTAGCTATGTCTTCCAACTGAAATAAATATTGTCATCTTGCATTAATACTTAGTGTCACTTGACCTTTCCTGATGCCCTTTCAATCCATAACCATCATTTATTTGCTGGCACAAAACTGTTTGGTAAGTTTAAAATATGATTATAGTTTCTGCTGCTGCAGAGGTCTGCTTCTTCATACAAAATTCAGTAATATTTATTTACCCCTTGATTTAGACTTTTTTTTTGAAACATGTCTTCTTGATTTCCCCTATAGAGCATAGTAGATACCTAATTGTCAGATCATTGTTATTTAACAAATTTCCCTTAGTCCTTTAAATAGCAGTGGAACTCCTCAAAAGATAACTTTGAAGCATGCATGCGTTCTTTTTTCCTTCCAAGATGCTTCTCAGGTAACATTTAAAAATTATTTTATTGAAGGAATATTACATTATAACACTACATAAGTTTAAGTTATGCATCAGAGTAAATCTACATCTATATCTAATACAATAAGTTCACCACTATTTCATTTTATCTTTCACTACACATTTAATCCCCTTTGCCTTGTTTGATCCCCTCTCTCTCTCCCATATCTTCCTGCATCCACTGATTTGATTCTTTAGACTAAAGGTCTATTGTTGTTTGATTTAGTTGACTTTTCAAAAGCCTATTTTTGCTATATTTAGTTCATTAATTAGCTTGCTATGTCTACATACCACATCTGAATAATATCATATGATGTCTGTCTCACTGTCTTATGTCACTAAGTATATGTGTTCTTAAGGCATAACCAATATTCAAAACCAGTGTAAATTACTTCCCAATAATTAAGACACACTTCATTATGAATAAAGAAGGCATCTCCATATGGTTTAAGAGCCTCAAATTCAAATACCTTGCTGTTATAATAAACATATTTTAGAACAGTTTTTGATTTACAAATACATTGTGAAGGTAGAGTCCCAGTATATCTATACCCAGTTTACTCTATTGTTAGCAGTTAACATTACTATAGTTGTCATAACTAATAAACAGATTTTGACACATTTTTAACTAAACTATAATTTAACTACTTAAATCATCAGGTTTTTGGTGTGTTTTTTTTTTTGGCCTAATCAAGGGTACCATATTGCATTTGGTCATCATGTCTCGCTAGACTGACTGTTTTTCCAGACTTTATTTTTTTTTTTTAGGATGTGCCTGAGAACTTTGAGGAGTACTGATCAGGTTTTTTAGGTATTTTATCTTTTGTAGAATGTTCCACAATTTAAATTTATCTGTTGTTTTAATTGGGCTAGATTGAGGAATGTGTTTCTGATGAGACAGAGTGGTCAAATGCTCATATCATATCAACCACATATGCTATAAACATGATTCACCATTGATGATGTTAATATTGATTACTTCAAGCGGTAGTATTTGTAAGATTTATCTTAACAAAATTTCCTCTCCTCCTCCTTCTCAGCTTTCCATAGTGTACTCTCTGAAAGGCAGATACTAGGTATAACTGCCATTCAAATTGCCTAGAGACTTGAGTTCCATTTACTTAAGAAGGGAAATCAACATAAATTATATGTAATCCTTCTCTGCAAATATTCTCCCCTCATCCATTTACTTATTTATTTATATTAGCTTAGGTTCATGGATATTTATTTAGTATTTTGGGCGGGAGTATAATCCAATGCTACCTTGTTATTTAAGTTGTTCCATCTTCAACCATTAAGAACTCTTTTAATTAGCTGCTCTGTTAATTTGCCTTGTGTTTTTCATTCTTCCTTACTTTCTGGCACTATAAGATGCTCCAGGCTCATCTTGTAGTTCTCCTGTCTCAATCCTAAAATTAGTTATTTCTCCAAGAAACCCGGTTCCTTTGTTAGAAAATATTATTGAAACTAATATCTGGATATTATGCTCATTGTTATTAGAATACATTGCTTCTAGGATTCCTATCTGACAAAACTAGAAAATATATGTATGCATACTAACATATGTATATACACGTATCTAAAATTATCTAAATATTATATATTTGTATATATATGCAAACATGCATGTGATAAAACATAAATACATGTACAATGTAAATCCATATATATTCATCTAGTCCTATATCAGGGTGACTATACTTCATACATTTCACACTGATGCAGTGTTTGACTCTAATACACACACACATATATATATGAATTGAACAAGTAATTAAAGTAAATAAATGTATAATGATAATGGAAGCCTGTTGCACTGTTGAAGAGGAAAATTATCGACAGGAAAGCAGAAAATGCTAGAATGAACCACTTGGAAGTTAATTAGAATCAAAGATTGCAGTGATACATTATAATCACACAGAATTTATAGTTTATATCTTGGTATTGTACATTCTATAGATTTGATCAAATATATAATAACAAATACCCACTATTATGGCATCAATATATAATAACAAATATCCACTATTATGGAATCATACAAAGTTATTTTCACTGAAGGACATCTGGTTGCTTCCAAGATCTGGCAATTATGAATAAAGATGTTACAAACATATATGTGCAGGACTTTGTGTAGACATACATTTTCAACTTCTTTGGGTAAGCACAGAGTACGGTTGCTGGCTCATATGACACGAATATGCTTAGCTTGTAAGAAGCTACCAAACTGTCTCTCAAATAATATTATTTTGCATTCCTACAGACAATGAATGAGAAGTCCTGTTGCTCCATCCTCTTCAGCATTTATTGTTGTCAGTGTCTCAGATTTTGACCATTTAACAGCCATTCAGTAATGCAGGTTTACTGTATAGACTCAGTTTTCAAATCAATTGAGCAAACAACCAGGAATAGATCATATAGGAAGACTATGTTCAACTTTATAATAAAGTGCCAAGCTATTGAAGTAGCCTTGACCTGTGTATTCACGTTAGCAGTGTGTAAGAATTTCTTTTGTTCCATGTTCTTGCCAGGCTTTGGTGGTGTCAGTATTTTGGATTTTACCAACTACAATAATATGCAAATAGATTGTTGTTTTAATTTGAATTTCTTCATGACAAATGATGGTGACTATCTTTATACATATGATTTCTATCTGTATGTCTGCTTTGAAAAGGTGTCCAGATCTTTTGTACATTTTTAAATTGGGTTGTTGGTTTTCTTATTTTTAAATGTCCTTTGTTCTGGATACAAGTATTTAACCTGCGGCTCATCTTTTAATTCTCTGAACAGTGTGATTTATAAAAAAAAAAAAAAAAATGCTTTGAATTTTAACAGAGTATGATTTTTCATTTCTGTTTTCATAGATTATGTATTTGCTGTTGTATCTAAAAATTCATCACTGAACCTTAGATCAGGAAGATTAAACCCTATCTTTTCTCTACATATTTTATAGTTTACATTTTAAATTCATGTTCCATGACTTTGAGTTAGTTTTTGTGTAAGATATACTATGTGTGTCAAGGGTAACTTTCTTTTCATTTGTGCATGCTAATGTGAATTTTTGCCAAGGGAACTAGTCCTACTACCATTTTTAAGAAAAAAATATTCCTCCTTCATTGAATTTTCCGTACACTTTTTTGGGTCGGAGTGTCTTCTAGTAACTAATACTCACAATGTATACGATTTTCTTTTCCAAGTCTATACTATTAGAGTTCTTGATTACATTTATATTTTTGTTCCATGGCAAATAAGAGTCATTATTCATACCTCAAATTGTGATTACATCTGAAGTACCTGTTGCAACTTCTAACTGCACTGGTGCTCAGGTCCATTTCTGAAGTAAGAATTTGTTGGTTACATAATGAGTGATGATAGTTACAAGTGAGCAGAAGTATATGACTTAAGAGAATAATTTGTGAATTATGCAAATTTTGACTCAAATTCTCTCTCTTCATCAAAAATTGATATACTTTAAGGAAGTTTATAGTGTCTAAGTCATATTGTATTCATTTGTAAAACAGAGCTAACAAAGGTCATCTTACAACCTGTGTATATGGATCAAATGAAATCTGCATTACCTTTGACTTCTCAACAGTATTTGACATAGTTGACTACACAATTGTTTAAGAGATATTTGGGAATGAAAATTTTAAGACACTTAATTAAATTATAGATGATAGCAAAATAAATCATTATAGCCACTACGTTTCTTAAAATTTTTTTACAAACACAGTTCAAATGTTCTGTGACCCAATTCCTTTACAATTCCTCTCTAAAAACAAACTATGTTGTATGCAGGTAGTCATCTTCATGTATATTCTTCAAGTTTATATTTAGTGTTTTACATGTTTAAAAAAACTAAAAAAAAAAAAATGCAGCTACATTGTATGTACCCTTCTACAACTTAATGATAAAACAACATATTTTGAAGATTTATCCATTATTTCTATTATTTTATCTTTAGAATAATCCATTATTTCTTCTCCTTTTTGTAAGAATTTGGATACATTTAGTTGTTTATATTTTACACACAATGTTACTTACAGAAAGGTAAAAAAAATTCAATTTTTATTTAAAAAAAAAAAGAAAATGCAGAGATGAGCTACCAGGACATCTGGGGTGTGGCAACAGAAGTTCAGAGAGGAAAGTTTATAGCCATATTAGCACAAATCGAAAACCAAGAGAGAGCCCAAGTTAAATACCTAACCTCACTTCTGAGGGAACTAGAGAGGGAAGATCAAAATAAAATATCAGAAGGATAAAGGAAATAGTAAAATTAGGGCAGCTGTAAATGAAATTGTAAGCAAAAGACCATCCAAAAGGTCAGTGAAAGTAAAAGTGAATTCTTTGAAAAAATAAAATTGATAGACCCATAGCTGGACGCACAGAGAACAGAGAAAACACCAGCAACAAGGATCAGAGGTGCGAGAGGTAAGATTATAAGTGACAGAATAAAAATACAAATGATTATGGAAGACTATTATGAGAAATTATATACCAACAAATTAATCAATTATGAACAAATGGATAGATTCTTACAAACCTACATACTCCCAAAACTGAACCAGAGACTACTTGAACAGACCAGTCACAACATATACAGTGAAGCAATAATAATAATAATAATAAATTTCTTGAAAATAAGAGCCCAGGTCCAGATGGCTTCACTAGTGAATTCTAATGAACATTCGAAGAGGAGTTAATCCCTATCCTCCTAAAAAACTGCATAAAATTGAAGAGTAGAAAACTCCCAGATATATTCTATAAGGCCAGTATTAGCCAGAACTCCATAACAGATAATGACAGCACCAAAAGAATAAAACTATAGATCACTATCAATGATGAATATAGATGCAAAAATCTTCACCAAAATTCTGTCAAACTAAATTCAATAACACATTAAAAAATAATACACCACAATCAAGTGGAATTCATCCTAGAGATGCAAGGATAGTTCAACACATGCAAATCAATCAATGTAATACACCACATAAACAAGGAGAAAATCTAAAGCATATGCTTTTATCAATGGATGCAGAAAAAGTATTTGACAAGATCCAAAATCTATTCATGATAAAAATATTTGCTGAAATAGGAATAGAATTATGTTCATACTTCAACATGATAAAAACAATTAAAACAAATCCATAGTCAATATAATACTTAATGGTGAAAAACGGAAAGCCTTTCCCCTAAGATCTTAAACAAGACAAAGTTGTCCTCTCTTAACACTACTATTCAAAATAGCCTTGGCCAGAGTAATAAGGCAAGAAAAACATACTGAAGTATTTCAAATTGGAAAGAATAAAATAAAACTATAATTATTTGCATATGGCATGATATTATACCTTGAAAATCTAAAGACTGTCAAAAAATTTCTGGAAACAATGAATATAACAAAGTGACAGGATATAATATCAACACTTAAGAATCAGTAACATTCCTGTATACACACAATGAATTAGAGGAAAAAGAGATTAAAAAAGAAATCCCATTCTCAATAGCACCAAAAATTTCAAACACCTGGGAATAAACCTAACAAAGCAGGTAAAGGAAATTTAAAATGAAAACTATAAGACTTTATCAAAAGAAACAGAAAACACAAAGAGATGGAAAAATATTTCACACTCATGAATTTGCCAATGCTACCCAAGAACTATACAGATTTAATATAATTCCCATTAAAATACCATATTTTTCAAGGAAAGTGAGAGAATAATACTGAATTTTGTTTGGAATCACATAAAGACTCAAAGAGAAAAAGCTGTTCTGAGAAAAACAATGGAGGAATCACACTTCATGACTTCAAACGGTATTACAAAACAATCATCAAAACAGCATGGTATGGGAACTAAAGGAGATATACAGAGCAATATAACAAAATTGAGAGCCCCCAAATAAAGTTATGCCTGTATGGACAGCTATTCTTTGACAATGGAGTCAGGAGTATACAATGGAAAAAGGAAAGTCTATTAAAAAAATTGTGTTGGGAAAACTCGATGTTCCGCCAAAAAAAAAAGTAAAACTAGATTATTCATTGGCACTATACACAAAATTTAACTCAAAATGGATCAAAGACCTGGACTTAAGACCAAATAACATAAAGTACTTAGAAGAAAATGTGGGGGAAATGCTCTTTTACCTCCACCTAAAGGAGATCTTTGGGAAAAGAACAGCTACAGCAAATGTAACCAAAATAAACTAAATAGTTGGGATGATATGCGACTAAAAAGCTCTGCACAACTAAAGAAACATGACTAAAACGAAAAGCAACTCACCTAACTGAAGAAAATATTTATACAACATACATCAAATAAGAGCTTAATCTCCAAAATCTACAAGGTGGTGGTAGAGGATACTAGAACTCTGGTGGGTAGTGGGGTGTATTATACCTAAGGATTGAGAAAACAAGTTCAATGTCTTAAAATGAGTATGGCTTTTCAAACAAAAGAAATAATAACAAAATTATTATATCTTATAAAATTTATAAAATATACCCTTCATTTTTCTGAGAATACACCAGAAATTTCCTCTAGAGCATCCCAATAAGTAGAATTACTTTTCCTGGGGTGGTCACATCTTAGCATTTTATATAATTAAAGTTGAAGCCCAAAGTGATTATCCTAATTTATATTCCAAACAATATTATAATTTCTAGTTGCAATTACTCATCAGTATTCTACTATTCCAAAATGTTGATTTGTATGTATTTTATAGTTTTCAAATGGCAGCTCATTGTGACTTTATTTCTTTTTTCTTTCTACTAGTAAGGTTGTGCATTTTTTCATAGATTTATTGACCTTAGATTTTCCATGGCATCTTTTGCTGTTCTAAAGATTTAATTTTAGTGTAATTTAGTATAAAATGTATTGAACTTCTCTTTTATGCTTTATGCTTTTATGTATCTACCTGTGTATTTTATTTTTTCATTCTTCTGTATACCTAAAATTATTATTCTCCAATTTAATAAATGTTTTTATAGTTTTGGTTTTTACATTTATATCTTTACTAAAACTGACTTTTCCCCCTATACTATAAAGAAATGTTCTAATTTTGCTTTTTTATCTTTGTTCTACTAATTTGGACTAGCATATCTATTATCAATTAAAATTCTATATATGTCATATTTTTTCTGTGCTGGCTATTCTCATTTTTTATTATATAAACATTATCACTTATCAAATTAGAGAACGCTGAAATAGCATAAATTTAAAGATGAGGTAACTAAATAGAGCTACTGCAACTGGAGAAGGGGTTGTTTTAAAAGTATGTGTCCCATTCAAATGCATAGAATTGGAAATAAATTTTTATAATGATACTTTTATTATTGACAATACATTTAAAGTTATTATTGACTGGTACTTTAGAGATTTACTGGGAACATGTAGAAAGAAAACAAAAGAAGGAAAATAATGCATTATGGGAGATAGTTAAATCTCCAATTTTCCACCTCTTAACCAACTTACTTGTACTGGAGTTAATGTAAGCTATGATCTATACATTCAGATTTTCCAGTAACTGGAACTCCAATTCAGCTGATCTCTTATATCATATATGGTGAAAAAAAAACAATGAATTATTTATTGAGAACATTTTTTCCATTTTAGAATGGAAACCTACCTAAAACTTTACTTGAAAGTTTGTCCAGATAGGACTTTGCCAAACCAGCTTATCTATCAGCACTGTGTAACTAACAACTCTAACACAAATATGAAGAGAATCTAAAGCAAATATGTAAGGGGTACTAAGAAAAATTAAAGAATAAGTAAAAGAGGAATAATTATAGAGAAAAATAATAGAAGTAATGGAGAAGAGAAAGAGCAAAATGAACCATCTGCTCTTTTCTTCATTTGTTACAGGATATAACTATGTTTTTAGATATTAAAACATCAATACCAATCAATTAGATAACAATAAATATACAGAAAACGTATACACCATCAAAAATGCTCAATTAGCAATCTCTGGAAAGAAGTGAAGGTTAAAGAAGAATGCTTATTTGAAAATACATTTCAGTGTGCTTGGTGGAGTAGTGGTTAAGTCAATCGCCTCCAAAGGATGCAAGTCACATACCCTTGGGTTCAAGTCTAGGGCTTGGGTGGATCAACCAGTATGAACAACTAAATGAAAAATAAAGTGTTTCCTCCTCCTCTCTCTCCCTGTTTGCCTACTCGCCTTAATCCCTGCCTGAAAGTTACCTTTAAAAAAAAAAAGAAAAAGGAAAAGAAAATACACTGCAGCACAAAAAAGAGTTGCTCTCATCATGCTACATTGAGATTGAGAAATCCTATAACCAATGAATACTTTAAAAATCTGTCCCAGCGGTTGTTTTTGCGAATAATTTAGAAGAATCTATTCTATAATAAATAAGACAGTATTGATCCATATTAATAATAACTTGCCACAGTATTTCTTACAAAATGTTTAGCCCAACATAAAATGAGTTTCCACTTCTAGTTTCAAAGGGAATAGTAGGACCCAGATTTAAACAACTAGAAACCCATATCCCAGATGTAAACATCTTAGGATCATGATCATTGACAAAAATAAACAAACAAATAAAATTAGGTACTGGAATTGTTTCATCTTATTGATTAGAAGCTGTTTTTAATCCAACTATAGGGAGCTGAGTAAAAACCCAAACAGAGCTGAGAATCCACCGATTTGTAGAGACAGACTGGAAATTGGGGAAACCATGAGAGAGAGAATTTGATGGATAGAAAGGAGGGAGTTGCATAGAGCAAGAATTCGGAGATCTCCCGATGGGGCATCTCACATCTTTGAATACTCATCGGCGGCATATACTAAAGAAAATTATTTAAGTCTGGGGAGGAATCCCTGGAAATCAATAACCCAAACATCTGGAAATAGTTTGTGCTCAATAAGAGTTGGAAGACCTCATAATATCTGGAAATTTTGGGTCGAAATTTCACCAGAATATTGTTTGGTGATGGAGTTAAGTTAGCTTGAGCCTAAAAACTGATCTAGGTCTTCTTTAACAAACTTAAAAGCAAATCACTAAAGAGACCAACTGATTTCAAGCAATTTAGCTACATTCACAAACTGTCAATCTAAAAAAAAAACTGAGGCAAACTGAAAATAAACTAAAGCATTTATTAATTCTTAAGTTTTAGAACTGTAATTCGGGAACACAGATTCTTGGTTGCCTTGGAAAAATTAGGTGTGGTGGGGAGGGGGCCATCATACATGGGTTTTTATAGAAAAACAGAATGCTAGTGAAGTGTAAAAAGCTATGTTGTCAAAATTTCATTGATTTACTAAAATAACTACTCATTGAATATTCCCTAATAGTGAGTGAAGTCTAACAAGCTTAGCTAATAGGCCTGTCTATATAATCAGTATCTCATATTCTTTTGGCAGCATTGAGTAAAGAGTAAAGACCAAAAGCTCTGTTTTAAGAAACCCTTATCATTGTTCAGAAATCATTACTGTATGCTACATACTCTTTTTTCCTTTGGCCTGGTAATATATATTTTTAATGCATTAAACATCTTGGTAGAGAAGCTTAACAGTTTCTTCCCACAACTCTAATGCAGTAATAGAACACAACAAAAATCTAAAATGAAATAAAGTGAAATTCACATTTTTCACCATCCAATCATAAATTATCAGGAGTCCAGAGGGTCAAGAAAATATGAATGATTACCAGGACAAAGAAGTCACTAGAAGGAGATCTAGAAATGGCAAAATTAATTTTAATTATTGATGGAGTTTTTTTCCTTGTGAGAATGTTACTCAATGAAACTTTTTTCTACTCTTGCTGGTAGAATATTCATACATCACTCGTAGAAATGGTGAAAGCTGTAGCCACTCTGGTAAATGTTTTAGGGGTTCTTTATAAACTTACACATACTCTTACCATAAGATCCAACAATCCCAGGCTAGCTTTTATTAGGTATTTATCCAAGAATATTTAAAATATTTGTCTAAATATACATTTGCATATGAGGCTCATAATAGTCAAATAATTGAATAGTACCCAAATGTACATCAACATATGAATGGGTAAACAAATGTGATATGGCTATCTAATGGAATGCTACTCAGTAATAAATAGGAACAAATGGATTCACACAAAATAAATGAATCTCAAAATCATTATGTTAAACAAAAGAAGCCAAATATATGCATTGATAAAATATTACAAGAAAGGCAAAACCTTAGAGACTGAAAGCAAATCTGAGTTTTCTGGGGATGGAGCTGGGGGAAAGAGATGCATCACAAAGTGGCATAGAGAAAATGTACATATGGATATACATATTTTTTAAAAATTGTAAAATTGTACACCTACAATCAATTTCATTCTATATAAATTTTACTTTAATAAACTTGAGTAAAATTTAGTGGAATGTATTTCAGGGTAGAGCAAGTTACCAAGAGTTGAGACAACTTGACCACATTTTAAGCTCACTTCTCTTAAAAGGAAACTATTTGCTAGTAACAATCAATAGCAAATAACTGCTTGTGGTAAACAAAGCTTTTTGAATTGATTTCAAACATGGAAAAGTCAGTTCACATTAAAAAAAAAAGCCTTGAAATAATGCCAAGTAAGAGGACATTCAGTAAAATTGGCAAAAAGAAACAAACACTACATTGGTGACTTAGGAAAGCTAAGATTTCTGCAAGATTTAAAATAGGTTTAATAATTAAATATACAGTTTTGAATCCATTACTGGAATGTTTAGGTTTTTGCTCTCCTTTGATTTATATAATATTAGACATATAATGACAAAGTTTCAAGAAAAATTGCATAAAATCAATGACTCGACTCATGGTCTCAGAGTTGGCAAACACTTCATGGAAAAAGACAGTCATCATTCTCATTTTAAAACACTAGGGTGGGCAGCTCCTCCCCGTTTTGGACAACCAAACTATTTGTTCAGAGAATTTTTGTAAGAATTGTTTATTGCTTTTACACAGCAACTGATGCAGTTAGGAAAATATGTTACTTTCAACATCACCATTCTTTATGCTGATTGCATCCTTTTTTAATATGAACAACTCGTATTGGTGATTACACGAACAACTCGTATTGGTGATTACACAAACAATCAAATATTTGGCCATTGACTTAGTCATTGACTAAGTCATTGATTCCTCCTATTTAAAAATTTGTTTTAGTTAATTCACTTAAGACCTCTAAGCATCTTCTTTATGCTAGATACAGCAGATTCTTGAATAATATTTCATTCAAAAGCATTCATTATAACAATGAGAGAAAAAATAATCCTGGCCAACACTGAACCAAGCAAAGATATTAGAGTGCCTACTTTTATTGTATGTCTTTTCCCTAAAAACTCACAGCTTCCAAGAATCTACGGATAATTTCAGGTAAGGAGTTACTATGTAAGGTCTGACCAAATTGAGGAATCTATCTCAATCTTACATTATTATATAATTATTATTATTATACATATATATATAATTATTACAATCTTACATTATTATATAAGGTTCTGGATGAGAGAAGGTATGCCAGTATATCTTTCATTATTTTCAGAGTATTAGCCCTGAGAACACAGAAACTTTTCCAAATCTACGAAAATGATTTTAAAACCTTACGGATATTTGAATTTTTTTTAAAAAAAACACCTTTCTAAGATCTCTGATGTTTGTGAAGATTTCCTTTGCTTATCACTGAAATCTGGAATTACTTAAAGAAAATCTGCTTGCTTTTCTTTAATGGAAGACTCCCAAAGGTCATGGAAGTTCTGAGAAGTTCAGAACTCGAGTCCTGAAATTTTCTTGGGCTTCTGGGCTATTGAAGTTGAACCAAGTTATGTTTATTAAATCCATCTCTATAGTTTTGGCAATTAGTTTCTCACACCTTGACTTTAGAAATCTGGGATTCATTTATATGTCAAATCTTCAAAAGTAGATGTGACTAATTTTTCATAAACCAACAAAGCTAATTAGTGGTATTACTACTTGAAATGTTTTTATTACCAACCCTCCTGGGATTCATACATGGTAAATGCATTCAAAATGCCATCTATCATCAGGAACCCTACTTTCAAGACCTAAGGCAAATGTTTTTGTAAACAATTGGCCCTTGAAGTTATTCTTGGAGCCAGGAAGCTCATGTTTCATTGAACCATGAAAAGAACCACATTCCAGAGGAGGATCTTTTGAGGACAAAACTGTGAGTCAAGGTTCACTCATATTATACCATTAATCAACTTGATTCAAATAATGTCATAAATTCAAGATAAAAAAAAAAATCATTACATCTCACCTCCAAAGATCCATTTTACAGTTTCTACAGTCTCCTGTAATTTTTTTCTCACAATTAAATTATTTGAGACCAGGTTATGAATTACAAATTTTTAAGAACAAGTTAAATCAAGAATTTAGTGTTGTAAGCAAAAAAGGACAAAACTAAATGATTCTAATATATGCTGAACAATCTACATAATTGTGATTACAAAATATGGTAAATAGTCTTAAATAGTCACTGAGATTTAACAGCCGATTTGAACATTTCAAAGTGTCATTTTAATAGATTATTGGTAACCTCATCTAAAAAGGCAACAGCTCAGAGTCTCTATTTAAGACATCATAACAAAACCATCTAAAGTATGGATTAAAAACATGATTACTGAATATCACCCCAGCAGATATGCAAGATAAAATACAGAATACCTGTTAAAATTAAATGTCACTTAAACAAGGAGCAACTCTATTCTTATATTTTTATTTTGGATTAAAAAAACAAGTAATTATACTTCTTTTTAGTTGTAAAACTTTGCCATATAAAGGTAATAAACCTGAATTTTCAGTCAGAATTCCAGGCAATTTTTATCAACAAGGTATTACTTATGGCAATTCTTATTACTGGAAGTAGATGCTTATTGTTTTCCTTCTCCAGCAAGGAACACCCACAGCACATGGTTTCAAAAACTTCTAATAGACAAGTGTTAGAACCTCTAGGCTTTAGAAGATCCAAATCATTTAAAACTGATTATTAGGGAAAAAGTCTCTTCTTATATAATTAGACTTATATTCTTTTATTAAGGAATAAGATCAGGCTACTTAACCTGGACTTCAGGCAGGAAGAGAGAAGCAAAGAGGCAGAGTTCTCATTTGGGTTAGGGTTGGGGTCAGGAAGTATAACATCAGCTAGGATTTAAACTCTT
This sequence comes from Solenodon paradoxus, assembly GCA_004363575.1. Classification (NCBI taxonomy): domain Eukaryota; kingdom Metazoa; phylum Chordata; class Mammalia; order Eulipotyphla; family Solenodontidae; genus Solenodon; species Solenodon paradoxus. The sequence continues at coordinate 913,244 of RJWH01000061.1, read as the reverse complement.
CCTTTGCTCCTTCTTATAATGGTTCTACAAGAGGAATTACCTGAATTATGTAAATCAGTCTCAAACCTGACTTATCTCTAATGTCAGAAAGTATTTCCTTCAAGAGCAAATGTCCTTGGGAATATTAAGTAGCAAAGGATAACAGTTCTGTTAAAATATTTCCTTTTTCAAATTTTGCTATGGAACATTTCAAAGCTATGCCAACACAAACAATATATCAGATAATCAAATATATAACATGTGACTTTAACAACAATCAACTTATATCTGAGTTTCTTTAATTTCTACTTACAGCCATCATTTTCAAATCTATTCTAAATCAGATTAATGTATCATTTACATACATGTATGCATATAAATATACATACATATACATAGATGTATACATTATCATGAAAATTAAGAAATATATATTACATTATATATTATATGAGAAATAAAAATTCTAATACATTGCTCCAAAATATCAATAATTCTTAATATATTGAATATATTGAATATAAATATATATTTGATCAGTGTTTAAATTTCTTATTGCATTTTTTGTCTGACTCAAATAAAAGTGCTTATAAAATTTAAATATTTTTGTTGGCTCACAATTTTCTATATATATACATTCTTGCAAGCTTTTAGGTGAAGAAAAAACTCATATTTCCTTCAGAATTTTCTAATACTGGATTTTGCTTGTTGCATTCTTGTATTATTTAACCATTTTCTGAGGTAATGCAATGCATGATTAGAAAGAAAACCAAGATAGTAACATAGGGAGCTCCTGCGTTTTACTTTCATGCGCTCAAAATTATATAGTTATACACAGAGCAATTTACACTGAAAGAAATCCAGTAACTAGATGAGTGACATGTATACATTAGTCAAATGAGAAAATACTCATCAAAATGGTAAGGAAATCTAATATACAATTTATTGATCAACCTTAAACCTGGCACAATGCCAACAGTCTAGAGACCCTCAATTCTCACTTCTTCCTGAGAGCAAGATAATTGAATTTTATATTTAGCACCCCAAATTTTAAGAATGGCACCTGAGTGACAGACCTCCAAAATATCTAGTATGAAACCCAATGATTTTTGCTTCCGTGAGAGCTACAAGATAATAGCAAACATAGAAGCAGTTCTTAATGAGTATGCAGGCATTGAATGCAGCTATATTCCCAAGGTTTGGCACAGAAGGAGTGGGAAAAAGGAATCCATTTCTTAGTTTTTCCCTGAAAGAGATGTATCACCATACTTAAAAAGTTGTTACCTGAAGATCAGTCTTCTAATTTAAAATATATCTAAGAGTTGGCACAAATCAGTGAAACTGGCAGTCAAAGCCCCTGCCCACCCCCAGCCTGCTCCAACTCACCAGTATCTCCATGGAAGAGGCTTGTACACACGTTCTGATATTCAAACTTTTGCCACTGTCACTTGAGGCATAGTCCTCTAGACTGCTGGGCTCTAATAGTAGATGAAGTTTGAATTCATGAATCCCAGAGGCGTATACCAAACAAAGAAATAGTTCTTAATGAATGCAGAACCCATTCCTCCAACTATACACTTGGGCCTAACCCAGATGGAATAATACAAAAAAGCTGGAATCTCACTTTATCCCTGGAAAGGGCTTAACGGCACACTTTCTGAGCTGCTGTCCGAGAGCAAATATTCAATCAGTTTGGATTTAGATGCTGCCACATTTGGAATACTGGCAGATCTTGGCACACCTTCAGCTATGAGGTATGCTAAGAGCAAAGAGGAAAGAAAACACAATCACAAATCTTTGAGAGCTAACCAGGAGTCTAGTCAGGGTTGATTCATGAGAATTATCTCCTACTTTAGATCAATAGTCAAGACTGTGAGAAGGAACTTTTTATCTAATATATAGAAACCAACACAGAGAGTGGAGTAAAATTATGAAACAGTAGTATATTACAGACAAAAGAATAAGAAAAAAAAAAAAAAAGACTCCAGAACAGAATTTAATAAAATGAATATAAATGGTTTATATGAGATATGGACTGAATGAGTAATTAGAAGACCACCGAGGTTAGAAGAACAATGCATGAACAAAGGAATTTTTTCAAAAAAAAGATACAGAAAAAGTCCTAATCAGTAATAATAGAGCTGAAGAATAATGGAGTAGAGAAACAGAGATTCAACAGCAGACTAGATTAAGTGGAAGAAAGGCTCAGCAAACTCAAATACAGGGCAGTGGAATTTATCCAATCAGAGGAACCAAAAAAAGTATGAAAAAGAATGAAGATACTAGATAAGACTAACAGGATAAAATTGAGCAGATCAACATTTGCATTATAGTGTCCTCAGAAGGAGAGGGAGACAAAGTGGCAGAAAGATTATTTCAAGAAGTAATGACGGAATACTTTCCAAATCCAGTGAGGAAATTGACATTCACACCTATGAAGCCCAAAACACATGAAAAAATATAAATTCAAGGAGATTCACACAAAGACACACTAATTAATTTGCCAAAATTTAAAGACAAGGAAAAAAATTTGAAAGTAAGTTAAATGCAAATTGTTATATACAAGGGATTCCCTGTAAAACCATTAGCAGATTTTTCAGGGGAACTGTAGTCCAGAGGAAATAGAGCAGTATGTTCAAAATGCTGAAGTGGGGAAAAAAAAGCTTGCCAGCCAAGAATTTCTTACCTAACAAAGTTGACCTTGAAATTCAGAGGAAGGAGAAAGACTTTTTCAGAAAAAAAGCTGTCTAATGCATACACATTACAAGAAATGTTAAAGGAATTTCTTTAAGTTGAAACTAAAGGAAACAGATTGGTAACAGGAAAATATAGAAGTATAAACTCATTGGCAAAGGCAAATATATAGTCAAACAGAATACTCATAATGGTGGTGGATAAATCACTTGTGACTATCTTAAAAATGCTGAAACAAAGAGTTTTTAATAACTACAAAGATTTGTTAATATACACAATGTGAAAGTTGCAAATTATAAAATAAAAATCATAAAATTAAGAGGGTGCAAAAATGTAGAATTTTTTTATGCAGTTGATATTGTTATCAGTTTAAAATGAAATTTTATAAGACTTTTTATGTAAGTCTCATGATAACCACGGACAAAAGTCTACGCTGGTCACACGAAAGATAAAGAGAAAGGACTCAAAGCATACCAATATAAAAAATTATCAACTCACAAAAGAAGAGAGCAAAAGTAATGAAAAGGAACAAAATAACTACAAAGCAATCAGAAATTAATTAACAATATGGTATAATAAATTTGTTCCTATTAATATATACTTTATATATAAACTAAATTCTCTAAAGACATGGAATGGCTAAATGGATTAATAAACAAGACCCAATTATATTTTTCCTGTAAGAGACTTATTTCATATTTAATGATCACATAGACTAAAAGAAAAGGTATTGAAAAGTATTCTCCATGCAAATATAAGCTAAACTAAAGTAGATATAGCTATACTTACATCAGACAAAATAGAATTTATAAAAAAGACAATAATAAGAAACAAACAAGGTCAGTATAATAAGTAAAATATCTCAAATTTAGAAAGACAGATACTGCTTGGGCTCATTATACATGGAATTTAAAATAAAGCCAAATTGATAGAAACAGAGTAGAAGACTGGCTACCAAGGGACCACATTTTTAATTGTTTAATTGTGCTAGTGAAAGGAGAAAACAGGGAGAGATTGATGAAAGCTACAAACTTTCAAGTATGAGATGAATAAGCTCTAAGGATCTAATGTATAAAATGGTGACTATAGTTGATACATATGTGTGTGTGTGTATTATATTGTATAATTGAAATTAGCTCACAGAGTAGAATTTAAATGTTATCATCAAAATAAAAAAGGTAAACATATTAAGTGATAGATGTGTTAATTGACTTTCTATGGGGAATTATTTCACTATATATACACATATACATATATGTATATATAATTTTGCACAATTTAAGTATCTTATAAACGCTTCAGTTATACTTCAATAAATACTGAAATAAAGCAGAAAATATACTTCAAAATGAATGTTAAGGGAAGAAAATGAGAATCAGCAAGACAGAAAAAGGCCAATGTGGATATGGAGAGAGGAGATAATGAAGAAGTTGGTGAAGAGAGCAATTATAAATGACTCCACAAATGAGAAAGAGCAGGGGAAATCCCAGAGGATGCATCAGTTGCACTCATTTGGATTTTCTATAGAAAATCGAATATACATACAGGGATATTCTAATATGTATATGGCCAGACTCATACAGGGCTCAGCAGGAATGAGGGATAACATTGACACTTAAACTTTACATGCTGATGACACTCTGACTTTTATGTTTTGCAAAAAATATATTTCAAAATTTCGTCTGGTAACAAATTCAGAAGTTAATAAATTTTTAACTCTTAAGGAAAGATGAAATTGCATAATGTCTTGAAAAAACATTATGTATGTGTATTCTATTTTCCATGTAATTTCAGGTGTTGAAGGACAACTTGAGTTTCTTTTATGGAATTCAGGTTAATAATCATAAAATAATGCACATGTGAATTCATTCATCTACTCATTCATTCAATGAAATTTTGTGAAGGGCCTGATATGTGCCAGAAGTGTTTTAATCACTGCAGATATGGCAACAAACAAAAGGAAATGTTCTACTTTCATGGAGTTTCTATTTGTGTGTGAAAACTCATATATATCATATTATATAATAATAATTAAAAAGTAAAGCAGAGATAGGACTAGGCAATGTTAGTGATGGACTTCATTTTGGTGAGGGTGGTTAGGCAACACTATGCTGAGGAGACATTTATATCAAAAACAAAGGAAGTGAGAGTAAAGTTATGTGGGACTCTGAAAGAAGTATTTCAGGAAGACAGAACTGCAAATTCAAAGGCTCCATCTGTGACAACACAAAGTTGGACATGTTCCAGAAACATGGATGTGTTACTGTGACTGGGGCAGAGAGATCAAATGGGGAGTAGTAAGAAGTATGTTGCAGAAAAGGAGTTCAGATCCTATAGGGGTTGATGAATTCATAAGAAGGCCTTAGGGCTAAGTAAATTGGAATGTCCCTTGAAACACAATTTCAAAAATACTTTTAGGTTCATTAAATTCTCACCTAATTTAATCAAATAGAAAAAAATCTGTTAAAATCTCTATATGACTAAATTCTTTCAATGGACTTTTTATATTGAGCAATATTTAATGCAAGAAAATTATTGCAAATTTATTTATGCAATTTACTTTAAGATAATTTAATTATCTTAACTGCATACTTTGCATTAGAATCTTTATAAAACTCTAACACTTCTTACATAGAACTTTATAATGAAATCCACAAGTCTTCCTTTCTTAAGCTTTTATTGATGAATGTGACATTTGAGTTTTTGATTCTGTTTAACAATAAGGGTTCTGGACAAAGAATCTGAATATCTGGTTCTAAATTTGTTTTCTGCTTATATGAACTTAGAAAAGTATTTATAGTATAGTAGTATCATTGCATCTGCCTTTTAGAATCCTGGCCCTCCCACTTGAAAACAGTGTAACATTGGTGAGTTATTTCACCTACGGGAAACTTGATGTTCTTTCTATAAACTGGAGGTGATGACTGACATGAGGATTAAATTAAATAGCCTATAAAGATGTCCAGGAGAATGTCTGCAGACTAGTAGGTATTCAGTGAATGGGGTTTTCATTAGTTCGCTAGGGTTGTTGTAACAAATTACCACAAATTGGATGACTTAAAATAAAAATTTATTGTCTCACAATTCTAGAGACTAAAAATCTGAGGGTAATCAGCAAGACCATGCTCCTTCTGTAGGTTCTGGAGAAGAATCCTCTCATCTTTTCTCAGATTCTGGTAGTTTACCGCAGTTGTCATTCCTTGACTTGGACTGCATCACTCCAATCTCTACCTTTCATGTTACTTAACTGTCTCTAAATCTCTCTCTCCTTGTAGGAACACCAGTCATTGAATTTAAGATCCATCTTAATCTAAGATGGCCTCATGTAAATTTGATTACATTTGTAAAAACCCTTTTTCCAAATAAGGTCACATTCACAGGTACCCAGTGTTAGGACTTCAATAAATCTTTTGGGGGAGCATAGTTCAACTGATAATAGGTGTCTTCTTATAATCTGATTAACCCAATCATGTCTCCTCTTCTCCCAAATGATGCTAATAACATCTACTTCAGTGGTTGTGAAATTTAAATATTTCATGTGAAAAAACTTGCCATATGCTTGACACATCCAACACAAAAATTCAACCTGTGTTTTTCTTTTTCTGTTTAAACACAGCCATTCTATTTTAATACATTATTTTCAAACCAAATAGCTTGCTCTCCCACACCTTAAAGATGTAGAATTTCATCTAGCTCGGAAGCTCAATTATATGTATAACTTATGGGTAAAGTAAACACAGTCCCTATCACTTACATTCATATATTGTACTTAATTTATCTGACGACTAAGGAGAGAGCCAATTGTGGTAATAACTCTGCACCAAATCCTTTAGCTTACAGTCTATTTGTGTTTTCCTTTAGTGAGAAAGAAAGGGAGTCAGGGGAAACAGTCCTAATATTCTTTGCCTGAGTGACCTACATAAGTGCCTTCCTTGGAAAGATGTGGTTATTTAGTTTTCCTCACACATGGAAAGAATATAAGTATTTTCTGGGCTGAGCCAAGAGATATTTTCCCAAATTTAGTGATAAAAGAAGCATGAACCATTACTGTAAATTAGAAATTACTAAAGTTGTAAAGTATCTTGAGCTTTGCCTTTCAGAGGGAGTGACAAAAGCAAAGCTTGAAGGGCTCCTGGAGCAAGAACATCTTTGTCTTGTTTCCATGTGAAGTTCAAGGGACCATTTGACCTTACATAGAAGCACTGCATCCAGAATGCTGCACAATTTTGTGGGACATCAAAGGCAGAGCATTTGGGCTACTAGGCCTAAGAAAGGCCTTGTAAGATGTCAGGGAGGTATGAAAAAAGGCAGCTAGAACAGTGCAAGTGGACTTGAATTTTGAGTAAAAAGGAAGAACTCTGTATACTAGAACATCAGAAATCATAGTAAATCCAGAGATGTCAGCAGCAGTGATAACAGGACGCATTGATTGACAGTGACCAAGTAGGAAGTATATCTCAGCGAAGTCTGGTGTGAAGAGAAATCAAGGATCAGTCACTCCTTGCCATCAATGCCATAAACCACTCCATGCTTCCCAGAACTTCAGGAGTGGGAAGGAGAAAACTCTAAATGGATTTGTTTTGATTCCTCAAGTCACTGAGTTTAAATCATGAATTGATAAAGCACTGAACATGAACAAACCAAGTACTGTCTCCTAAGTTTACTAGGTAGTGACTAAAGGTTGTTTCCTAATATAAGTAAAACAGGGAGATTGTTAGAAATTGCATTTGATTAAGGAAAGATGAAGTGTCATATTCTTGAGTCTTGGGGTTTTGTGTTTGTTTTTTTTTGTTTTGTTTTGTTTTTAACTGTAAAGAGTCACACACAAACCAAAGTGACTTTGTTCATCTGGGGTCGCTTGATTTATCTTTTCTGTTACTCTCTGTACTTCTGACTACTCCCCTTAAAAAGAATTACATTCTCTGCTCTGTTTGTACATAGGTCAAATGTGGCTGCATCAAATGGTATTCTATGCCTCTGGATATACTTCATGTAAGTGACAGCAGAGATTGGTGTTCTTAATTCCAAATGTGGAGTGCCCCCCAAAATCTGACCCAGTGGAAATGTGTCCAGTTTATTAAGTCAATTATTATTAGTGTGTTGTAAGAGGGATGATGTAATATTAATATGAATTCTATAGCCACAGAAGAGATAGAATAGGAGACAGAAGAAGAGGAGATATATATGAGTAAAAATATGCATTTTTACAAAGAGCTGAATATTTAAGGTAGTAGAATGAAGAACCATGCATTCTATAGAGAGTAGGAAGTCATTTGGAAAAATATAAAATTCTAATTTAGCTAACAAATTTCTCAGTAATAGATCCTGAAGTCACCACAATGAAGCAATTATAAAGAAGCATCTTTTTCTTGAATTATATTTATTATTTATTAATTTGTTTGTATGCACAAGGTGCTGGTGTTGGCAAGAAAGTCATGGTCCATGTCTTTGATTCTAATGTGAAATTTCAGCAAAAGATGTCTGTAATATAAGGTAGCAATTACTGTAATAAAAGTAAGTACAGGGTACTCTGAAAACAAAAATAAGTGTAACCAATTCAAGACATATGCCATATTTACAATTTAGAAAAAAACAAACTCTCAAAGAAGTGTGTTAGTATTCTCTGTCATCACTAAGTCATGAATAAAGTTTACCCTCAATTGCAGAAAAATTAACTTCAATGAAAATCTTTGGAATACTTTTTACTGAACTTGATAGTAATGTGAAAATTATGTGCAGACTTGTAAAATGTGAATTTAAGAAACAAGAATTTAAAAGAGTAATGATGATTATACTACTTCCACTAAGACACACACTTAAGGTTTACTTAAACAGGAAACCCGTAAAGATAGTTTCTTCATTAGCTGTTCTAGTAAAAAACTAAACATTTAAACATTGCATTTAAAAACTCCAAGTCTTCTTTTTGTAGCCAGTCACACCTCTTAGAAAAAGCATAAACAAGAAAAAAGTCATTCAGATATCTTCACAAAGTGGAAACAATGATTTAAAACTAAAGATAAGCTTTAGCAATATACTTAAACAAATGGAGATGACTTAAACTAGGATAACCCAAATTCATAATGCCTGACATTCTATATCAGTTGGGAAGAAACCACACAGGCATTTAGAACTGGAAATGTCTGCAACTGCTATGTAATAGAGAAATGTTCACCTCTTTAAAAGGAAGAAAATATAGTAAACCAAAAAAGTTATGATAATAGTAATTTTAAATGTTGTGTGCTTTTCCATTTCTGCCTTAAGTAGTGATAGTCACATGAAGTAATGTAGAAATCATACACAAAAAATCTTATTGTAATTTAAGCCTGTTTATTGGCAGAGACAACACAATGTGGTCATAAAATGTCACTCCATTTTGTTCTTTCTGGACACACAGACTATGTTTCTGAGCTTTCTTGGTTTAATTCTAGCCAATGGGATGTGGGTAGACATGATGTATATCCCTTCAGAGCCAGGCTATAAACCTTTTTCATATGCTGTCTCCTCTTGTGGCAGACCTAGGGACCATTAAGATAATAATGTCTTGACATGGAAGGAACCTGGGTCTCTGTGTTACCAATTGAAAAAAACCAACGTGGACAGCAATTCTACATTACACACACACACACACACACACACAGTAATGTAAGTGAAAAATAAACCATTGTAATGCTAGATCAATGAGATAAGGGAACTTGTTTCTTACTAGAGCCAAACTTAGCCTGTCTTAACAAATACATTGCCTTTTCTGAGTACCAAATTAATTTATAGAAGTTGAATTTCTTATCCAAATGAAATATTAATAGCGATTGATAAAGAACTGTAAACTCTTATCTTTCCACTGAAGTTTATTTGAATGGCAAACTTCCAGTAAGAGAACTAAAACAATGAGAGTTTTCAGCAACATACAGCTAATGATACAAAGAAAGCATGCAATAGAAATGTGTCAGAATATAAAACTATTACTTTCTGAAAACTTGCTTTTTTTGTTTCTCAAAATAGCAGAAAATATTCAATAGAAAAATACAGAAGATTGGAAAGAGAAAAAGTAGACATTTTATAAAAATAGAAATACAATGTGTCTTACTTAACCACTTGAAAAAGATGCTCAAACTTACTGGAAAATGAAAGAAAACCACATAGAGAAACTATTCCTTTCCAGAAGCAAAAAATAAAAAAAAATAATATTTCACAACATATTTTGTTGAAGAAGTTGTGGTGAAGCAGCACTTTTCTATATTGTTGAGGAGAATGTAGATGACACCATCATAATTTACATTTAGAAATATCTAGAAAATGCTCTCATTTTGCCTCTTGACTTAGTAATTTTTCTAAGACTGCAACTCAAAGATAGGCTTCAAAAACATGAGTTTTATTTGTAGAAAGATATCTAAAGAAAAATCAATTTTCAATACCATATACTGGACACAACCTAGGTGTCTATTAACAGACTAGGTGATAAAGGTTAACACATTCATCCAGGGGAACAAAGGCAACATACAACAAAAGGTGTGTAGTTTAGCCAAAAAAAAAAAAAAAGAAGAAGAAAAAGAAGAATATGTTTGTATTTAGAGGAAAGTTGAAATATCTTTATATTAATTTGTGAAATAAACAAGACTGTCTCATTAAATTTATTATCATCTAAGAGGGAAGTGGTTAATAAACTTTAAGATTACATTGTGGATTATTAAGGAAAGTCTCAATATTTAAGAAAATATTTTACTAATGGAAAATTACTTTTAATTTGATCTATGGATTGGGTTCATTTGTAATAATGACATCCTTTGCTAGAGTTTATTAAGCCCAGTAAATTTTAGCTAGATGTACAATTGATCTAAATGTTAAGATTAGAAAAATACATGATAAAAAGATGAACTTTCATAATAAATCACTCTAAAGTATCTACTTATCCATTACTTTATATTTTATATCTATGTCAAATAACTAAATTAAGTTTTAAAGGTAAAATTACATGTTAAGATATCAAGCAACTCTAAAATAATTTTACTATTCACTATATACTTAGCTTCCCAAAATTAAGTATAGTATAAAAAAACTTAAGAAATAATTGTATTAATTATAGACTCTGAATCCCCATTTTTACTAAGATAAATAGCTCTCCTTGAGAAAATGTCTATTAAATGTCTATTAAATTCTGATTCTTCCTTATTATTATCATGCCAGGTCACTTAGCTTCCCAAAGATCAGAAGATATCATAGGGTTATTGTCATGATTAAATTTATCATCATACAATAAGTTAGTTGAAACACTAATAGGCACATCTTACAAGTACTCAGTAAACATATGTAGTCCTCTTTTATACACTTTTAATTTCCTTAACCTATCTTTGTCAGAAAAGTACAAACTATTTTGAGAGACTCTCCAGGTAGGGCAAGACATTGATGGAGCACTCCACACTGAAAATGGTAAACTCCTCTTTCTGAGTATGTTCACAGAGATTAGCATTGAATACCTATTTCATCACTAATTGTTGTTGTTTCCTTTGATAGTCAAAGTAACCATGAAGGTTATTAGTACAATCAAGGAAACTAAGATTCAGAAAAAAGCTGAAAACTTGTCCTGATTCAGGGCTACTAAGTAATGTCAGGATCCATTTAACATTTAACATTGACTCTACCACTTACGCCACTGCCTTTCTGAGGAAGGCCTTCAAAGTTTTATTAAGTGATATCTGAAGTCCCACTATTACAGAACTATTTCTATTACTTAATCTCTTTTCTTCTATTATAATGCAGGCATCTTAGCATTCCTTAGTTATTGCTCTCTTGGACCTGGAGAAAAGATGCATTTATAGTGGAATAAGTAATTCTGTTTTATACTATAATTTGTGGTTCCTGGATTCACTCCATGTTGATCCATGTTGCTGCAAATGATTGGATCTCCATTTTTGTGGCTGCATAGTATTCCACTGTGTATATATACCAGATCTTCTTTATCCATTCCTCTGTGGATGGGTATTTAGGTAGTTTCCAGTTCTTGACTATTGTAAATAATGTTTCAATGAGCATGGGATTGCATATATCTCTGTGAATAAGTGTTGTTGCTAGGGTAAATACCCAGTAGTGAAATAACTGGATCAAATGGAATTTTCATTCTCAATTCTTTGAGGAATCTCTATACTGCTTTCCAGAATGGTGTCAGCATTTTATACTTCCACCAACAGTGAACTAGAGCTTTCTTTTCTCAACATCTTATCCAGCACTTGTTTACTTCTTTTTGGATGATAGTATTCTCACAGGTGTGAGGTGGTATCTCATTGTTGCTTTGATTTGAATTTCCTTAATCACAAGAGAGGTAGAACATATTTTTACGATCCTGTTGACCATTTGTATGTCATCCTTGGAGAGGTGTCTATTAGGGTCATCACCCATTGTTTGTCATTGGTTTGCTTGCTTTTTGTTGTCTGATTTTGTAAGTTCTTTTTCAATTTTGGATGTTAATCTCTTGTCAGAAGTATAATAGGCAAGTATCTTTTCCCATTCAGTTCGAGCATTTTGTTGTTGTTTCGATATGAGTTTCTTTTGCTGTGCAGAAGTTTTTTAGTTTGTTGTAATTCCATCTGTTTATTTTCTATTTTATTTGTCTTGAGATTGGAGTTGAGTTCCCAAAACATCTTATATCAAAGATATTGGGTCTATGCCCAGTAATGTTTTACCTATTTCACCCTAAAACCGTAGACTTTTCAAGTGCTCATGGAATATTCTAAAAGGCAGATCATATGTTGGGATACAAAAGAAGTCTCAATAAAATTTTAAAGACTGAAATCATAGCTAGCATCTTGTCAGATCACAAAGGTATCAGACTAGAGATCAACCAAAAGGGAAGGAAAGAAAAACTACAAAAGAGTGGAGAATAAACAACGTATTACTGAATAACCATTGGGTAAAGGAGGAAATTAATGATGACATGGAGTCAAATGAAAATGAAAAAATGATGTATCAGAATCTGTGGCATACAGAAAAAGCAGTAATAATAAGGAATTTTATAACAATGCAATTTTACCCAGAAAATAAGAATCATAAATACAAATTCAATAGAAGGAAGGAAATAATAAAGCTTAGGGTAAAAATCAATGAAATAAACATAAAGACTATCAAAAGATCAATGAAACCAAACGTTTTTTGAAAGAATGAAAAATAGGCTACTAGCCATGCCCATAAAAATGAAAGAAAAAACACAAATAAATAGAATCAGAAATTAAAGAAGAATTATCACAACAGAAACAGCAGAAATACAGAGGATTATAAAAGAATATCATGCACAACAATATGGGACATTCTTAATTTTACAAGTTAATCTGGTTCTATGAAATTCAATTAAGAAATAAATTTATTTCAGTAGGATTGTATCTTTAAAATTTTTTATTTTTTAAGCTATAATCTTTAATAATAAGATTAAACAGTATAGAAGTAGAATTTGCTAAGAGTCTGTAAGAACATGTATAGTTTACTTTTGTTGTTTCTTTACTGTGGGTAAAAATATCCATTCATGAGAAAAGAATAAGTTGAATTTACAGTTTTACTGAAGTAAAGTACAATTGGATAACACATTCATGTACACACATATCTATTATTTTTGCATCTTTTTACATATAAGTTAAATCATAAAAGCATTCATATTAATTCATCCACTTCAGTTCAGTTCCACATGTTTAAATTTAAACTTTTCCTCAATTTGCCTTTTTTTATCTGAAACTTCCCTCTCCAGCCGTGAGAGACCTAGCTCCTAACAGCCACAATTCATGTATTTGTTCTGCTCCAGTATACACATAAAACAGGTTCAGCATTGTTAGCACAAACCCCAGCAAGAAAACACTTACCTATTAGAGTGCAATGTTTTTATATATTTCCTTTTGTCATTATCTTTTGTTTACAGTCAAAATATTTTTATCCAAAGTTATCTTCAATTCCTTTTTTCTCTACTACTTTCACTCAGGTAATGTTATATACTTATAACACACTCATCATAGTCTGCACCCCATCCTAGAATCCTCAAGAGTATTGTGCAGGCAAGAATGAAGGAGAGTAGGCAGACAGGCGGGAAAACAGAGGAGGAAGAAACATTATTATTTTATTTTCATTTTAGTTGTTCATACTCGTTTTCCTCCTGGATCGAGACTCAAACACTCAGGAATATATGGCTTGCATCCTTCAGAAGTGATTGACCTAATCTCTCTTCTACCAAGATGTAAATAATTTTTTTAAAAGGAAAGGTGCAGCCAGTAATGAAGGCAAGCAGGCAGGTAGGCAGGAAGAGAGAGGAGGGAGAAACACTTACTTCATTTAGTTGTTCTTGTCGGTAGTTCCTCCTGACTCCAGGTCACAAATTTGTTTCCTTGGGAAGCATATGAATTACATTTGGTGACCTTACTTACTAGGTCTCCAGGGAATGCCAGATTTTTTAAATTATATACAATAGAATAAATTCTTTATGATATGTAGTTTTAGATCTGACACATTTGTATAGTCATGCCTCACCATTCCAGAACCATATACACCAGTTTCATCTCAGACTCTGTAGAAGTATACTTCTAATGAGGTATCACATCATGAGATATCACCTGATGTATGCGAACATACGGACTTCTATATGTTTTCTAGGTCCTCTAAGAAGCAGATACTGAAACTTAATTAAATGTGAACATTTTTATTAGGGGAAAAGTTACATAAAAGGAAATAGGAGCTGGGAAAGATTGATCCATATAAGAGACTAAGATGCAAATCTAATCCCAAGTGAATAAGAAGGCAGAGAAGATTGGATAGAGTCATCTTAGATATCAATGTAATGTAAGGAAAGTTTGGCAAAGACATCAGGAGTCCTTGTGTAGTTTGATCTGCAAAGGTATCTCATGTGTCCCAGGAACAACTCTGCATTAGTCCTTAGCAGCTGTCTATCGTTGATAGGGAAGGCTGTATGGGTCACATCCCTTCTGTGTCTGCCTCATCCTTTCTTCTTCTGAAATTAGCTTCCTCTCTTTGTGGAGGACAAATGTAATTGACAATAAAAACTCTCATAAACAAGAAAAATGTTCATTAACATATTTATATATGTATATGTCTGACTTGTATTCATGCATATGTTAACTTTACATATTCATTTAAGATCAGTTAAAAATAATAAAATAAGCCAAATTAAAATAAAAGGCAGCAGGGGGGATTATAAATAATTTAAACTTATGTTCAATTTGATAGGAGTATTCTGTATTTTTTTGAAATCTTCGAAGAAATAATGTGCCAATTTTTAGTCATTTCTATTGGTTCAAAAATACTGTGTATTTACCCATGCGTATTTCTGTATAAGTTAACCAGTGTCAGTCTATTAGTATTTCTTAAATAAATAAGCCTTTTATCTGACTAAAGAAAAATTTTATTCTAGCATCATCTGGACAAATAAAGAGCAAAATAAAGAAAAATCTCTTTTTTCTAGAAAAGCTCTGTACAGGAGTGAACACAGTATGGTATCCTCGAATCCCTTGCTTCCAAACGTATGGTAGCTATAATTGCTACTGTCTCAGAAATCCATGCAGCACTTGAGACAGATGAAAGGAATCATTTATTTATCAGGAAAATGGGAAATAAATTCCTTTGTCTCAATCTAAAGGAAGCTAAAAGCAAAAGTTTGGAAACATGAGAAAAAGACAATCATTAAATAATGACTATCACAACTGTCTAGCTAGCTATTTTGCTCAGAGGAAGAAACAGGGTTATTGGGATATCCAGAATGTCAAAATGGAAATTGTCAATGCAAATCATGAGAACAGTGGTGGGACTTCAAGTTAGGGGTAAAAAAAAATTAGAGAGAACGGGGACTAGTTTTTTTCTAAACATTATTTTTAATGTAAACTGACATCACTGGGGAAATGATATATTCCAGGATTAAGAAGAATATTTTGTTTTGAGATTTGATATAAAAATATGATTAATAGTATAATGACAAAGCTATGTATCTCTAATTTAAGCTTTCATATTTTATTACTAAGGAGCTGTGGATCGTGTACCTCTGATACATAGCTTTCAGTTCCTTGTTTGATTGCTTCTCTGACGGATGGCAGATTTTTCTATTTAAATACAAAATATTCTAATGTTCTGTTACTTTAGGCAAGAGCTGATGAAATGCCAGGATAGCAATGTAATCTAAATAACTTCATAGATAGTAAAGATGAACGTAATACAGTATCAGTCACCTCAGGTTGGTTGGTGTGGCTGATAAAACTTACTAGGCAACTTATCTCTCTCAGATCTACTAGTATGTCCTTCCAAAATGTGAACAAAGGATATGATTTTTTCAGTAATAAAGAAGTCAGACTGTGTTCAAGCAAGAATAACTAGCTGGAAAACTTTATATAACCTCTACAAGAAATCAGTCCTCTGCAATTTGTTATAAGCAAAATTTGATTAATTAACATTACTTGCATATCTTAGGGGTTATAGGGTTGATTAAATTGAACGTTTATCCTGATTTTTTGAATTGCAGTGTTATTTGTTTCAGGTGTTTTCGTTTTCAAATAATTATCCTATTGCAAATAATTTTTCTCCAATGCTTATTATTCATCACTTACTCTACTTTATCACAAAAAGGCTTACTGTTAGACCTAAAAGGCATATAGATACACAAGTGAAACATTATAATTTTATCCGAAACAAGTTAGTTATTTGTAATTTGTGATATAAATTATTATTTGCCAACCACATTATTGCTTTCTCCCTTTCCCAGTAGAATAATTATTTTTAGTAAGTCATACTTCTTCCTTGAATGGAAAATACTTTATCTGTATCTTTTGATATGATCCTGTGGTTTTTCTCTTGTTGACATGGTGTATTATATTAATAGATTTACACATGTGAACCATCTTTGCATCCCTGGAATAAACCCCTCTTGGTCATGATGGATGACCCTTTTGATGCATTCTGGGGTCCAGTTTGCTAATATTTTGTTGAGAAATTTTGCATCTATATCTGTTAGAGATATTGGTCTGTAATTTTCTTTCTTGGTGACATCTCTATCAGCTTTTATTATCAGTGAGATTTTAGCCTCATAGACAATATTTGGAAGTGTTTCCTACTCTTCAATATTTATAAGGTTTTGAGAATAATAGTGTTAATTCTTCTCTAATGTTTTGGTAAAACTCATTAGAAAAGTCATCTCATCCTGGACATTTTTTTTTTAGGGACACTTTTTATTATGTCTTCAATATCTTTGCTTGTGATTGTTCTGTTCTGGTTAAATATTGGTAGACTGTATTTTTCTAAAAATCTGTCCATGTCCTCAAGGTTGTCCACTTAACTGTCATAGAGTTATGCATATTAGTCTCTTAGGACTGTGGTATCTGTTCTCCCCTTTCATTTCTGATTCTAGTTATCAGAGTTTTCTCTCTTTTTTTTCTTTGAAAGTTAGCCAATGATTTGTCAATTTTATTTATATTTTCAAAGAATCAGCTTTTGGCTTCATTGATTTTCTGGATTGTCTTTTTATTTCCTATTTCATTTATTTCTGCTCGAATTTTTATTATTTCCTTTCTTCCACTGACTTTTGCTCTAATTATTCCTCTTTCTCTTGTTGGCTTTACATGCAGAGGTAGATTGTCTATCTATGATTTTCCTTGTTTTTTGAGGTGGGTGTGGATTGCAATGACCTTTCCTCTTAGTACTGCTTAGCTGCATCCCATAGAATCTGGTAGCTTGTGTCTTCATTCTTATTTGTCTGAAAGTATTTTTTTGTTCTTTGATTTCCTCTTTTACCCAAGAGACTTTCGGAAGCTTACTGTTTAGTCTACACTCAACACAGGATCTTGCTCCAGCTTTCTTTTTGTAGTTTTCTAGTTTTAATCCTTGTAGTCAGAGACAATGCTTGGTATGATTCCAATTTTTGTAAATTTGTTGAGACATGTTTTGTCTCCCAAGGAATATTTCACTGAACATAATTGTTAGGCAGGTATTTAAGTTCTGGCCGAGTAATGGCATGCCTAATATATTGTACAAGGAAATTATGATAAGATACAGGTAGCAAGGAATTGGCCTTTACTGTACTTATGACAGGGGTTCCAATAGCAGCAGGTTGAATGTCTTCCCCTCTCCCAAGGCAGTCAGTTGGGCATTATTTTTGGAAAGCTACTGCACTGTCAGTAAGGAGGGGTATTTAAATGTTCTAACAGCAGAGGGACGGTAGTAAGCAGTCAAGTGTTGCTGAATGAGCAAGAACAGAAACAGCTGAGTAGGAAGAGACAGCAAATTACCAGACAGGACAGTCAGTGTCCTGGGGGCAGTCAGTGTGGGAAGAGGCAGTTATCATGCCAGAAAGTTATCTGTTACACACAACTCTGTGTCCTGTGATGACCGGATGTTGAACTCATTTTCAAGGTGGGGCATTAGTCATGTTCTCACACTACTCCACAATATTATATTCAGGAAAAAAGATCCACAATGGAAATTAAGTTAGTTGCTACATAAATTAATTGACCACATTATGCAAATTTTAATTCAATAGCAAAACTGAAATTACAATGCTCAGGAGAAGATTAAAAATAGAGGGTCATAGTTTGGAGATACTACAGTAGCCTGTTTATTTTTTCTTAACCCTACAGAGTAACTGTCAGACAGCAATTATAAATATATGTTGTTAAAGCATTGAGTTATATTTTAAAAAGTAGTAGACATAGGAACTAAGGAACTGACAGCCCGTATCTTTTCTGGTATTAATTATTAAAAATATAGCATTAGATTTACCAACTTGATTTTAACAACTTTTCTAGGTAAATATGTCTTTTAATATTTGCTTCATAACATTTGTAATTTTATACATTTAGCTAGGAATCAATGTTAAAAACTTTTTCATATTGATTAGGTATAATTCACAACCTATCAGAAAATTAGAAAAAGATTTTAAAAAAGAAATTATGATTCAGAACAAAATAGTGACACTGTATTTGCAAAAGTAATATTGGTGCTGTGAACAGGAGTATTCCATTTCCTTTATTTCTCTGTATTTTTCTACATTGATCAGGTAATAAAGAATACAAAACCTTCAACAGATTATGTTTAAGACGCAACAATTTCCCCCTATGAAATAATTTCTTAGAAAAGATTCAAGAAAAATTAAAAAATCTTATCTAAATCAAAATTTTTAGAAAGCAAAATAGGATAAAAATCATATACTTTCCTAACATATTTAAATTATTATTCAAAATATTTATTTTAATAGCTAAACATACATACAATAACATTTTGATTTTTTTAAAGGAAAGGTGCAGGCAGGAATGAAGGTGAGTCATAGGCAGTCAGGAAGAGGGAAATGAGGAAGAGCTTTTTTTTTTTTTATTTTGTTGTTCACATTAGTTGTTTCCCTCCAGACTTGGTACTTGAACTCAGGGGTATGTGGCCTGTGTCCTTTGGAGGCAATTGACCTAACCTCTGCTCCACTAGGGTGCACCCATACAATGAAATTCTTAATTCTAAGAATTAGAACATTTATATTATCAGATAGAAGTATGACTGTCCTGATATTTTTAAGGTCCCAATTGCAGCATTGTCTTCCAGTCTTTGACTTTAAGCCTATGCTTATCGTTTGAACTTATTTGTGTTTCCTGTTTGCAGTAAAAAGTTAGGTTACTTTTTAAAACCCATTAGGTCATTCTATGCCTTTGCCTTAGTTCAATCCATTAATATTGAGGGTGATTAAGCACTACTGTTTATTGCCATTTGCTATTTGTTTTCTGGGTGTTGTTTTAGACTGTGCACTTGCTTTTTTTCTCTTCTTCTGTACTTTGAAAATATTTATTTGTTGTGTTGGTTTTCTTTTCTTCTTTGTTTTTTAAATATGGATTTATGTTTTGAGTTTACCCTGGGGTTTACATAAAATTTTCTATGCTTATAAGCTTTATTAACTAGAAATCAATTTTGTCTCAAGACCACTGTAAAAGTTCACATTTTTATTCCCTACTCCCACATTTTTAAAACTTTTTATGTCTTACTGCTTCTATGTGAGGTTTCTTTTCATTTTACAGAAATATCTTAAAGTTTCTTTTAAGCTTAGTTTACTTGCAATGCATTTATTCAGTTTTTGTTTGTCTGTAAACAGTTTATCACTCCTTTAGTTCTAATAAATAATCTAGCATGGTAGAATGCTCTTGTTTGTGAATCCTTTTACTTCAGAATTTTGAATATATTATACCATTTTCTTCAGGCCTGCAAAGTTTCTACTGAGAAATATGCAAACAGTCTTAGAGGGACTTCCTTGTTTGTAACTAGTTTTTCTCTTGCTGCCTTGAAGATTCTCTCTTTAGCTTTTTTTTTAAATCATTTTAATGACATTGTATATTTGTATAAGTCTGTTTGAGTTTCCTTTGTTTGGAACTCTGTGAGCTTCCTCGATTTGGAAGTCTGTTTCCTTACAAACATTCCTTACAAAATGTTTCCTTACATTTCCTTACAAATTTCCTTACAGAAATTCTAAGCTATTATTTCTTCATATAAGTTTTCTGTCCCTTTCTCCCTCTCTTCTCTTTCTAGGATTCTATGATGTGAATGTTATTCCTCTGGATGTTATCCCATAAGTCTCCTTTGCGGTTTTTATAAATTTTAGTTCCTTTCTCTGTTGGTCTTCTAGGATGCATTCTACTGTCATACCTTCCAGCTCACTGATTCAATAGGACACTTCTTCCAGTCTACTGTTGAACAGCTCAATTATGTTCTTTAGTTCAACTTTTTTGTTCTTTGGCCCTATAACTTCTCTTTGGAACTACTTCATAGTTTCTCTCTCTTTGCTGTACTTCTCTTTTTGTTTTTTCTGTTGCTCTCTTGATGTCAGTTGAGTGTATTTTAAAATGTTGCTTTACAATATCCATCAGGTTTTAGTTCATTTGCTGCATTCAGAATTTTGCCAGCATTGTAAAATGAATAATCATATTTCCACACAAAAATTATTAATAATAAAAAATACAGTCCTTGTTTCAGCTTATGAAAAAAATTCAGAAATGTCAGACAGAAAAGTAAAGTTTAGAAAGAATTTAATAATAGGTACTAATAATAGGTACATTTGGAAGAGGCTCCAAACTGGCAGACTTACTACTCTGAAGAGATAGAGTTGGAAGTCATGGTCCTTGGTCTGGGGCAGGTTTATATTCACTTTTCTTATATTAGGGCTTATCTGACTGGCTACTGGTTTGTACTCTGTGTTAATGCTTATGGGTTAGGTTTTCCTGGTGTAATGGTCTTGTGTTAGTTTACCAAGCTGCAGAGTATAGGCAGGGGGTGTTGGTTCAGAATGTTGGCCTTTATTTTATTGTCTTAGCTGGGCACTATTCACATTTGCTTATGCTTGGTTCTCTGTGCTGACAGACAGTCAGGTCTACATCTCGGGTACAAATAACTGAGTGAATTCCTACAAGATATGTTCCTTTTTCTGGCTCTCTCTGGAGGACTGGCACACTCTCCATTGAAATATGTTTGATGCCTGCCTGTGGTTACTACTGAAAGTAGTTTTATGCCCACCTGGGCTACTGCTAAAAAGCTCTACGTACCTACTAGCTACTTGCTAGAGCATCCATATCCAGCTCACAGGGCTTGATATTTGCTTCTTCATGCTGGGGCTTCTGCCCATTTAGATCGCTGAGTGGTATCTCAAAGAAGTGTGATTTGGTAAGACCAGCTCCCAACTCCCTTTCACCAATGGCCTCTCTTGGGACTACAGCCTGCCGGTCGTCTCTCTCCTGTGCTTTGTTACGCATGCATTTGACTCTGGGTAAAATCTCTACGTTCCATACCCTCACTCCAACCATATAGGTGGGACTCAGGTCCCACATCACTGGTTCAGTTGACGTTGGTTCTAGATAGCTTCAACTATTGTTCTACTCATTATGGACATCCTGACTAAAATGACACACTTGTTGCATTAGTTAAATCTATTTTGATATAGCATTATCACTGAAAGTCTGTAGTTTACTAGAGTTCACTCTTGGTATTGTATGTTACATGGATTTAGACAAATGTATAATGACGTGCATCCACCAGTACAGTATTATACAGAGTATTTTCGTTGCTCAAAAAATCCTTTGTGTTCCAGATATTAATCCTGTCCAATGTCTAATTCCTGGAGATCTTTTTATTATCTCCATTGCTTTGTCTTTACTAAAATATCATATAATTGGAGTATGCAGTCTTCAGATTAGCTTCTTTATTTAGCAATGAGCATGTAAGTTCCTTGCATGTTTTTCATGGCTTCAGGGCTTATTTATTTGTAGCATTTAATAACGGTCCATTGTCTGTATATATTACAGGTTATTTATCCATTAATCCACCAAAAGATATCTTGGCTGCTTCCAAGTTTTGACAATTGAACAAAAATACATTTATACTTGTACTGGTTTTTGTGTGGACATAGTTTTCAACTATTTTGGGTAAATACCAGGGAGTGCCATTGATGAATCTTATGATAAAAATGTGTTTAACCTTTTAATAAATTACCAAACTCTCTTCTAAAGTGTACCATTTTGCATTCCTCCCAGTAATTAATGACTGTTTCTGTTGCTTCTTTAGGAAACTTTTAATTCTAAATTATTTTGAGATTTCTTTGAGGTATAAATCTTTTGAGAGTCCCCTTTCCAGCTTTACAAATCAGAAATTTCTTTTTCAAGGACCTAGGAGCAATCTCTTGAAAACGTAATCATCAAGAAAGATAGTGACCTCATTTCCCAAGCTCTGTAGAAATGTAGGAGCCTATCTTCACTAAGCACAGATAACAAACATAGATGAGCTAAGAACATTGATCATTCTCTCATCAATCTTTCTTCAATTCTTTTCACTAGCTTACCTCATCACTTAGTGATAATTCACCCTTCCTTCGTTTCAATAGAGTTGAGTTCAAGCTCTCTTCCTTATTTCATTAGTCTTAAATAAAATCTCATTTATCTTTGAGTTGTATATCAACATTTTTTCACTGCAGCTTTCATGTTCCCTGATTGGGAACATTCCTCTAGCATTCATAAAATTGCAAGCACATACATTTTTTTAATACTAATTTTTATTATACATCTGTATATAATCACAATTCAGAAAGCTGGCTTTTTGCTTTAATCCCCTTAAAAAAATCAATAACCTGGCCTGCCTATCAGTCTC
Organism: Solenodon paradoxus; assembly: GCA_004363575.1. Lineage (NCBI taxonomy): Eukaryota > Metazoa > Chordata > Mammalia > Eulipotyphla > Solenodontidae > Solenodon > Solenodon paradoxus. The sequence continues at coordinate 890,444 of RJWH01000061.1, read as the reverse complement.
ATTTTATAGGTAAGGAAACACAAACCATAAAAGGGGATGGAGTTTGTCCAAAGTCACAAATAAAGCAATTGCTTAACACAGAACTGGATTCCAGATGCAGTGTGCAAGGAGGCTGAATTTCCTTCTCCCTAATGTCTCTGCCTACTTTTTTATTACCCCTTAAGTTTGGAACCAATTTCTCTAAGGTTTTTAAAATTTTAAATTAATTCAAATGTTTCTAGTTTTATTGAAATATATATTATATTAGCCCAAGGTGTACAAAATAATGATGCATATTTGTATATATTGTGAAATGATTGCCACGAAAAGTTAAGTTAATATCAATTATACTACATAGTTGGAAATACCTATTTCCTTGTAATGAGAACTTGTGAGGTTTATGCTTACCAATTTTCAAATCTACAAGAGTATTTTTAACTATAGTCTCTGTGTTATGCATTAATTCCTCCAAATCTATTTACCTGATTACTGCAATTGGTACTTTTTGATACTTTCATTTATTTCCCCAACTCTGAACCCCTAATCTGGCAGCAACCAAACTGTCCTTTGTATTTATGAGTTCAGTTTTTTAGATACCATATGTAAGTCAGAACATATAGTATTTTTGTTTATTTGACTTATTTCACTTAGCATAACGTCATCAGTGTAGATCCATGTTGTCCCAGTTGGCAGACTTTCCTTCTTTCTCATGACCAAATATTATATGTAAACATATATATATATATAACAAAAATATCTATATTCTATATCATATTTTATATCTCTACATATTTATATATCTCTCTACATATTTATATCTATCTGGATCCATTGTATATATAATCTTTTCTTATCCAGTGATGAGTAAAAGGAAAAAATTCTGACTTTGTACATTATTATAACCACTTTCACTTCACTTTTTGGCTTCAGAAGATTCTCTTTATTATCTTGTGAGTTTGACTATCCATTCAAACATATATTTCAATATTCTGAATATTTTGTAAGAATAAATATGTTGAGATTTATAGGTTGCTATATTGCCAAAAATACAAATCTGTATTTTTGCTTTTAAACAATCTTAGTTATAATTCTCAATTAATTATAATTTTTCTAAGAGGTATTAAAAATGGAAACAATTTGTAATTTTTGGAATAATAGCAATAATAATACAAATTTCTATCATTAATTATTATAATTATATAATTATAATTGTTATAATTATTTATATATTTTATTTATATATAATTATTTTAAAACATTTTTATCTGATAGTATTTTATTGAAATAACATTATATAAGTTTATGGTGTGCATCACTATAAATCAACATCTGTTTATGCTACATTAAGTTCACCACTCAAAGCCCTTTTTGCTTCATAATTCTCCTTCCTCATCAATAAATATGAGGATCATTACTTCTATTTTAATCTATCAAATAATTTGATCACACTGATTTGAGTCACCCTTATTATATCCTCCGATCCTTGGTTGTTTTACAGCATTTTGATCTGATAAAACTATGGTACTTGCGAGTTCTCGCAACTCATGAAATCATGGCATCCATGGTGCTTTAAAAGTGGTCATATGGAGGCCCTTTGGGATGTCTAAGGAAAATATTCAATGTGCGTGACGGGTTATGATTTATCTAAACTTTAGCTGGTAATTTTGTAGAGTAAAATTTATCCTGAGTGTATAGAAGTGTAGCAAAATTGATTTGGGTAAGTATAATTATTTTTGAGGGGCATAAATTTTCTTAAAATGATTTAAAATGTAGGAAAAATAATAAGATGCTCCTTATATTTTGCATCACTATAATACTTATCATAGAGACGTTAAAAAGACACAAAAGAGAAAATACTTGATAAAAGTGCTATTCTCCATTGTTTTTAATTTTTAATTATATTTTAACAACTTTATTATTTTTTGGTTACAGTGTGTATGTTTTTTAGGATACCGAATTTTCACCTCAGTTTGTACACACTTCACACCACACTCACCATCATAAGTCTAGTGTCCTTTGCCACCATCTCATTAACTCCTTTTCTTCCCATCAAGCCCCATCCCAGCCAGCCTTGTATCCTGTAAATTTTAGTGAGATTTGTCTGTCCAGTATGTTTCACATAAGCGTGAATCCATCCTATTCTTCTCTTTTTATTTCTGGCTTATTTTGTTTATCATAATCACCTCCAGTGTCATTCAGGTTGTTATAAAAGGGAAAATTTCATTTTATTTAATAACTGCATAGAATTCCATTGAGTATATATGCCACAGCGTCTTTATCCCGTCATCTTTTGGCAGGCATTTAGGCCGATTCCATGCCTTGGCTGTTGTGAATATGCTGCTATGATCATAGGGGTGCAGATTTTTTTTCGTAAATAGAACTTTTTTTTCTCTGGGTATTTGCTTAGAAGTGGGATTGCTGTATCAAATGGTAGATTCCTCTTTATTATTTTGAGGTATGCTACACTGTTTTCTAAAGAAGTTATGCTAATTTACATTTCCACCAATAGTGTAGAAGGGTTCCTTTTTCTCCACAAAATCTCCATCACTTATACTTTCTAATCTTTTAGATGTTTGCTATTCTTACTGGTGTGAGGTGATATCACATGGTTTTTATTTGTCCTTCTCTGATGTTGAGTGATATAGATAATTTTTTCATGTGTCTCTAGGCCATTTTATTTTCTTCACTAGAAAGTTGTCTAGTTCTTCTTCCCCCTTTTTTTTTTTTTTTTGAGTAGATCATTTGCTTTTTTGTTACTGAGGTGTATAAGCTCTTTTTATATTTTGAAGATTAAGCTCTTGTCTGATGTATGCTTGCTTTCAAAGTCTTATCAAATTATATGAACACAAGATAACTCTTTGATTTTCTGCTTTTCCTCCCTGATTTTATTTATCCTCTTTCCTCCTTTATTTTTGCCCAGATATTTTGTCTCTTTCCTTTCTTCTATTGGAATATTTCAGATCTTCCTCAGTAATAACTTCCCAACCCCAGTGCATTCCAGGAGTGTGGCCCAAGTTGACTTCCTAAATCTCTTTCAGCCTTGGCTTCCTCATCCATAAAATGAGGATGGCAGTAATTGTGGAGAGAGGATTAAAACAGATCATGTACAGTTTGTGTTTAGTGCATTTCATTGAAGGGAGTTAACCCCTAAGCATTACAAACTAATAAAAGTTATAAATGCCACTAATAAATATAATTATAAAAAATGAATAAAATGTTAGGTTATAGTAGCTAAAAATCTTTCAACTAGATTGTTTGAAACCATATCATGAGAATAGATAGTGCAGCTTGAATATAAAAGGTGAAAACATACTGAATGATTAAAAGTAGGTTACAATGACTACTTTCAATGGTTTTTCTCCCTACATTTTATATTGTTCTTAGTAGCTGATATATGATTAATCAATTTAAAACCAAAATCTTTAGAAGGAAAAATGTTTTCAAAGTCTGTACTGAAGAATTACTATGTTGAAACCGAGAAGAGTCACAGCTGTGTTTTCCATTTCACTACTATGTTCCTGCACCAATCAACTGAAATAAAATTTAAGTGCCCTTGGAAGAAAGTCTTGCTAAGTCTTCTCCTTTTCAGTGATCCAAGTCTATGTTAGGTTTTTACTAAACGGTTTGACTTTTTAGCTACTATTGATGCCTTCTGCAATTTCTGAAAACGGATATAGAAAAAATATTGGATGTTTTATTTGCATTTAAGTTTAAAAATTTTATCACTTTTATAATGGAATAGACTAGATAAATTCTACTTTCCAGCATTTAAGAAAAGTAAATACAGTGCTGGTCTTTATTAGATATGGAGATTTAAGATACTTAACAAGATAATTTTGATAAAAAATAAAATCATTATTTTAACTTTTTACTGAAAAGACTTATTGTTTAGTTGAATTTCATTGCTTTCATTTTCTTTCCAAGAGGAATTATTAAACTTATTTATTTTTCTTCGATTCCTGAGTTCTCAAATTTATCAGTGACAAAGAATCTATTGAAAATTTTCAAGAAAGTATAGATTTCTGGGCCCCTCCTCTAGGGATTGACTAAAAAATGCATAGCATTTTACTACAAGTCACCTAGCCTGGTAATGCGGAGCCATGTTATGGCCCATGGGCAAAATTCAGCTCATTTCCATTTTTTGTAAAGTCTGCATAGCTGTGTTATTTTCATTTGTAAAGTATTGTAGAAGGAAGAAGAGAAGGAAAGAAGAAACTGAAGGAGGAAGGATGACGGAAGGAAGGGAAAAGTTTAGGGTGTCAGAGATGCCAGAGCTTCTAGAGAACAGAATAGCAGAGAGCTTGAGTAACTGCCATCAGATGGTGAACTACAACATTGGTCCAATTATCAGGACAGACTTTATATTTTCTTCTGAGTGTAATGGGATAGTGTTAACCTGCAAACCCCATTTTCAGACGTGTTTTAGAAATGAATTGACAGTGTGTCATGGCTGAAAAACTAATATACTAATTCAAATGAAAATAATTAACTTTAAAAAGATAATAATGCCTAAAACAGTAGAATTTATCTTGAAGACCAAATTTGGCATTTTTCTTCAAATTTGTTCATGCAGCATCTTAGGAAATATAAAATTCAAAATTAATTTGAGATTAATGTACTCACACATGTTTTACTCAAATCACATTTCAAGAAAAAAAAATTTAAAAACATTTTATCTTTGAGTAAACTTTATGTGCACAAGTCTATTAAACATTGTTTTATTTAAGCGATGTCAACATTTATTCTTTAAGTAATAATCTTTTGTTCCTGATAATTATTCTTAAACTATATATACTTATGCTAAATATAAAAGGAACTCTATAAAGAAGAATCACTTTTGGTTTTAGAAATTCAGCATTCTCCATGGCAACTATGATATATTATGATGACTTAACCATAAAGGCAAGTGTGAGAACTCAATGAATAATTCATGCTGTCTGACCCTAACTTCATGCATTAATTCCATTAGACAACAGCTTGAGCTTTCAATGGGAAATCCATTTAAAAATAAACTGAATAGCACTGAACACAAACAGTAAGAAAGGCTCTAAAAGACCATATGGAAAACTGCAACATTTTTATTTTAAAAAGCCTATTTTGTTTTGCCAACAAAGATACAAATAATGCTTAATTAAAAAAATGTTCACATGCTCCCAACACATTTCTAAATAGAAACATTAAAAAGCATTAAAAAAAGTCACATCAATCCAGCTGGCATTGAACTTAATGTATTTAAAGGAAAAGCTTTTGGCATTAAGATTATGGTAGCATAAACAGAAAATGCAGTGATTTCTCAGTTATCAGGCAAATTACTAATTAACCTCATGGACTGCCAATAGGTTTGTCTCCCTAATAATATTATAGTTTATAGCATTAGCATTCCTTATTTAGTAACTTTATTTATAATCTCTAGGTAAATGTTTGCCAAAAATGACAATTTTCTTTGGGCAATGAAATAAAAAATATTAATAATAATGAACACTGGGCAAAGGAAAGACATGTCATAAGGTACAAGTAATAAATAACAGAGAGCTGATGTTAGTGACTTTACATAACATTTTCTAGGTGGCAGAGAGAAATATTTTTCTTCATACATATTATACTTAAATGCTATCTTGGAAGGGTCATACCTAAACTATGCAAGCTCTAAGTTTTCAGTTAACATTTTACAGAGTTTAGAGGTTGTCTAAAATGGCAAATGGTTGGATATGGACCAGATATTTCATAATAGAAGATACCTGAAATCTGGAGATGTTGGGAAGCAGGCACTTTTCAACAGATGATATGAGGCTGGTTTTTACCTACTGTAAAAATAACTGCCTAATTAATAATGTTGAAATTTAAAGAGCTGGATATGACTAATATAAAGTCACTAGAAAACACATCTTACATTTATACAAATGTAGCATTCAAAACATCACCGATATTAATTTGGTTAGCTATTCATATACGGACAAGGAGTTAGAAGTACGAAATTTGAAATTTTATTCCAGACAATTGCCATTCAGAAAAATCTAGAAAAGCGCATTTTAATTTACTGTCACATGAAAGAATTATACATTATGACAAAATAGGATTTATTTTAGAATTGCAAGAATGACTCAGCATATACAAATAACATAATACACCACATCAATAAAAGGAAATTAATAAAAATCATATGATCATATCAGTAGACACAGAAAAATCATTTGATAAGAGAGAGGATTCAACAATCATTTGTGATAAAGGTATTTGACAAAGTGAGAAATAGGAGCAATATACCTGAATGTAATAAGGGCCACATATGACAAACCCACAACTAATACACTCAGTGGTGAAAAATTGAAAGCTTTTCTCTAAGATCTGAAACAAGACAAAGATGTTTACATGAATCACCACTCTTTTTCAACACAGTATTGGATTTCCTAGCCAGAGCAATTAGGCAAGTAAAAGATACAAAAGGAATCAAATTGGAAAGGAAGAAGTAAAATATCACTAATTCCAAATGACATGACAAAATACATAGAAACCCCAAACATTCCACTCAAATTACAAGAAACACTAAATCAGTACAACAGAAAGGCAGGATATGAAATCAATATACACAAATTGGTCTATTTTTCTTTATGCAAGCAAAATTTAGAAGAAAGAGAAATTAAGAAAATAACCCATTTACAATCACACCTGTACACTGAAAACTATAAGACATTGTTGAAGGAAATAGAAGATAAAAAGAAATGCAAAAATATTTCATGCTCATGGATTGGAAGAATTAACATTGTTACTTCAGTAAAACGGCCTTCAAGCCTAAAAAAAAAGATACAAATTCAATGCAATCTGTAGCAAATTCAATGACATTTTTCAAGGAAAAAGAAAAAAATACTAAATTTGTATAGAATCACAAAACAATCAAAATAATCCCTAGAAAAAAGAAAAAAAAATGGAGATATTATGGAGATATGAAACAATGAGATATCATACATCCAACTTCAAACTATATTACAAAGCGATAGTAATAAAAACAGAATAGTTTTAGAACAAAAGCAAATATATGATCAATGCAATAGAATAAAAAGCCCACAAATAAGCCCATGCATAAATATGGATAGTTAATTTACAACAAAGAAGTGACGAGCATACAATTTCTTAAGAAAAGTCTCTTTGACAAAAGGTGTTAGCAAACAAAAAGTAGAAAGTTCTATTTAAAAAACTACAAAAAGCTTACAAAAGAAAAACAAAACTTTCATTCACTTTCCAACTATTTTTGACATTTTAAAAATTTACCATATTTCCAAATTATATGTATACAGATAATTTTTCAATTAGCAGTTTTGGATTTTTATTTATTTTCTCTTTCCATATTTTATCTTTTCTTTTTGTCCCCAATTTCCCAATATAATTTAGACAGGGGACAAAAGAAAACAAAAAACCAAAAGTTGTCACATTCCAGCCAAGCATGAAAAATGTTCCATTTTGCAGTTTGAAACAAGCCCAGATGTTGTTCAACCCCTCCCATTTATCGAAGTCAAGGACAGATTCTCCTGTAAAGACAACCCCCCCCCCCCCCCCCCCCCCGCTCCTTACGCTGCTATTAACAGCATGCCAGGTGGCCTTATCCGGACCTCACCAATCTTGCTATAACTTCCCCTTAAAAACCTCTCTTCCCAAGCATAGGATGGATAGCTCCACCCACTTCTCTGAAAGGAGCTTTCCTGTCCTGCACTTGGGACAACAGAGTCTCCCTTAGAGCTCGTCTGGCTCCTTGTGTCTGCCTCCTGTTGTTGAACTGGCTTACAATAATATATCACATTTTTGATCTATTGTTAAGACTTTGAATATTTGTTACTGATTATTATTGTTTGGTTATGCAGTGTATGAATTTTACATTTTCTTCTTGTTTCTTTTCTTATTAATGGATTATCTGATTCTGGGAAATTTATTTTTATTATTTCTTTGAAAATGTAATCTCTGTCTTCCTTTAACACGTTAGAGAACTCCTATTGACTGGATTTTGGGCCTTCTTGATTCTATCCCTTAAGTCTGTTTCCCCTGTCCTTGTTCCTTTTGTCATTTTCTTAATTTAAAAAAAAAAAAAAAATCACTGTCTTGCTTTACATTCCAAAGAATTTTTTCTTTTCTTCCCTTTCTTTCTCCTTTTTATAACATCACATTTTTATCTCATGGAAACAGTGGCATCTCATATCTTGGAGAATTTGTTTTTCTAGTACTTACATTGCTTCTTATTTCCCACATTTTTTCCCTTCAGGCTGTTTAGGCCTCTCTCTTCAAGGTTGGAGACTTTCCAGAAATGCCTGGTGGTACTATCTATTTGTATTAATCACAAGGCACTAACAAGTTGATATTGTGACAAAACTCATTCTTTTATCAGCTCCCTGTTTAGATGTTATAATTCATGGTCATAAGTGCTATCTAATTTCATTGAAAGCAGAAATTATTTGCTCATTATTTTTATAATTTCCATAAAGTTAATAGACTTGGAAAGGTCTCAACTTATGTCATTTTAAAATAAAAATATTATATTAAAAATTAAAATTTACTAATTTCCATTTTCACACTTGTATTGAAATCATCTAGTCTCACTGCTTTTGCTTTTATAAAATTGATCTAGATTCAAATTCAGATTCATATTTTATCAAAAACTTCTTGAAATGCGATACTATTATTTTTGATTTTTCCACTGAGGTCATCCAGAAATTGGTACTGACTTCTACTATAAAATTTTAGTTCATACCATTAATCTGATCATTAGAATGTTAACCACTTGACTTATTCATCACTCTAAATATTTACACATTCATTAAAGGAGTAATGTTTAAGAGAAATTCTAAACTGATAGAAATGACTCATATCCACACTATTTTGGGAACTCTTTTGAATTGTGATTATTGTGACTGATGTACTGACTTTCATAATTAATTCAATTTTAACTCATTTAAATAGTCACATGGCTGCCAGATTAGACTCTATAGACTTAAACAAATATTTACCCAGCTATAGGATGGGTATTCTTCTAGACATGGAGATATATTACCAAAAAGGACAAAAGTCCCTGCCTTTTGGAAGCCTGCATTCTAGTAGGAAACTGCTGATAAACCACATAAATAACAAGTACACATATTAAATAAGAATTATATTATGGTATTATAAAAAATCAAAGTGAATATTCAGTCAATATGGTGCAGAAAGGTATATAAAGGGACTAGATGAAATGTGACAAATATTAAGAACTCTTTCTGTTAAATAGGTAAAAATATTTATTTCTTATTATAGTGGAAAATTAATAACCACTTCATGAAGGTGAGATATAATTTTTTCACTCTGTTCTTCCTCCCCCAAATTTAAAATTCAGTTTGATTATTTAGTCATTTCTGTTAAAGCATTTTCTACTCCTCTTTGTTTAAATTAATTCATAATTAATAAAATATAACTAACCTGAAGAACTTTTAATGACACAAATCTTGATATGTCTTGATTTAATGATATGACTTTTGTTCACTTTATTCTTTGAGGATCATTCACAAATTTCATCCTTTTTAACTGTTATTTGCATTCAAATTAAGGACTTGTGTCATTTTGACATTCGACTCTGTTCCTGTTGAAAATATTCCAAATATTCAGCCCTATTATCACGGCATAGAATTTTGATGCCTTCCATTACCCTCGCAGTAGTAGTTTTTCAGGGTTTGGGACAAAGCCAACTACAACCAGTGAAAGTCAGGCCCAGGGTTTTAGTGTGAAATTGGAGAAAGAAAAGTTCTTGTTTCCACTTTCAGAGAGTACAGAAACTACAAATGCTACAGCCATCTTGCTACAGAGGAAAGTCTGAGAATGAACTCAATATAGGAGGAATTGGTGAAAGATGGAGAGAAAAGCTATTTCCTGATACTGTTGAGACTATTTTAATTACATGAACCAACAATACACCTCCTTTACATACCAGGCACTTCTAATTTGACAGTTTTTACCACAATGAAAGAAATATTTCTCAGCTGATGTCAGGGGCTCATTATCACTCTGTTTGAATCAGAAGACCCAAGTTCCTTTCCTAACTCTACCTTTCAGTATCTGCATGTCTTTGAGGCAATCACTTTCTTTTTCAGACTTGACCACAAAATGTGGTAGTTAATGAGATATACTATCATTATCATCTTATGAAGCAGCTTATATATAAACATATTTCTAAAAGACAATGACATGACCTGAAGTTCTCATACCATAAAACATGAAGTCTGTTTTCTGTCAGCTGTTCAGAGGAGGAGCCAGGATTCAATCCCACGTGTACTTGGCTTCCCTGTGCTGGTGTTGTTGCGCCCCGCTAAAACAATCATCAGTGGCTCTGGGACATGTGCTAGAGCCTGCCAGCTCAGATGCATGGTCCAATACTAAGTCAATATGTGCCATTTCCAGGGGGAAACTGGCCATAAAGATTGCTTAATTTCTATTTCTTAAAATGTCATATTTTTCACCACTTTTGGACAATTGATATACAATAGCTATTTTAAGGAATTCTAAAAAATGAATTAATTCAAACAAATCATTTGAGAAATGTTGACTTTTTAAAAAAATAGCTAATAAACTTAAAGGCATATCCTCCTCTCGCTATGCTTAGAGAACGTAAGCTTTATAGGGGTTGTGTGACATATCCAATATCTGAGTATGTGATCTGTAAAGTCAATCGACTTTGTGGTTTCATTTCTCTCTCTCCCTCCCTCCTCCCGCCTTCCTTCCTTCCTTCCTTCCTTCCTTCCTTCCTTCCTTCCTTCCTCCCTCCCTCCCTCCCTCCTTCCTTCCTTCCTTCCTACTTTTACCCCTATCTGGGTGAATATAGACAAACTACCTAACTTTTCTGAAATTCAGTTATCTCATAAAATGCTGAGTAATTGACATTTTTGTAGGGCTCTTATTAAGATGAAATGAAAAAATAAACACAAAATTTTGAATACAGTGGTTAGCATTTAGGGAGTACTCATCAAAATACATAAGAAATATATGTACGGTGTATTAATAATGTCTACATATCTAATATATGCACATACATATATGCACATACGTATGCATGTATGTTTCTGGGCATTTATGTCATTTCTATCTTTTAAACATTAGATGTGTTATTTTTATATTTCTTATTTCACGTATGTAATTCCAAGAATGAAAATTTTAGAATCAGCTTACTTTGGGGTTTATAATGTGAATTTTCTGAAATTGCGCATTTTGGTGGATTATAATTACTGGATAAATATCTACTTAAATACTTCATAGTCTCTTTTTACAGAAAAAAGAATATAAATCTAATTCTTAACATAGGCATATACACATAGTTCCTGATTGGAGGTTCCCAGGATCATGGCAAATATATTGAAAGTTGTACAAAGTTGCACCAAGGCTGCACCAGAGGCATATATACTTCCGTAGTTTGTTTAAAAGCAATGAAAGTTAAGATTTTTTTCTCACTAAAATATTCTGTTATTAGAGGATAAAAAATACTATCTTTTGAGACACATGACTTATTGAGAAATAGGTTATAGTACTAATAATTGCCATAGTCTTTTAACCTGTAGATATTCAAAGACTACATTAAGTAGTTTTCTTTTTCTAAATTTATGCTGTAGCTTTCATATGCTATGTGTGTATAGGCTAACTGCCAAGTACTAAAGACATGCAGAATAGTGAAGTTTATAATTGTCATTCTAATAGTAACTCAATAAAAGCCTTTTTATAAATTTCCACTCATTGTCTAAGGAATTTAGGATCTGCATTTTATGTTAATTGCAAAGTTTCAAATTGACATGTTAAAAGATGCATTCAGTTGGATTTTGTAATATTAACATTTCTAAGAGCACACACTAAAAGAATATTTTAGAACAAGCAAATTCAAATAACTTACTGGAGATATTCTTTAAATAAACTTCACCTTACAATTTTTAAAGCACAAAAATTTTTGAAGAAGTCTATTTCTTTCTTAGTCAATCTATACTGGTATTATATATTCTTCCTTCTCTCCAACTGCAAGATTTGCCTATGTGAATAAAAAGGGAGTGAACTGAATATAGCGAATTAAAGAGGACTTCTAGATAATGTAACTGAGTTTGGGGCAATAATGGAAAAGACATTCACAAGTTGAGAAAGACTAACAAATTGTTTTAATAACAAGGCAATAGAAAATTTAATTTTAGCAATTTCATTTGCTTATGTTATAGAATATTTGCTAAATATTTTTGACATAAATTTTGATGACAGTCTTTTTTTCTTTTTGCTTTAGGACTAGAAGCAAAGAAACATTGGTTATGTCTTGAAAGTTGATTATAAGTTTTTGTCACATTAAAATAATATGCTTACTAAATTCGCACATACATTGGTTGCATTTCCAAAAAGGAATTATAATAACTTTAAACTTCCATGTTGATGGGTTGAATGCAAGCTCCAGTATGCAATATATTATTAACAGAAATCTCCACGATTGTAAATGAGTGGAAAAATGGAATACCTCAAGTGTGGGGTATTTACACATGTTAGATTCTATAAATTTTCATGGCACCTGAGAGAGACTTCCTCAGAGAAGAAAAGTGAAAATGTATTTTTTTTACCTTTCATGTTTAAAGTCCATTTCTCTTTCTTTCACGGAGTTCAAATATGTGGACAGATTCCCATATAGCCTAAACAGCTTAGAGTTGTGCGCAAGAGTACCTCTTGAATAGTAGATATTGGTTCTATGTACCATATTTACAAAGAAAAAGCAAACTCTGTTTCCTATCCCCCATTCCTTTCTTTCTGGAGAACTATTCATCTTTTATATTTTTACTGTAGAATTCTTTCCTTGAAGAAACATTATCTAGGATCCCTAGACAACATTAATTGTTTATTACTCCCTTGAACTCTTGATAGATTCTATAAAATTAGCTATATTCTATACAAATACAGATATAGCATTGTATATTTTATAAACAATGGTACATTATATATAGTGTGTATGAATACATATATGTATATGTATGTGTGTGTATATATATATATATATATGTATGCATCACATTTGGGCACTAGTTTGCTTATAGGCTTATGTTTTCCCACTAGACTTCAGGCCTCAAGGTGGTACAGACCTTGTTTTGTTTCACTTTGACCCTCCCAGTCAGTATTATGTTTTCCTAAAGTCAGCTACATTATTTCTTTAAATGCTAGATAGAATGACTGAGTTTACAGTCTAATGCAGTTCTATATGGGAATATCATCTCCTGGAATGACTTTTTTTAAGCTTTAAGATTTCCTAAACTAAAAGAAAAATATATACTTAGTCTCTTGACTATGAGCCAACTCCCAAAAGTTAATTACCAAGCTGACAGATGATGCCAAACTGTATAAATTTTGTTATATTGAACCATTATAGACTAACAGGAAGTTGCAATGATAATAGAGAGAAATCCCTTGCTTCATTTCATCGTTTCCCCCAATGTTTATATTTCAAATAACAATAGTACAGCATCAAACCCAAGAAACTAATATTTGTACAATGTGTGATGGTCTCACCCAGGGCACTGACAGCTCACCTTTAAAAAAGATAATTCTAAATCTATAGAAGCAATGTCTTTGGCTATGGAGCACAAGATTATGCATTTTTAACAATTCCCTTCACAATTTTCTAATTCTTTGCATTTTCATTTCTTCCTTATTCATTACATGGAGCTTATCTGACCTGACTCTTCATTTTTAATGTGAAAATATTTTGAAAATCCAGTAAAATTAAAATATTATGGATAAATTAAGGAGTCCAGGAACTCAGTTATTTTTTATTCAGTTTTTAAAATGAAACAAAATTGAGGCAAATTCTGCAGAATTTGGAAGATGAAGCTATTTAATTAGGAAAAATGCCATACATAGGTTAAAATAAGCCAAGCATAGAACAGATAGGCAGGCAGTGTAAGTTTCTTCCAACAGACGTCAGACTGTATTTCTTTTAAGAGGAAAGTAAGTGCAGAGCCCATGCATTAGAAGCAGTAGGATTTGGCCTACTTTGTAGCTTGAACATATACAGTTTACCAGAATAAATGACTACTTATGAAATAATTTTTTTCTGGAAGACGAATATTGCTTCCCATCTTTCTCAGCCTTCATAGGAAAATATTATTATTTATTTCATTTACTAACCCAATTATGTAAAGGAAAGGAAAAAAATGATATATATGCAACATCATCTTGAAAATCAGACATAATATAGGAGATGCTCTCCATTGAAGGTGATCTTGACACTTCCTATCTGCCCAGACAGTTGGCTATATCTGAAGGTATCTTTGGTTGCCAGAGCTGGGTAGGGAAGTGTTGTTGCTGACGTATACTATGTTTATTGTTGTGCTATGTGTCTTACAATTTACACAACAGTCCTTAGAAAAAGAATTATCCTGCCCAAAACATCCACACTGACCCTGTTGAGAAATCCAGCTCTATAATATTATATCATCATTCTATTTATAACGTGCCTAATTCTAAAGAGCAATTTAAGGAAATCTAGATGATAATAGCAAATACATGCATATGATTATACACATCTATCCATTTATCTATCTACCTCTTTTTTCATTTACTCAACCTATTTTCATTGACCGTCTATTCCTAGGCTCATGCTAAGAACTCCAAAATGAAGGAAGAATAGGATTCAATTATTACTTTGGAGATAATTTCAATTTATTCAGAAATGTCAAAGATGTTAAAATATAGTATGATAAAATGTTATTTAACAATCGGAGTCTAAGAAACCGACATACAGAAGAGAGTAATTACATATTGCCATATAACATATTAATTATAAATGTGTGACAAATCAGCATTTTATCGTATTAGATAAATCACATTTTGTACATGTATATACATACATATTCATATATATAGATATATATCTCAAATTTTTACTTATTTAGAATTCTCTGTCATGTTCTATTTCTATTTCATATGTTATATGAGATATTCAGCACAGTGATACATCATATGTAAGTTAAGACTAAAGAGACTTACTCTGGCAAAGCAGCATGAGGAAGACCTACTTTTGTGCATATGTGTTGTCCAAGAAAGAAATATCAGTACATTAAAGGATTCAGAGAATCAAAGGAAGGAAAAGTCTCATCTTAAATGTCAAAAGACAGGGAAGGAATGAGAATATAGCTCATAATATATCCAATATGTGCCTCTGTGGATTTGGAAAGTCTCTGTAAAGATGTCAGAAGCTTTCCTACTTACTTCAAGAGCCACTCATTAATTTTTTTCCTACTTCAAATCTCCTCTTCCATTCCATTTCATTTCTTTTCCAAATTTCTAGAAATTGAATATGAAAGTTGCTATTCGGATTTATTCACTTTGGTTTTTGTGTGTGTTTTTCTTCTTTTTTTCCTTTGGAAATCACTTTGCCACATGGGGAGATGGACTCCAGCAAGTGTATTGTGATAACAAGTTTGCCCTCTTCAGGCAGAGTAAGTTTCAAGTAAAAAAATCTCTAGGGAGGAAGCAGTACAGGAAGCCAAGTCTATTGGAACTGTGCATTTCCAGGATCCCTGAAGACTGGATGAAAAAAACTTCTTTATTCAGAATCCTCAGTGTCTCTGCTACAAGTCAAGAAAATATTGACTTCAAGTTTGTAGAGTCTGAAATACATACTGCTTTCTTCTATGTATGTGTAATGAGATGATCCAATGTTTACTGGTAGAATCCTCAATGTATTTCACGACAGGCTAATAGAAACGCTAGTGTCATTGAATTACACAAAAAGAAAGGCCAATTCAAATCAGTGCAAGAAAATGGATTCTAGGATTAAATCTATTTGCCATAAACTGATGTATTTCCTAAGACCTCTGAGCAGAGTCAATAAAATGTTAAAGGCTTTGACATAACACTGTCATGTGGGATAAGTCATCACCATTGTTTAACAAGCTCTTCAAATGGATACACATGATTCTAGAACCCTTTTAAGGAAGGGGATATGTGTCCATGGATTGGATAAATAGAAATAGAACCTCTAAGTTGATTTCAGTTATCTCTAATTCTATATACTTGTAAATTTTATTTTCAGCATGTCACTTTCAGAAAATACTTTTAGTATTTACTCTTATTCACTCTGTAAATTATAGTGCCATGATACTGGAGTGTATTTTCACATGAACAAGAGAAATTAGTCTGACATACTGAAGGTTTCCACAGAAGACAAGGTAGAAGCTAAATAAAGCCTGCAACATTCTAGAATGTCATATGCAGGGAAGGAAAAAGTGAACGCAAAGGAAACCTCTGAAACCAAAAGGCAGATAGATAGCACATCATTTTCATATTTGCAGTTTAATTTACAAGCTGTACAAACCTCAGGAAGGAACAAAGATGTTATGTGCCAATGCATTTCAAAGTCTTTTTTATTCTCAAGAAAAACTGTCAGAAATGTCAAGATTGATGACAAGAACAATAAAATACAAAACCCAGATACTTAAGTCATCACTTCTCCATACACCAAGATCCCTAAAATGTGGTAGCACAAGTTGAAAGAGAACAAATAATTGTTGTCCTGGATTAGCACATGTAGAATCACACTATCAGGTTCTTTATTTCTTTTTCTTAAAGGTTTTTCTATTCTGATTATGAAAGTGATACAAACTAATTATAAAAAACCAAGAAACATACAAAAATGAAAAAAATCATATTGCTACCATTTAGAGTTTAAAGCATGTTTCTCAAAAATATTTTCGTCTTCATTTAAGGAATAATTGGCAGAGGGTAGCTCTAACTTTGCCAGGCTTCTCAGGAAATCTGTGCAGCTTTGCCAGCTGCCTACCACTTCTTGGGTCTTTGTGACGCTTACTAAACATTTCAGAGAGTATAAGAAAGAGTTAGGTAGAGAGAAAAGCAGAGAAAGAGAAGGAATATCCTTTAAACTTAAAATTAAAAATGCAATTAAATTAAATTAAATAAGATAAAGCTGATAATACTTGGAATATCTGCCCTCAACATGTGAAGAGTATTCTTTCAGGAACTCTACCCAGTATCTTCTAATTTGTATCGAAGAACAAGAATATTAGAGATCCTTCTTTTAAAGAAGTGCATGGAGCCCTTAGCACTGCAGGATGAATAGAGAAAAGTATATGTATGTGTATGTTTGTGTATTGATGTACATGTTTATTTATTTTTAAAGCAATAACTAACTTTTGTTAACTATTCCCTATGTTTCATGCACTATACTAAGAGCCTTATGTGAATTATTATATCATTTCCTCCGAAATATTTTACAGATAAGGAAACTGAGGAGTAGGAAGGGAAATGCATAGCCAATGTTTATAAAATGGCAGAGTTCTGGGTTCAAACTCATGCTCATCTGGTGCCAAGGGCACTACATTTCCTCCTTCCCAACCACACTTCCTCACTCCTTATCATTCTTCCCCAATAAGCATGTAGAACCACTTATTTAAAAAATATCTTTTAAGGTATTAAATTTCAAAACAAAAACCCTAAAACCACCTTAGCATTAATAACTTGCTAGAAAATTATAGGATATTATTTTCAAAACATACTCCACGTAAAGGCAAATGGAATGATTATATTCTTCTGATAGTAGAATAGCTTTTAACTATGGTGGTGATGAGTAACGGCAAGCCTGATTTATAAGTTTATTGTCATATTTTAAATAGACATACTGTCTGTCATAGAACCTAAATTATGATAATTCCTTTTAAACATAGGCTGGTGATCCTAAGATACAGATAATAAATAAACAAAAATGTACCACTTGGACATCATTATTAGAACATCTTCAGATAATTTGAGTAGTTGTTAGCAAAAAGCCTTCCAATGCACCTATAGATATCATAATGGATTAAAGATAAAAATTCTCTGCCCTACACTTACAAACCTGATAATTTCTAATTGATATATAATGATAATTAGAAAACAAAACATTAAGAAGTTGTTTAACATGAAGTTTCAGTTTCTCAAAATTAAAGGTATTCTAGAGATTTATTAGAATTTACTTCAACTGAATCTTACATTTAAAAATGCTTAAATGACAAATGTTGTTAGATGTCTTTTACCACAATGAAAAATAAAATGAAAGGTCAATAAAATGAACCCAAAATATATTAATCTCAGGTCAGATTATTCTCTCACTGTGCTCTCTTCTGCTCCACTCTGAGTCTTCCTTTTACTGCAAATTCAGCTTATGGGGGGAAAGAGGAACAACTTTTTGTCATAATTATTCTAACTTTTGAGATGTATCAGTGACTCACCTGATTATTATCAAGTTGTAGGAATTTTTAGTTATTATAAATACTACAGAAGCATTTGCTCTCAGAAATGATGAAGAATCTCTTCTCTGGTTTTACTTTTGTTACTAAAAATTTGCGGGCATTCCTCTAGGACTTCTCATTGTAGATATTAGACTTGATCATCACTAGAATTATTTTCATTATCTTTTAACATAGTTTCCAAAGAGGAGACTTCAAATTAAACATCTACTGCCTAGCAAATTCCAAAGAAAGAGACTTGAACAGATTCCCTCTGCTTCATTTTGAATCACTTGTTTCTCAGTGGACATCCAGGCGGTTTCTCACTAAGCTCCTGTTCCTTGTTAAGCACATGCTTCTGATCAGAAACCAGTTCTGGCAGTCACTTGATAAACTAATCTCTGGTCAGTTGACCACAGGGGACATGAGCAGTTTAGTCTCAAGAGCCACGCTACCACTTTTAGCAGAGATTAATGTAAAATTTCAAGTAGGTCAGTGCTGCTCAGAAAATGTGCACCTTTTTACTTAATCAAAACCCACTTTCAATATTTGTTTTGGCTTTATATAAGAAACAGTTGCCCCAGAAGGGATTCCCATTCTGCTAGAGTCAAACTCAATTCTATTGTTGATCCTAGAGTTTGACCAGTTTCAGAGAGCCAGAGCTGGAAATAAAGGATCAAGGAAAACCAACAGCTTTCTCAAGATCCAGACTGGAACACATGTTCTTCAGCGGCAGCTTTGCTGACCCAACTTCTCCTTTGAGAATTTGGCTTGACTTTGAGGGGTCCATTTTCAGTGAGGTGAATGAAGAGTTGGCAGTCTGGCTCTCACTTACAGTAATTGAGTCAGACAATTAAATTGCCTCCCAGTTACTGAAAATGTAAACCACATACACCATATGTAGGTCACAGCATTCCAGTGGTGCGTGTCCAGTATAGTGACTTAATGCCTGGATGTAGAGAACTCTTGAGTCAAAGCAGCATAGCTTGCTGGCTCAGCAGATGCACATGCACGCAGCGAGGGCAGCACCAGAGGTCTGTAGCTTTGGAAGCCATCCTAGAACTGGTGCTCCGACACATGGAGTTATTTAGACAAAACAGTGTGTCAGCTTATCATAGTGCTGTAAATTTTGGATGGCTTGTCTTAAAATCTTAAAATGGAGTGTGTTTATGAATAAGTCCCTTCCTTTATACACAATCAAAAAAATAAAAAAGCCCTTCATGTTTTCCCCAAACCAAAGTTCTATTCAGAGATGTAAAGTAAAACACTTGGACTTGAATAGACTACCTGAGAGTAAAACTGACCATCAGTCAGCCTCAGTTTGTGTTGTTAGAATTTGGAGGAAGTGAAGTGAGTGATATTATCATTTGAAATGATTTGCATTGTGTATATGCTTATTTTGATGACATGAATGACACCAGCCTGTAGATGATAATCTAGATAGTACTGAGGAAGAAATAGGTTTTCTAATCAATCATCATGATAGTTTTTATAGCGTACAGGATATCTTGTCTCTTTAATAGATTACAAACAAACAAACAAAAAAAAATAGATAGTGAAAAGTTTTACTTAAAAAAATTCTTCGATCTGTATTTGAATTTTCCAAGGCAAATCTTCAATCTTAAGACTACATCCTTCAATTCCATGTTTTTTGTCTTCTAGCTGTATCCTCAAATGCTACATGTTTAAAGAGTACATTTTCCCTGGTCTAACAAAAAAGAATTGCCCAGTTGTGTGTGTGTGTGTGCTCCCTCATGCACATGTATACCAGGGTTGTTTCCTGTAAAAGCATTCTAATAATTCTTATTTCTACCCTTTTCAACACATTTTTAAAAAATATACTATGGAATTATATTAACTGCATAATGAGAAAATCCTGTGTTCTCCTGGTGGGCTTACTCATGGGTAGCCCATTTCTATTTTGCGTATTTTGAGTATGAGGTTATCTCTGGCATCACCAATCTTTTTCTACATATCTTGTGTTAAAAGAGAAGGTATGACTCTGTGAGCCTGACTATTTTCCTGCCAAAATTCTTTATTGCTTCCATTTTGTGTTACAAAAGTCTATACAATTTCTCAACTTTGAAAACTCATATTCAGCTAGTTCCAACCTCTTTAAAATCTTTCAAAGCATCTTCCTTCTTGAAGCTTCCCTCACTCAGCCAAGTATGCCATAAAAACTGCACATTTATTTCCAAATACATCTCTTAATACAGTAATAATGTAACACTAATATGAAGAAAAACACTATTACATCTCTTGTTTCCATTAAATCATCTAAAACTGGTTTATTCCTAATTTAAAGTGTGAATAATATGTAGAGATAATATGCAGTGTTTAAGGAAGTTATAGAATAGCACGCATACTTCATGTATGTCCTAAGGTTTAGATCAACAGGCAAATATACATATAGAACACATCCAATCTTAGACTATATCTTATAAAACCAAGATTTGTACTTCTATGAAATTTTGATAATTTTCTCTTTTATTGTTACACAGTATTCTTTGCTATAAAAAGCTCTTATATAGCCAGTATAAACAAGGTATATAAATATACTTGAGACAGAATTATTATATACATTAATAACCTTGAAGATTAGTTTAAAATACTTTTATAATGAAGTTTTCAGTTGTCCAGATAGCAAATAAATTCGCCAAAATAAATCCTTGAAAGCAGGGAAGAGACTATCTCATTTATTATTCATAAACACATTAAAAAAATCCCTTCTTCACCAAACAATAAATACACAAGCACTCAATCTTATCTTATTATGAAATGTGTTAAGTTAAAGAAAACTGCATTTTAATAGAGCAGTTAAAAGAAAATTTAAATAACAATAAAAAATGTTCTTGCTTGAACTAATTTCCTTAAATTATAATATAATATCAAAAATTGCAATAAAACATCTTAAGAAAAAGTGAAGAAAATAAAATTTAACTGGAATTTATCTTGAATGACTAGATATTTTTCCATTCTTCGAGACTATATTCCTGGCTGTAATCATTGATCATTGTTTGGACGTCAGTAGGAGGGACACTGTTGTTATCAAAACAAGCAAATGTCTCACATGAAAATACGACAGATTCCAAAGAGATATCAATTCCCAAGTAACATGCTGGAAATCCCCAAATGACTAGGAGTGAGAGAAAATGAAAATAGGAAATAGTACATAGGAAGGGTCTGGAGAAACTATTAGAATAGAAACTGCCTCTTTGTATGGGCCAACCAGGATGTAGTGCCTAACAGTCTTAGTTTAATATCTAAAAATGGGCAGGGAAGAATGAGAAATTTGGGACTGAGATTAAAGGGGGTCATTACCTCTAACATCTGTTAAAACACATTAAGACAGCTATAAAAATTAAAGCAGCATGAAATAAGTGCAAAGGACAGAGAGAATTTAAAGATGACAAATATTAAAGGAAGCATCACAATTTAGCCTCACTTAAAGGTGAAAGAACTGGTTAGTAATTTCTATCTAATACACCTTACATATGATGAAATGTCACATTTCATCATAGAATACATTTCAAAGAGTATAAGGAATTAGATGTGTTTGTAAAAGCAAACATCAAAAGGAAATGGAAGTTTACTAATTCACACCTGTTTATAAAGTGACTACCATGGAGTTGGTGCTATTCCTAGTACTGGGGATGCAACAATAAGCAAAAAATATAAAAGTCTTTCCCTTCGTGGAATTTATATTGTGATGGGGAGAAGCATGCACTAACATATAGAAAAATAAAATGAAATCAATGCCCAGGAAGACAAGATTGAAAGGGTTTTATAGGCAGAGACCAGAGGAAGCAAGTAGGTTCTGTGATGAGAGCATCCTTGTTGAACTGCTGATATAGGAAGCCTCAGTTTGACTGAAGTGAATGAATTAGGGGTAGGATATCAGATGATATCACACTTACAGAATGACATGGGGTTCTGGCATATTGTAGGACACAGGAGGTCACTGTGAGCACATGAGTTTTATTGAGTGAAATAGGAAGTCATCAAAGGGTTTTAAGTAGAAGTATTGGACCAACTGGCTTCCATAAGAATAAAATTGAAAAAAAATAATACAGTTGTCTACTATAGTGAGATGACCATAAGGAAGTTAAGAGTTGCTTTTTAGAGAATTCTACATGAAAGACGGTGGTGAAAAATATTGGGATCATAAATGTATTTTAAAGGAATAGCTTAACAGAATTTGAGGGGGAAAATTCAATGAGAATTTTGGAAAAAAAGAGATATCCCAAGACAACTCCAAGTTTTTGGCTAGAGCAACTGGAAAGATGGAGAGGTCATTTACTGAGATGGGAAATCCGTGGGAGGACCATTTGGGGAGAGATTAACTGTTCAATTTTGGATATATTGCTTTGAGATTCTGACTAGATAACCAAGTAGAGATTTCAAGTGGGCCATGAGAGGTATTTGCAGTTTGGGAAGGAGGTCTGGTTTGGAGCTGTAAGTATCAGAGATTTCAGAATATAACTAATATCTAAGTCATGAGATGTGAGTAAATAAAGATGAGAAAAGAACCAAAGACTGAGCCTTGAAGCAAAGACTGAGAAAATGAGGAGAAATTAATTCTTAATTAAAAATGAGAATTAGGAGGCTTCAGTGAAGTAAGAGGAAAATCAGAAGAGTATATTATCAGAGGAAAGGAAAAAACTAGTATTTCAAGGAGGAGGAAGTGATCACTTGAGCCAAATGTTCCAGACAGACCAAGTGAGATAAAAACAGAAGATTATATTTTGCATTTTGAAGAGTGGAAGATATGGTGACAGAGTAAATGGTGTTTTGGTAGAATAATTGAAAACTTGACTGGAGGGGGTTCAGAGAGGATGGGTTAAGAGAAACGAGAGATGACACAAATAGATAATTTTCTGAGTTTTTCTTAAAGGGGAACAGGAAAGAAAAAACATCTGAAGGGAAATATGGATTCAGTAAATACATTTTTATCTCTTCGGTCATTTTTTAAGAGAAAAGAAAATACATGTATTTTCCAATGTGTATTACATAGTGAAGAAGAAGGAAGTATATGATGGAGAAGAATATTACTGAAATAATGAACTTAAGTAGATAAACGTGTATTCTAATGTAAAGTAGAGATGGTTAAACTTTGTTAGGTATGGGGCTGTTTATCAGTGGTAAACATGTGAGCATAGATACAGACATGCAGTTGGATGTGGTGTAGAGCATGGTAAACAACACTTAATTTATTGTGGTAGATAACCTCCAATTATTCCTATCAACAAGTCATCTCACCTCTGTTTTCAAATGTAGTGTCTTAAATCAAAAGGCTTTTTGTTTGTTTGTTTTTCATCTTGAAAGCACCTGGTCTTTTGCTTTACATTGACCAATAGCATAAAGTATAATATATATTTTGGGATTTCTAAGAAGTTGGAAAAGTTTGCTCCCTCCTTTTTACAAACAGGGACATGCTCTAAGAAAAACCAGGCTACTGAATGCCTAGGGGACATATGCAGAACTACTATGGAGGATGAGAAGCACCTTGGAAATTCTAGGGCAGTATGACTCCCAGCTAGGTGATTCTATCTGCTCTCCATAGTTCAAAATAACTGCCCAGGCAAGTCCAGTCCAAATTCTTGACTCACATTGTGAGAAATAATGTCATTTTTGTTATTATTTTAAGCCACTTGAGTAATTTTGCTAGGCAAAAATAGAGGCTTGAAATATCCATTAAATTGTAAAAAGTCACTTGAAAGTGGAGATAGAGGTTGATAGGAGTTTGAGGGAAGAGGAAAATATATGGAAAAATCAGAAAATGGGAGATTTGGGGGGAAATAGTATGATTATTATGAAGTACAAAGATGAATTAAAAGGGAAATAAAGTGTACCTGTATATGCTTCTCTAAACGCATTCAGCTGCACTAGTCAGTCTTGGCTCTGAGGAGGGTGGGATTTCAGCTGGATTTGTGACAGTGAGTATGGCAAAGTAAATGGAAGGATGTTGAGGGAAGGCAAGGGTGATATTGTAATGAATGGCCATAGGTTCCCAGCTCATGGGCAAATAAATCCTTTAAAATTGCCTCTGCTATAATTTAAAAGAAACAATACATTTTATCAATCCACACAAAACTCTCTGAGTAAGCCTTTGTACCTTCATATTCTTTAGCTCCCCTCAAGCCATCCATATTTTTCTTATAGGAAAGCAAGAATGTTGAAAGTAAAGAATTTATTTTCTATTCTTTAAGGAAAACATTATGAAGTTACTTTTATGAGTTATCATGGATGGTAAACTGTTAGAAAAAAATTCATATGTAACTAAAAATAATCCTGATAGAACATAGCATAGTACATACAAGATAACCAATAAATAATATTTAGATGAATGAAGAAATTCATATTTTAGTTCAAGATTTGTGAATCATTGTTTAATGGGAAAGAATCACCTAATTAAAGGTGAACTATCCTATTTGTGTGCTAAGGTTATTTGGTGTCTTGGTCTATAGCAGGCATTCAGTATAGATTTGTTGCTTGGTTGAATGACTGTTAGCTTTCTGGTGAAGTTTATATCTTTATTAAGTGAAGGAAAATAACTTGTGAAAGACAATTCTGTCAAATCTTTTTTTTATGTATACTTACAAATATTCAGATTTAACTTTTTTTTTTCTGAGGTAGATTGACAGTCTGAAACTTCAGCTCCTCTTTAAATCGCATTATTTTGATTTCAAGAAATTCACTAAAATCCTCATCTTTAAATTCATACTTTTCATATTAGGTACGATTTATTTGTACAGCATTACTAAAATCATGGATGGTTGGGTGAGCCATTGACAATACCATAAGCCATGGAACTTCTTTTAAAATGTTGTGTAGTATTTAAACTGGTCTACTTTGAAATGTTAAGATGTGTTGACTCAAAAGAAGGCATTTTTATTGCTAGTGTGATGGATGTAGCCTTTTCCATTGTGTTCCAGAAAATGAGTAAAAGTCTACTAATGTACCTCTATTTCAGGAAGATTCCAATTTCATGACCCTGCCAAGAGGGCAATTAGATTCCAGAGATAAAATACTGTTTAATCTGCAGGGGATAGCCAACAACTGATGTCTCAGTTCTGTTACTGTGCTTTATTGTCCATTAATGTTTCCTTTCTTCAGAGAATTGCCATCCTCAAACTTCAATTATTTTTTACAGAAAACAGTTTTACTTGCATACAATACCACAGTGAGAGGGATCCTTGTGTTGCTCCTAATATATGAAATATGATTTAGTCCAGTGTTCCAAAACCTGATCATATAAATTAAAACCAAAGTTATTTTAAAATAAAGATGCCTGAACCTCCCTACTAAACCAAATTCAGAGCATTGGGGAGAGTTTCAGTCAGTTTACAAAGTCATTGAATGAATCTTTGAGAGTCAGTCTGGCACCAATTCATGGACAAGTCTTTAAAAAAAAAATCAAAGATTTATTCAATTTAAATATATAACAGGTAATGGCTTCTGTGACTTTTTAAAGGGCAGCAAGTAATAAAATATTTCTTCTGCACTACAGCAGAGGAATTTTATGACTATTGTTGTCACATATAAAATATTAATACAGTTTAGCATTTACTTTGCAAATATTTATGACCACTCTTGTAGATTTGTGTCCACCTCACACGAGATGACCTTTTCACTAGTTAACACATTTGTTTTAACTCATAAATAATTCTAAATCAAATGTGGCTCTGTTGTACCTTCATTTTTGTTGTCATTCTCTACAGTGTTCATTCTCAATAAGGGCTACATCCCCTGAAAGAATGGATTTTAATTTTATACCTGCAGAAAGAATACATGTATATACTGAAAGCTTTATTTAATGCTATAAAGTTGAAATTGGAAGAAAATATAGTTTTTATAATATAACCTACAAAAATAAGCTCAACAAAACCCGTGTAGTGGAGATATTCTAAAAACAATGGAATAAAGGTCTTCTGTGACAAACAAAAATTAGAAAATGTTTCAGTTACTAAGCCTGCCATCTAAGAAATCTTGAAAAGGGCCCTTTTACAGGGAAAACAAAAACAAAGAGCCAATAAATCTCGAGAGTGGTGAGAAATGGGAAAGCAAAATGGAAACAAAGATGAAACTAAGAAGAGAGGAGGGGGAAAACATAAAAGGGGAAAAGAAAAATAAGCATCCTGGACAAATATAGAAATTTGATATGGCATCATCCCGTAAAAGATACTCATAGAGCAGTACAATTAGAGAATATCCATGTCAGCCACAAAACCCAATTCTAAAGAGATACATAGCTGAGAATTAGATAAAACTGACAGCATAGAGATTGAACCATCCAAAGGAAAAAGGAAATGTAAACACATAGGTAATAAAGCAACAGAGAAAACCAAAAGAAAACAAAGGTTCAAATGACAGTAATAAAACCCTGCATTTCAGTCATTGTCCTAAATGTGAATGGACTGAAGTCAACAATCAAAAGACAAAAAGTGGCTGGATG
The DNA here is from genome assembly GCA_004363575.1 of Solenodon paradoxus. Taxonomy (NCBI): domain Eukaryota; kingdom Metazoa; phylum Chordata; class Mammalia; order Eulipotyphla; family Solenodontidae; genus Solenodon; species Solenodon paradoxus. The sequence goes on along the minus strand of RJWH01000061.1, from coordinate 863,771 downwards.
GATCAAAAACAGGGCCCATATATATTATGCAGGAAACTCAAATATGATCCAAAATAAATATAGGTTGAAAGTCAAGGGCTACAGAAATATATGTCAAAGCAACAGTGATGAAAGGAAATCAGGAACTTCAATATTAACATCAGACAAGGTAACATTACAACTAAAACAATATTGCAGAACAAGTAAAGATACTATTTGTGGTCAAGGGAGTACTCCATTGACAAGAAATAACTATCATTGACTCATATGCACCCGACACAGGACCATCAAAATGTATAAAACAATTACTGACTGAGTCTACTTACATCAATAGATAGATCATCCAGGCATAAAATCAACAAAGAAATAAGGACCCTAACTGAAACAACATATCATATGGACCTAACAGACATATAAAGAGTGTTCTACTATAATAACAGCAAAAAAATATATATTGTTCTCAAGTGTACATGGAACATTATAAAGAATAAACCATATCTTGGGATTCAAAATAAGTCTCAGCAAACTTAGCAAGACTGAAATTATAGAAGCATTTTCTTTGACTACAGGGGGTTAAAACTACAAATGACCAAAAGAACAAAACTTAAGAACCACAAAGATATGGAGACTGAACAACAATCTCTGAACAACTCCTGGATCACTGATGAAATTAAGACTTATCTGGAAACATGATAATTTGGAGACAAGTTACCAGAAAATACTGAATGTGGCAAAAGCAGTTCTGCGAGTTTATAACTACACAAGCACACATCAAATACCAAGAGATAGACCAAATTAAATGCCTAACTACACACCTGAGGGAACTAAAGGTAACTTTTAGAACCAAAAATAAGTAGAGGGAAGGAAATAATTAAAATTAGAGCAAGAATGAATGAAATTGAAAACAAAAGGAACTTTCAAATGATTAATTAATCCAAGAGCTGGTTCTTTGAAAAAATAAACAAAAATGATAATATCTCTAGCTAGACTAAGAAAAGGAGAAAAAACTAATAATAAAAAATCAGAAACGAAAGATGTGAGATTATAACTGACATCACATAAATATAAAAGATTTTGAAAGACTATTATGAATGCTTATATGCTAACAAATTTGTCAATCATAAAGAAATGGACACGTTTCTAGAATAGCACAACTTTCCAAACTGAACAAGGAGGACACAGATAACCTAAACATACAAATCACAAGTACAGAAATTGAAGCACAAATGAAACAAGAGCCCAGGTTCAGAAGACTTCAGTGGTGAATTCTACCAAACATTCAAAGAAGAGCAACTCCCTAACCTCTTTAAACGTTCCACAAAGTTGAAGAGGAGGAAAAACTCTCAAACACATTATATGAGGCCAATGTTACCCTGATTCCAAAATTAGACAAAGATAATATCGAAAAAGAAAAGTACACACCAATATCACTGATGAATATAGATGCAAAAAATCCTCAGCAAAATCATGGCAAATACAATTCAACAGCACCTGAAAAAAATTATACACCAAGATAAAGTGGGTTTCAGTCCAGGGATGCAAGGATGGTTCAATATGTTCAAATAAATTAGTCTAATACACCACAAAACAAAGTGAAAATCAAAAGCCAAATAATCTTTTGTATAGATGTAGAAAAAGCATTTGACAGAATTCAATACCCATTCATGATAAAAAAGAAAAACCTTCACCAAAATAGGAATAAAAGGCACATAATAAAAGCAGTATATGATAATCTCACAGCCAATGTCAGAATCAATCGTGAAAAACTGATAAACTTTCCCCTAAGATCTAGACCAAGACATGGTTACCCATGGTCACCACTACTGTTCAACATAGTTCTGGAAGTCTTGGACAGAGCAATAGGCAAGGAAAGAACATTAAGGGAATCCAAATTGGAAAAGAAATAAAACTCATTATTTGCAGATGACGTGATGAAAAACTCCACCAAAAATTTTCTAGGAACAATAAATGAATAAAGTGACCACTATAAACTCAACATGCAAAAATCAGTAGCATTCCTTTATGAAAAACAATGAAGTAGATGAAAAAGAAACTAAGAAAAATTCCATTCACAATGGCATTAAGAAAGATCAAATGTAGCAAAAGAAGTGAAAGACCTCTATAATAAAAATTATAGGACCTTAACAAAAGAAATTTAAAAAGACACAAATAAATGGAAAAACATTCTACATTTATAAATTGGAAGAATCAACATAGTAAAAATGTTCATTATACCCAAAGCAATATATAGGTTTAATTCAATTCCCACCAAAATCTCATGGGCATTTTTCAAGGAAATAGAGCATAAATACTGAAGTTTGTTTGGAATCACAAAATGTCTAGAACAGTCAAAGTTGTAAGAGAAAAGAAGAACTATGGGGGAATCACACTCTCTGACTTCAAGAGATACTATAGAGTGATTGTCCTCAAAACAGTATGATACTGGAACAAAAACAGACACACTGATTACTGGAACCAAAATGAGATCCCAGAAATAAAGTGACACTTATATGGACAGTCACCTTTGACAAAGGTGCCAAGAATATACAATGGAGGAAGGAAAGCCTATTCAACAAATAGTGTTGGGAAAACTGGAAAGACATGTACAAAAAAAAAAAAAAAAAAAAAAAAAAAAAAAAAAAAAAAAAAAAAAAAAAAAAAAAAAAAAAAAAAAAAAAAAAAAAAAAAAAAAAAAAAAAAAAAAAAAAAAAAAAAAAAAAAAAAAAAAAAAAAAAAAAAAAAAAAAAAAAAAAAAAAAAAAAAAAAAAAAAAAATCAAAAGAAAAACAGATCACTCATTAGCACCTTACACAAAGTTAACTCCAAATGGATGAATGATCTGGACATAAGACTAAAAATTATAAAGTATTTAGAAGAAATGTGGGAAAAACACTCCACGACCTCAAGCTCTAAGAGGTCTTTGCAGAAGGAGAAGGAACAACGACAGCAAAAGAAATCAAAGCAAAAATATACCAAACTGAGAAGCTTCTGCACAGCAAAAGAAACTGCCATTAAAACAAAAAGACAGACCATGGAATTGGAGAAGAGTCATACAACATATATCAGATAAGAGCTTAATCTCCAAAATATATAGAGTCCACACGTTTCAACAATAAAAAGGTTAAATGACCCACTCAAAAAATGGGCAAAAAAACTGAAAGATATCTATCCACAGAAGACACAAAGATGGCCTACAGACAACTGAAAAAAAGTTCTACATCACTAATCATCAGAGAAATGTAAATAAAAACAACAATGAGATATCGCCTCATACCAGCGAGACTAGCTTATATTAAAAAGACTGGAGATACCAGCTATGGAGAAAAAGAAACCCTCCTGTACTGTTGGTGGGGATGTAATTGGGGGAACCTCTTTGGAAAACAGTATGGGGATTCCTCAAACAAATAAAGATATATGTATATATAGATCTATATATATGTATATATGGTTCTATATGTATGTATATATGGCTCTATATATGGTTATATATATATACATACATACACACATATATGATATAGTTGATGGAATTCTATTCAGCTGTTTAAAAAGATGCAGTTGTGCTCCTTTTAGCAATCTGGATAGAACATGAGGGGATCATCTTAAGCAAAATAAGTCAGAAAGAAAAAGAGAAGTACAGGATGGTTTCATTCACATGTGGAATATAATGAAATGATAAAAAGAATGAACATACAAATCCCAACAGCGATAGCAGGACACAGAACTGTGGTCATGGGAGGCGGGGTGGGGAAAAGGGGCACAGGTGGTGGTAAAGGGCACTGCAACTCTGGTGGTGTGTGTGGTGTGAATTATATACTGAGATACAATTTCAATACCCTAAAATGAATATAGCATTGTGAACAAAAAAGATAATAGATATTACTATTAAAAAATTATTCTCTCTGGAATCACCCTTTAAAATAACAAATCATAATTGGGGTTTCAAAAGCATATTGTGCTTGCTTCACTAAGGACATATTAAAAAAAACTTATCAACAATGGTTATGTGATATTATTGGGTAGACTGTTAAATCTTAAGTCACCATAAACTACAGCATAGTTCAACAACTGGTCTCTGTGACTCGATTCTTTCCTTCCAATCATCATTTTCCAATTCCAGTAGCCCATTTCCTTTTGCTACTTCCACCCAGTGCCTAATGATACTCTGTTTTAATTATGGTTTGAAATCCTCAGGGTGAGTAAGAAACTGCAGGAAGAGCTGGTACTTGAGTTCTGCATATTGGCTTTCAAACTCATGAGAGAGTTGTACATCTCTCCATTTAGCGGTCACAGAATAGTTACAGATTATGTGTTGAAGCCTTTTATCCTGAAGCCTAATGTATAAATTTGTAGTAAAATTGAAAACTAAAGATCCAGTGGATTGCATACAATGTCAAACATTACATTTAATGTTAGAAAAGTATTAGACTGCAAAATAGCTGAATTGTGTTTCCCAAGCATTTTATTACATTAATTTATTAGAGAAATTTTCAACCCTGGTCAGAAGAATTAAATATTAATATATAAATATGTATTTCATATGTATTTGAGCTTCCACCACCAAAATGCATTTCTTTCTCCCCTTTCCATTTCAGCAGCAAAGATAGAAGATTATAAATTTAGTTGTGACAAATGTATAGCATATTTTCAAATCTAAATGCTCTCCTTTAATGATTGACTAATGCAAACTTCTATTTTTTCCACCAAGAGAGAGATTAAATAACTTGCTCAGTGTCATAGAGCAAATAAGCAGCATAAATAACACTAGAAATCAGATCTCATTTCATTTAGCAAATATATGTGGCTTCTAATGTGTGATATCCTTCGGTTGCTCATTATTTATTTGAGGGAGTTGATGGTTAACCAGGTCACTACAAGAGAGGACATCGGGATAAACAGCATTCCTATAGAGCTGACTAGAGGGTGGCTTCTTGGAGATGACATCTATTATGATATCTAAGCTACATATAAAAAAGGAGTGGTAGAAGGATGTTCCCAGCACAAAGAGCATCTCTTCAGACTTAGAGGCAAGTATGTGTACATTTTTCATGGAATGGTAGGTATTTCCACACATTGAAGTAAAAAATGGTGCTACCAGGGGGAGATGATACTGGGGTGATAGGACCCTATCAAATTCAGAAATCTGGACACAACTTTGAAGACAATTAAAGAGCCATTGTCTGAGCAGAGGAATGACACTACCTAATTTGCATTTTAGGAACAATTAGAAGACTATAGTATGATTACTGGATTGGAGAAAATAAACCAGGACAATGCTTCCTCTGTCACAATACAAAGGGTATTTGTGAGAATTAGGAAAAGGCACCCGCTTCCTGTTAGAAAATTGCCTTAATGTACACAGCTTATCAGAACAATACTCTCTTTATGCCATTTGCCAGAAAATTATTTACATAGATATTGAAATCTGTGTGATATAATATGCTGTCATTGCTTCCGGGTAAAGCAATGTAAATACATTCCAATGAATGATCTTTAAAACATAAGGATAAAGATCAAGGCAATTTAGGTACTGATCTTAGTAATTAGTCACTTCTGTGTTGCTATCTACTAAAATAGGAGATTCTTAAAACCTAGAACCACTGGAGTTTTTAAATATTTTGACTAGTAATAAACAATAAACCTCAATTATTTTTCAATAAAGTAACTGCTCAGTAACATTTTCTTATCTCAAAAGAGAAATAAACATAGATGTGAAATGGCTAAATGCAGACTTCTTTGAGTTCTGGTAATTTAAAAGCATTCAGCTGTGAACTTTATATCATAATTTAAAGCAGACTAGAAATACTATAACTTTCCATAGATAGTCATTTAATTATTTCCACGGAAATACCATTCTTCTTAGATTTCAAATACTTTAAATTTTGCAACAGATCATGGTTTTGCAATAAAATGTTTAGAGAAAAGTTAAGTTCAAAATTTTTTGCTGTCTGGAGAAAAAGAGGACAGGACAATTTTTGAGAGCTGAGTTGTAGTGGTTAGACTTCTGATTACAAATGATTGAAAATCCAAACCAAAATGGTTTGAACCAAAATAGAATTTATTGTCTCACTAAACCCCAAAGTTCAGGAATAAATCTAGCTTTGGTCAGGGCTTGACCAGATTCAAATGATATCATCAGGGCACATTTTTAACTCTGTAATTTTTGACTCTGCCTTCTACTCATTGTAGACAATTATTGTTCAAATCACAGGCTATATTGACTTCATTGTAAGTTGGCTGTCATAGCTCTGTAATTTCACACTTCCAGATTTCCCCCATGTAGGGACGAGAATCTGCTTCTGAGAGATGAAATTAAAAGATGCAAAATGAAGTCTCAGTAGCTATGCTTGACCAGCATGATTACTAAACTATCCGTGGACAGTTACTTGGACAGTCAGAAGGAGTTAGGCATAAGGGGTCTGGACTTACGATTAAATACACTATTTGGGGGTAGGAGGAAAGTTAGTTTTACCTAAAGCACATGATCTAACAACAGCAGACATGATACTCCACGAGCAAAAGAAAAGTTGTTATTCACTTTGATGCTGTCTTTGGGTAAGTTTTAAGTGAAATGAAAGCAAGAATCTTATCAGTTTTGCTCACCGTTCTATCAACAGCTTATATATAGCACAGTGCCTGATATAAGAGGAATTAAAAAATATTTACTAATTAGATGAAGATAATAATGGCATGCTCTCAGTTTCACTTAGATGAAAAAAGATGGGTTATGGTAAAGATGTAATTTGTCTGTAGACTTTTGCATTCTTGATGTCCCTTCATTCTTAGCATTCACCTTCCCTTGACTCTGGAGGTTCTACCCACTTCAGAGCCTGCTCGAGGCCAAAGTGCACCTTCAAAGCATTCCCACTGGTGGCTACCAGCTTGTCATTCTCATTGCCATTGCGAAAGTTTTATTTTTATTATCTGTCACCTACAATAGGTAATAGATTCTTAATTCACTTTTCTATGTCTCATTTCCTCTTCTTATTTACATTGTTTTCAAAATAATTTGCTTAAAGATCAGTTTGAATATTGTCACTTATCTTTAGTCACTTCCTACTGACATTAATGAAGACTAAAGTTCTTTATACTCAAGTGAGATCCCTAACTTGTTTTCTTTCCTCCTGTTTTCTTTAAAAACAATTATCAATGCCTTGAAGAATTATGTCTAATTCACATCTTCTTTAATTATATTTGATTAATTGCTTTTCTACATTCTATATTCATGTTTTGAGATGCAAGCCATCTATAATTAAAAATTAATGGATAAATAAAAGAAATATACCAAAATGAGTGTAAAAATTGTATCTGGAATTTCATCTTTTAGGGGATATAAATAACAAAAACAAATCCAGTGAGGTGAAAGCTGTCTTTTCTGCAGTTCATTGCAGCCGGTTCTAAATAAAATTCACATTCTGTTGAGTAACTCTCAAAGGTTTTTTTAAAAGATTAAAACTGGTTTAATAATGCATAGATAGTTGTACAAAAAGAATAAAGTATTTCATCTTGATTTTGAAAGTGCTTTTCTTCTCAGTCATAGCCTAACATCACTTATCAGTCACAGATTGTTATTCAAGACCTATTAAAAAATTGTTCCTGGCAGAAAAAGAAAGCCAATAAATACAAAATGTTCAACCTGAAAAACTAAGATAAAAATTCAAATTAAGACAATATGAGTTAAAAATTTTTATTAGTTCAGCAAAGATTAAAAGTTAGTGACTGGCCAGTTGGACAAAAACATAGAGAAGCAAATATCATAAGCCTTTGGTGGGATGGCAATTTAGTAGAAATCTAAATTAAAACATGCATAGTATTTTGACCTACCTCTTTCAATTCTAACAATTCATTTTATAAACATTCTGAGATAATTGCATGAAAATATATGCACAAGAATGCTCATGCAATCATTACTTTTAATTATTTTTATAGTGTTGAAAGCAACTCTTATATTTATTAGCTGGAAATTAGAAACTATTGTCTGATAATGCTGTAGACTAGAATATTTAGAATCGAATTTAAAATAGTGAAATAGGTATCCATTTATAAAGGTGGTAATAAATTAATGTGGAAAAGTCTCCAAAAATTTCAAGTAGAATAAAACATGTAAAATTGCACATAAATATTATTCAGCTATTAAAAATGGATAAAATTTTAGTAGCAATACTACAAAATGAGAAGTAAGAATGGGTACCGTAGGTAGTCAGGGAGACTTTTGCATCCTGAATTCTCACGGAACACAGTTAAATATAGGTGTAGATTGTTAAGAAAATAAAAACACATATATACAAATGTAAACTAAAAATTGTTTTCTTTAATATTGTTTGTACACATTAATTTATCCATTTACTTGTTCATAAGCTATTTATTAAGTGGTAGATGGACCAACCATCGTGCAAGATTCTTTTTTCCTTTCTCAAAGGTTTATACATTTTCAGAAGTCATTTTAAAACACACAGACGTGCTCAGAAGTCCTTTCCTGCATAGATCTCTACCCACAACTACAAGGTGTTTTACTTTTCATAATCATGGTAAAATGCACTCTTACATGGCTCCCATTTTTATGTAGTCACCCATTGGGATATTCCCACTCACATGTATATAAAGCATGCTAATTCAATTGGTCACTTTTCACCTTTCACCCCAAGCTTTTGACTTCTCTTTGCTTTGGATGAAGGGCACTTTATGTCTCTTGAAACATAAAACTAATTGAAGACAGATTTTTTTGAGTTTAGTTTAGCCCCATAAGTAGTATCAGCAGACTGAGGAAGTAAAGAAATGCTGCCCCCGACTGATGACACTATAGTTGATTATGGACTATGCTCTGCCTGATGGATACAGGAGACAATTTTCCGCATGCTTGGACAGGCTAATGAGAAGAGTCACTTGTTTACATGGGACTTAGTCTTGAAGTCAAACTCTACTCTTTTTGGTAGTGTAAAGTCAGCTACACCAATGTGGCTCTTCATCACACATTTCATTATTCATCAAAGGAACACTAGATAGTGTTGACATTTGTGGTCCAATATAGTTATATTAGGATAGAGCTACCAGAACCTTAAAAAAATAATAACTTCAATAAATATGCCTTCAAGATGATACTTATATAATATTGACTGAAAGAAGGATGCATGATTTACCCTTAAAAGAACAAAACACTTTCAAAGTATGAATCACAAACTAAATTAGTCAAGCAAGAAATTGAAATTCTCCTTACATAGTTTGCGATGTGGTTTTTTCCCAGAATAAAGAAGTCAGTGGCATGGAGCCCAGAGCATAGGTTAATGATGACTTCTGTAAACATATGTATGATGTTATAAACAGTGGCCTTTAACAAAACTATATTAAGAGAAAGGAAGCTTAAATAATAATAAACATCAAATGTTTATACTTTATATATTACTATCACTAGGTAACCAGAAAACACCAGAGAATTATCTTAAGCCAAAGGCTCTCCCAGTGGTAACGTCCCATAATTTTCCCCATTTCCTGACTTTAAGTATGTCTGTGGCTCCTAGTATTTTCTTCACACTAGTGGGGTAGACCAATATAGATGGCCAATACATGTTTCCAAATTTTAAAGACAAACCATATATGTTATCAATTCATGATCTAATAAAAATAACAAGCCAACTTGTGTAAAAGTGTGTGCTGTGCAGTAATTTGGAATAGTTTATCTGTTTGGGATGCTTGAGTCACAGATATCAAAGACAACTATGCATTTCAATGACTTTTACTATTTGTTGCTAAGATGCAAGGATGCTTTGGCCTATACTGGATATGCTCTTATTCTTCAGAGTGTTTAAAGTTTCAAATACTCTGTCCTGTCCCCGCATAAATACATTTCTATTTTTGCTATACAGTATGTATTAAATTTGTGCTGACACTATCTCTAAGCCCCCCAAAGGAATTATTAAATATCATAGCATCTTTTACTTTGCAGAAAAATCTGTTACTATAATTTCTTTAAATTGAAACCTGCGGGAATACCACGTACTCTACATCAAGTCTCCTTGAACGGCTGATCCACCTACCTCTAACGATAAAGATCTAAGTCACTATGTCCAAATTCACAATATGTCAATATTATGTATATAAAAATTTACTTTGCTTCACCTGGGTCTTAGTCAGTCAGTGAAAGATTAAGTAGTGCTTAAATATACCATCATGTTCCCCCTGAACTACATTTTCACTTGAGGAAAATAGGACATATTCATGAAATATGTTTAAATACAACTTCCACAGTGATATAAAGAAAAATGATTGGAAATAATGTTGTATTCATTTCTTCATAGGTAGTTTGATTCTTTGGTTTTTAAGCATGTTATTTTAAATAAAAGTATCCAAAAATATGAAGGAAAAATATTACTGATGCCAACTACTACAGGATATATAAATACTTGAGTAAATCCTTATGAGGAGGAAAAACGTTTTCAAATCCTCAGCATTTCAGAACAGAAAGACTGTTGATTCTGGCATTAAGTGTAAACCACCTACATAACATTTTTCATGAGCTACCAAAAGATGAAGCTAAAAGGCAAAAATGTATACTGAAATTCTCTGTTGTTAGAAAATAGAAAAAAAGAGAAGAAACCCAGTAATAATGGAAATATTAAGTCCATATATTTAATAATTCTAGACTCTGTCAACTAAGAAGCAAGAATTATAAATTATAGGTCATGCTCACTTCGTGCATTTCACTTATTGTCTGTTTTGAAAAACAACAGGCAGCCTGCCCTAAATCTACTCATGATTGACAGCATGGATTTACATAAGGCCAGTTTTACACAGATACACACACACACACATATTTTATTTTTAATTTACAAACCTCATTGATAGGAGAGGAAAAAGATTGACGACAAATCTCATTGTTTGTACTCTGTAAGATACATCTCTTGTAACTCCAGGGTCATCTTCTAACCAGGATGCATTATTGTTCCAATGTTAGTAAAAGTGACAGATTCTGATATTTGAAATAAATTAAGAGGAAGACTTCTTATATTCTATCTTAAAATGTGATATTTGCTTCTATCCTATGTACTACTTGTTTCTAAGAAATAATCTCATTCCTTGTAGAATATTTTATGGAACACTGTAGTTTATCCACATCTTTAGTAGCATCCATTTTGTGTCTATGTAAATTTATAGATACAGCTTTGCAAGGACGTCTCATCAAATTTTAGTCAAGTGTTTTACTTCATAGCTGTTTAAAACTAAAAGAACTATGATAAATTTACTAACAAGAATGTTTTGCAGTTATTAAGAAGTATGTTTTAAAACAATCTATAATATTATGAAATGGTGATTAAGAAATTATGCATTTGCCAAAAAGGCAGAATAAATCATTTTAAATATAGTATGAACTTCATTATGTACTAAATGCATGAAAAATAAAGAAAAAAATAAAAATATGAATATTGGTTTCTATATATGTGAAACTATGGTAAAAATCTTTCATGTTTTAATGCATCCTCAAAACTTCTCTTCCTCTATTATGTTTTGTCTAAGGCCCAATTATCCAACTTGTACTCTGGTCAGAAGCCTGCCCTAGATTTCCTCTCTTTCTCAATTGTGTCAAATCCAATCACTTTACCTCAAGAATTTTACTTTCCAAATATTTCTCATGCCTTGTTCTTTTATGTCCTTCCTTCCTATTGGTGCCCTAAATCAGATTCGGTCCATGTCTCATTTCAGTTCTGCAATGACTCCTACCTTCTAACTCCTAACTTCTAGTCTTATTCCCTCTAGGACCACCCTCTGCAATGTTGTCTAAGAAATCCATTTCAAGTAAAGATATTGCCATGTAACTCTTTCTAAATAGTGTCCTGCTATCCTGAATCAAGTTACTTAGTGTAGCATAAAATAGTCCCTCTGACCTAGACCTCACCTCCTTCCTTAGCCTGATCTTCTTATTTTTTCCATATTTTACTGTATATCATGGAATGTATATATTATGAAATCTCCTACATTAAGGGTTTTCTTAGGCTATTTATCATGCTTAACAGTACACAAATAAAGTTTAACCTATTATAACTTAAGACTAAAGTACCTTCTCCTTGCTGGAGCCTTCTTTTTCTTAATACTAAATTAACTAAATGTCTCTCCCAAAACCCTCAAGTTTTGCAGTTAGTTCATCCTATAGAATACTGAATTTATATACTAAGAAACATTTGTTTTACTAACTATAAATTTCAGGAATGCTGAGACTATAAATAGTTTATAACAAGTTCACCCCAGTCTTAGCTGGGCCTGGAATATAGCAGGGACTCAGTAAATATCTGAGGAATCAAATTCAATTATAGTCAACTGATATTAAATTTAGATTCAATGTCTTATTCTAGGAAAGTAATTTTCAAGTATATTAAGAAGAAATCAAATAGATTCTGAATATTGCAACTGGGCAGTGTTATCATTTATTTATTATGATTATTGAAATCTCAGAAAACTAGCAAATCTTTTGACATTTTTGCCTCTTCTTCCATCCTAGAGAAACTGAAGTTCTTTAGTAATGGGAGTCAAAGGTGATGCTCTCTTCTTTAAAGATTCAGACTATAAAAGAAGGCAAAGATAGTATTTCACAAATTAAGTGGGCACAAGATCAAACAGTCTCCATTCAATGTCGCTTCTGTGGTTTGGAAACCACTTTTTGTGGCATAGTATTTTTCCTAACACTTACCTAAGAGGACATACCTAAGGCTTGGAAATCAGTAGAGAACATCCATTCCTGAGACATTTCCAGTACTTTGTGGCGCTGGTCAAGACAGTCAAAAGCACTGTGCCAGCTTGGTTAGGTCCCAGGTTTAGCAAAAGAAGATCTGAGAGATCCAGGTTCAGATACCGATTAACCACAGGCTCTGGGAAAAGCAATGAAGGCTTGAGCTTCAATTTCCTTTTTGGTGATGTACCAGCATAATTCTGCTCAGTGGGTAAGAAGTCAACTGTTTCATAGGGCAAGGCTGGACTGCTTCTTTCACAATCCACTACAGTCTCAGAAATGACCTGGCAGAAGCTCACATCAAAAAGTTCTACCTTTTTTCACATCAAAAGTTCTACCTTTTAGCATATTGTTTTCAGTTTTCTAAGATACTTCTTAGAAATGAGACCTATCATTCTTTTCAAGAATGAAAATATATGAGGCAATGTTTCCACTTCAATTTCATTTAGCCCTTAATAACAGTCAGTATAGAAAAAGACATAAAGAACTGTAACTTTGCTTTGCTCATCTTTTGAAAAAAATTTTACAACTTATTTCTTTTCCTCATAATCCAAAGATTAGAGCTGCTGCTGACACATATTATTCAAATATACAACTGCATTTAATATTAACAATTGGAGACATTTTTTTGAAAGATAGTAAAAGCATTTGAATAGTCTTCAACAATTTAAATTAAACATAATCATTTTCTCTTGGCACCAAACTGGTACTTCATGACCAAACATTGCTTGTTCGAAATAAGAATCAAATAAAAATGACTCAAATGCATTTAACTTAATACAATATTATCTGGCATTGAGGATCATATGAGTTTTTATTATATGTTTAAATAAGCATGTTAATAGCAAGTGAGATTATAAAGAAAATATTGCCAATGATTATCTGAGGAAAATATTAAAATAGAAAATATTAGATAGCTATAAGTAGTCTGCATATCTTATGAAGATAAGTATGAAAACTGAAGAAATCTATTCTAATTTATATATTCTAGTCTCATGGATCACTTATTGTCATATACTGGGGAATTTCAGTAAGTACACAGTATAACTAGATAATTAAGTAAATGCTTCCTATAGCTAATTATATTGATTGAACTTTGTCATTTGAAAAATATATCAGTTATCTAGGAATCCATGATTATAGAAATTCTCAGAAATTTTAGAAAAGATTTATTATAAATTAAAGGTAGTAGGCAAATGTATTTAAATTAAAAACTTTACCCCTGGTAATTTTTGAAAACTAAGTACCCAAAAAGACTTATTAAATTATATTATAGAAAAAATATAGTCATATGGAGAAATTGTTCGGAGTATGCAATTTATGTCCATAAGCTACAAATATCTTCTAAATATAAATGCATGAATTATTTCATGCTCGTCAAATTCACAGGGGTGATATTCTTTGGGCTTGTTAGAAGTCTATCACCTCTCACCCGTTTTGAATAGTCAGTTACGGAGTCTTTGTAGAGGAAGTCATCACACTCTTGTTAGAAAAACTAGAAAAGGGAATAACAAATTATATATTACACATTATACAGTGAATAAATGAATGATAAAAATCAGAAAAGAGACAGATTGGACTCTTTGATCAGGTATTGGCAAGCTTTTCTATAAAGTACTACAGAGTAAATATTTTTGACTATTTGGACTGTCATGACAGTCTCTGCCGTTAATACTCAATTCTGCTATTATAGCATTAAAGCAAACAGAAAAAATGCAAATAAACAAGCAAATTATAGTCAAATATAACTTTTGACTTTTTTTCAGCTATTTAAAAATATAAAACTATTCTTAGCTTCTGGACCATACAGATAAAGGCAGCAAATCAAAACAGGCCTGTGGGCCATGGTTACCAATCTTGCCTTGGATAATTTGATGTCTTTTTGTCTTGGTGGAAAAAGAAAGCTAAGAACTAGAGTTGTTGCCTGGGGAGCATCCACATACCACATCTCAATGCTTGTTGTGACCACAACCAGAGCAGATCACACCCAGTTTTGTTTTGACCCACACCTAAGGACACCATGTGTCCAGCACAGCAAGAGTCAGTTCAAAAATAACATTTGAATCATAAAGACTCCTTTGGTTGTAAGGTATTCATGGTTAATGCCAGTTTTCTCCAAAAGTCTGGGAATGTAGGAAAAGCAAGGGCTCTGCCAATCACCCTCACTGCTCTCCACCAGCGTATATCACCAGGACTAGTACATCCTTATATAGTAGAAGAATTGAACTGAATAGACCAGAGAGCTCAAAGGGATCCTAGGAAACATATTCATCTACTCCAAATGAATCAATTCACTTGTTTTATGATAGTAATTCTGATGTGGAAAGATAAAATAAAATGAGATCTACAGCAGAAACTCATATATTTAACTACAATGCAACATAGCCAGTGAATCTGGCAACTAAGAGGTCAAAAATGCATTATTTAAATTCTGTGTTATGTATTTTTATAGAAGTTCATGAAGTTGCAAAGACTATGTAAAGTTTTCTGCAAACTTCAGCTGAAATCTAAAGAACAGCACCAGAATAAGGCCTAATGAAGTATGCCTGCTTCAGCTTGTGTACAGAAGCTCAACTCATTCTCTGCCACTGAATCAAATTAGGAGCAGATGGTAATTGAGACCAGATGAAATTTCAAAGGGAAGAGATGCAGGACATTCCACAGTGCACACTGAATTTTTTTCCACGAAGACCAATGTCAGTTATCAAGACAATGTATTCATTGAACTTAACACACAATAAGCACCTTGAGAGCGAAGAAATGCATTTTTCAAGACTGACATCATCTAGTATTTTTGGGAAATTAAAAGTGATTAGCAACTTCATAGGTAGTTTTTTGCTTTGTTTTGCATTCTCCATTCCACAAGGACTACTCCTTTACACAAAGAATGGTTCTTTTGTATCTTGCTTTTCTTTAGTCATATTAATCATTTAGTTTCAGGAAAAGTTAAGTAAACCAACAAAATAAACTTTCTGAAAAGTGTAAGCAAATAAGTTCACTTATAATCATTCTGTTTTATATTCTATTTTTCCCTCTTATGTAATCCCAATATATTCTTGAAATAAACAAATAAAATCTCAATATTTAAGCTATTTATAGTGCTCTCAACTTTAGTATGATCCAAAAACATACTTTCTCAATTTAGAACAGCAATGTTTGACAATTATTTAACAGAAGGGTTTATAGGAGCAGACACATGAAAAGCTATTGTTATTTCATTTGTCTCTTCAAGGAGTTGTGCGTATTATTCAAGCAGCGACTGACCACAGGTCACATTGGAAACTCAGGTTTGCTATGAATAAATCACATACACTGAAAATCATTGAGGACAATAACTTTTCCAGTTAAGCAGAGTAACAGGCAAAGCAAGTCAGACTGGGAAGTAGTCAGGTTACAATTTTTTAGGGGAAGATTAGATTACATGAAAAAAATACCAATGTCACTATCTTCCTCAAGAAACTTTGGGTTCACTTACAGTCATCTAGTCAACAGGATTACTTATTTGTTATGAAACACATCTTTTGTTTCCTTGGTGCTTTTGTTCATGCTTTCCTGTGTCCTGTCTCTTGAATTCCAGTGCTCTAACCTTTATCTTCTTTGGGACCTTAGAACCAGAGCTGGTGGTATCTTTTTCTTCTGAAGTTTAACGAGGGTACAAACTTTCCTGAATACAGAGGCTAAGATCTTGGTGAATGAGCTGGGCTGGGTATAACAAGATAGACTCTTACATTGAGCCTCAAAGTTGGACATCTCTGTCTTATCTAACCAGAGATACCTCCTCTCTAACCCACACAAGTGTGCCACATCACAATGTGGCAAATTTCAAAAGAATTTTTCAATGTCAGCAATTCTAATTCATAACTATTCCTTACAAATTCAAATGATCGAATATGTGCATTGTATATCTTTGATTTGTGACCAATAAGACAGGCACCCCTTCCTTAATTATTCATGTGATAAATTCACTTATATGTATGCTTTGATCATTTCATGCTTACTATATAAGCATAATCTTTTAAGTAGATCACAGTTTTATAATACTTACTAGTTTTTCTTCTTTACACAAATAATGTAGACTCCTTTAGAATGAGACTATATCATGTACAATTTTACCTCAGAACCAAAAAAGGTGACTTATATATAAAAGTGTTTTAGAACCAGTGAATTCATTGATAGGCTAATATAATTTTAAAAAGAAAGTGAAAATTGAATTATCACAGAAAGGTATAAAATGTACAACTGAAATGGAATAATAGAAAAATTTCCTTAAAAATACATATGAAGAGAGATATCTACTTTGACCTCAAAGAAGTGTTTGCTATAGGGTTCAAATGAAATATGGGATATGAAAACCCTTTGTAAATTGCAAAAAACTATTTAGAGATTAGCTTTATTATTGTATGGAAAAGGTACAGAGAAGATTTTGTACTTTTATAATAATGCAAATAATGTCTGACAATGTTATTTGCTTACCAATTTATAGTTGACCTACTTCTGGTTTAAAGTTAGTAGTTTAATGAGAAATATCTGAGTAAATGATTTTTATTCTTTTAGAATTTCTTTGTTGTGTATTTATTTGATTTCAAAACAATCCCTTTTTCAGATTTAAGGAAATTCATATATTTGAATAGGATAAAAATAGTCTGATCATCCCTTAAGAAGTTTCAAGGCAGAGCTATACCCTTTTCCTTTGCTTGCTGTGGTAGTATAGTTCTCTTTTAAGAAAAAGGTTGTTGCAAATGAGTCATTTCTTAAGAGAAAGAAATCATTAAGATTACTTTGAATGACTAATATTTATACTGCAATTGTGGATATTATACAGAAAATGTGTTTTCTGTTTATGTTCTCACTGAATTTTATACACCCACATTTGAAAAATAGAAAAATAAAAATAAAATAATTTTATCTCCAGAAGCAAGAATTATTCTTGACTTACTTAGGAGATCTAAGAGGAACTTATGTTTGCAGTAAGGGGTAGATCATTGATAAGGTCAACTTTCTGTATACATTACATTTAAAAAATATGTGCTGCTAAAGCAAGTGAAAACATATTACATTTTTAGAGGACATCATTAGGCTCTAATTTTTCTCTTTTTTTCACCTACAAGCTACTCTCTCTTACTTGAAAGGGGTATACTAAGAGTGTCTAGAGGTTAACCCAAGTCTCTCTTTTCACATTCCTACTTGGGTTTCAAATGGCAGACTTGATTATCTTTGCTCTTGACATCCATATGAGGCAAATCCTGACTAGCTCAATTTAGTGAGAAAGTGGCTAGCTGATTAAAAGGAAGGTGGCATGAACTCCTCCCACTGGCAACCAGGAGTAGAGTCAGCAGAGAAGGCAGTGTGGCTGAGAGAAGCCTGGTTTCCCAAGAAGGAACTGAATGACTCAGAGCCACTTTGATAGGTGCTTAGTCATAGGCTTCCCTTGTAAGCCTGTCTGCCTGTCTGTCTGTCTGTCTCTGTAGTAACTTAAGATGTAAAAAATATTTATGAAAACCAAATGATATTTGAATCAATAATTTGTTTTTGATAAACAACTAATTTAACTTGCAGTTGCTTTTTTGTGTGTGGGGGGGTTGTGAAAGAGGTTAAGAAAATAATGATTTTAATTCAAGATTAAATTTAGGAGAGAAGAAATCTTTCAGTAAAGGATTCTTCTGATGAAGAAGAATACTTAAAAAACTTTTTTATGTTTAACAAAAACATAATAGCATTGCTGATAGCATTGATGAGCTGCCAATATCTAAGGAATAAGTTTGTTATAACTTTGAGAATGTGAGGAATGTGGGTCACCTATACTTTCTGTCACCAGGCGTTTGCTCTAAAGCTTCCATTCTGAACCTCTGGCTTTCAGTGCAGCTTCCTTCTACGTTTCCCATAGGGGAGACCATAAAAAATTCTAAAGGTCAGAGTGGAGTGAGAAGGGAATTAGATATATGGAATATTCTAGGCATAGGCAGGTAAGAGAGAATAGGTGGGCTCAAGGCCTATAAAATGATGTTAGTGAGGAGAGCCAAGTGATAGAAGGCTAAGTCAGGAAGGACTTTGCAACAATGTTAAAAGTTTTCAACTTTATCACTGGGGCCATGGGAAGAGTATTAAGCAGAATAATACATGACTGATTTTCCTTTGTCAGATGTTTCATCTTCTAGAAAACCAGGTAATCTCACATGAACTTTAATTATACAATGAGGTTTAAAAAATGTTACATGAATATAGCAGAAGGGGATCACCCTGATGCCACCCTTTTCCCATACAACACCTCAAATGTCTCTTCGTGGAGATCTACTGTGAAAGCAGTGAATCAAAATTCCATTCCTCATGTGTACCAAAAAAATCCTTGTTCTCTTGGTGATTTGGTGGAGGGCAGAGTGTGTTGATATATATATGAGGGATGGGGAACCTTTACATATGATTTTATTTTAATGTGTTTAAAAAAAATCCATAGTTCTCATTTGCAAATCTGAAAGAAAAGCAGGAGGATTGTGTGGATTCCTTACAATAGGGGCAGCAGAATGACAATAAAAGAGCGCAGAAGTGCCTTTAATTTGAACCAATGCAGTGAACATTTAATGAGCACATAATTTGTTTCTGACACAGTGAAGGTGCTATGGTTAACAAAAAATAAAGTCATCAATTTCATCCCTATTATGGATATATTGTAACACAGTTACAATTCAAGATGTTGAATGTTGTATTCATACCAAAAAAAGTTGTAAAATTTAAAATAATGACATTATTTTCAAAAATACAATGGAAATACAGAGAAAGCCAATGTTAATCCAGAAAGAGACAAACAACAATTTGCAAAGTGGCCAGTAATGGAGCAGAGGATAAAACTATATTTTTGTACTGATTTACTTTTCCATTCATTGATTCAATTAATGACTTTCTCAATATCATTTCAATCAATCTTTCAATCAGTTGAGCAGTAAAGATTTATTTATACCACATATACTAAGCATTGTGTCATTGCTAGCAATTCTCTAGAAGTCCTTGCCCTCACAGATAAAAAAAGTCCAGCTCTTGAAGTTATGGAGAGTAGTGGTTGATTGTATGTGTCAACGCTGACTGAGCTACACAGTGCCCAATCACAGTGTTATTTGGTTAAATATTATTCTGGGCAATATTAGTCTGGTCAACAGACAAGGGTGTCTGTGGAACTAAGTAATGCAGACTGCCCACCCCGATGTGTGTGGGCACCGTTCAAGCCATGGAAGAACTGAATTGAACAAAAAGTAGAGTAAGAGAGAATTCACTTTTCTGCCTGTTTGTCTAAGCTAGGACGTGGGCCTCTGCCTTCAGATTTAGGCTCTACTGGATCTTAGACCATTAGACTAGAACGGAAATATACACCTTTGATTTTCCTCGATATCCAATTTGCCAATTGCAACTTGTATATGTGCAGAGCTTATCTTATCTCAAAATATTTTAATACATATCACCTAATTCAGCTTTTGCAGAAACAATTTGTGAAATTTAGCATATTCTTTTGAGAGTTACAGATGTTAGACTCAGAACTATGCCTCAAGTGTATACCTCAAGGTTCATGTTCTAGACACCAAACAATGTTGAATGGAGTGACTACTCAGAGAGAAGGAGAGAGATACAGAGAAGCTTCACATTAAAGGGGCAAAAAAAGGTTAGCCTTAAGTTATACAGAAGGCGAAATATTGTAGGACTTGAATGAATATAGATCAGAGGCAAGAACACGTCACTTGAAAGAGTGACATGAGCAAGAGGTTGGATATTGAGGACCATATCCAGGTAATGTCATGGTTTCCCTTTGGTGGGTACATGAGAGGTGTTTTTGCTGTTATTGTTTGCTTACTTTTATTTTTAGAGAAGAGAAGATATGAATTAAGAGGTAGGTAGGGATATAATTATACTGTCAGAGAAAATGTAATCTTTGTGGGTATCAGAAAATGTGCTCTTCAAATAGCTATATTAAAATAAGGAACATAGACTAGAAATGCTAAGTATCTTTCAGCTGTACTATTTCATTAGTTTTGATACCATGTCCCTTAATAGAAAAATAATATTAGTAAATAGCCATAAAGATTTTAGTAACCCTAGTACTATTTCCAAATCATCTTAAATGTCAATTTATCTTCCTTATAAGGAAATATTGCCCATGTTCTAAAGGAAAGTTCAAAATACATCCTTCAGATCCGTATTACATTGATTTCATGTTCAAGAGCTATTTCTTGTATTGACCAACAATTTATTAGTTACACAAACTCTCTGAGCCTAGATTTGCTCATTAGCAAAATAGGAAAAGGAAAATTTGGCATATTTACTAACTATAGTTACTTCTGAGTTCTTTGAGCCAAAGTAAATGAGTAGTGGTGAGTACAATTAGGCTGTCCTTAATATTATTCTTAAAATCTACAGCACTGGTTAAGTCTGCCAGGTGTAGTCCATGCAATTTCCAAGGACCCAGGTTCGCCACCTGGAGCCAGGGAGGATCAATGAAGAGGAACTACATAAAGATAAAATAAAATGCTTCTTCCTCTCTCTTCCTGCCTGCTTACCTAACTCACCTTCATTTCTGTCTGTACCTTTCCTTTGATATATGTGTTTGTGTATGTTCTAAGAATAAAAATTAAAGAGATAAGACTAATTTAAAAGAGCTCATATAAAATATTCACTGTATGTTTCCTTGAGCATTGAACATACAAGGTACTCAATCGATGCTTCTTTCATTTAAATTGACTTAATATAATATTTATTGGGCAGAATAAAATTGATTTTCACTGACTACAGAACAGCCCTGGAGACCTGAGGGCAGTAACTGTTCAATGTACATTCCCAGACACCGAATGTCCGTGTTTAATATATCCCAGAGATACCCACTCAGACATTCGCTTGCAAAACGGTATCCTGTAAATCTTCAGGAACCATCTAACCCACTTTTAACAAATCTGAGTCACAGTCAAAATGACCACTTAGAAGCAAGTTTTATTCCATGATCTCAGTCTCAAATAGCTCTATTTTTATTTTGTTGTTTAGTTTTGCTGGGTTTTTTTTCCCTTTGGAAGATTTCAAACATATGGTATTCCTTTTAAATCAATGTTTAATGTTCTCAGTAGTCGTCATCAATTTAGAGGCTTTAATTGCATATGTACCATATTTCTAGGCTTTCTTGAGGACTTTCATTTTTCAATTTTTTTCTTTTGGTATCTTCTAGGATTTATTTGTTCCTCTATCTTGTAGATTTCATAGATATAAAATAAGGAATGCATGCTGAGCTGTCCAGAGCTAATAACTTTTCCATGTAGTCAGCAAGAATAACTCAAAAGAAAAGCTAAATAATCTCCTGAGTTTCTTGATGTAAGCAAGAAACTATGACAATGAAATAAAAAGCATATTTTCTCAAAATAGTTTTGATTTTTAATTTTTTTCTGGAATAAACATTCTCAATATGTCACTCGATCATGAATCTAGTTAGAGAACCTCAGAATAACATGGTTTTAAAAACTGATTAAGACACACCTTAG
Source organism: Solenodon paradoxus (assembly GCA_004363575.1). NCBI lineage: Eukaryota > Metazoa > Chordata > Mammalia > Eulipotyphla > Solenodontidae > Solenodon > Solenodon paradoxus. Next base: position 841,575 of record RJWH01000061.1, on the reverse strand, counting down.
TGGAGTATCGGTTTGGTCAGCTGCCTTTGACTGGTGCAGTCCACATATATCCCAAGGACCAGGGTTTGCATCCCAGGGCCTGGGGGACAACCACGATGAACAACTAAATAATATAAATAAAGTACTTCCTCCTCTCTCTTCCTGCCTGTCTCTGCTCACCTTCATTCCTACCTGCATCTTTCCTTTAAAAAAAATAACTGGTTAAAATCAGATTCGCAAACTATGGTTCACATACCTCTGGGGTTATACAGACTTTCTGAGGCATGAGGGAACATTCAAGGTGCTAACAGTTTCAATTTTCAAGTTATTGCCAGAGATACTCTTTCCATAGATTGGCTTGCATCTGAAACATTCAGGCAGGGCCAGCTTCATGGGCATATGATTTTTCTCAGGGCCCAAGTTTGGTTTAATGCTCCACTGTCATTATTTTGAAATTCTTTATCATTTTTTTTAAGAAGCCCTGAACTTTCATTTTGCAGTGGCCCCATACATTCTATAGTTGATCTTGACTTCAGATAATACTCTAGGTCTGCTTTCCTACCGTTCCTTGTCCTAGTTGCTATTTTTCCACTTTAGAAAGAAGACTGTATCTTTCATTTATCTATCTAAAATACACTGCTGTGGGAAAGGGAGAGGGTGGAGAATTTCAAAGCCCTCTGACTACTAATAAAAAGACAAGTCAAAATATTAACCAAATTCTAAGGAGGATGTTTTGTTTTTTCCTCTCTTTTATGCAAGTCTTCTTATGGTAAAAATTGGATTTTCGAATTTGGGGATTGTGTCGTTTGTGAAATGTTTTGAATGCCTAGTGTCGTGAAAATTTTATTCTTGCCCTTACTGGTTTTATCTATGGACTGCCTTCAAAGAATCTGGGGTTCTAGAGAGAGAGTTCGATGTTAACAAAAAGCAGCAATAAGTACTAAGGGTGGCAGCACCCAATTCTTGTAGGTCACGGGGGACAAGACCCTCTCCCTGCAGCTCACCCCTCCCCCCAACATTCTCACCTAGCTGTTTTAGAATTTGAATTCATAATTAAGATGCTTGCCTTGAGGTTATGTACTAACACCATTATTTAAAAGGAAAGATAATATCAGACATTTTGGACAGAATGTAAGTCATATTTAGCTGATTGCTTGATAATTGGGACAACCTGGGGAATCAGATTTTTTTAATGTAAACTTTATTATTTGAGAACAGTTTAGATTTATAGAAAAACTGAATATGCTACAGAGGTCCTATATATTCCTCCCTCATCAGTTTCCTTTATTAACATCCTACATTAGTGTATGTTATACAATAGTATATATTATGTTATAATTAATGAACCAACATTGATATATTAAAGTTCATACTTTATTTAGATCTTCAAATACTTAGTGTCCTTTCTAGGGTCTAACTTCCCATCCAGATCATCACACCAAATTTAGTCATAATGTCTCCTTTGGTTTCCTTTAACTATAGTAGTTTTTCCTTTTTTTTTTTTTTTTTTTTTTTTTTTTTTTTTTTTTTTTTTTTTTTTTTTTTTTTTTTTTTTTTTTTTTAATATTCTTGTTTTTGACAACTGCTGTAATATAGGTCATGTATTTTACAGGATTTCTTGCTATTTGCCTGACTTATTTTAAATAGACTTTATTTTTCAGAACAGTTTCAGTTCACAGAAAACTCAATAGAAAGTAAAACAAGTCTCCCTATATTTCTTTTGCTTACATATGAATAGCCTTCCTCACTATCAACATCCCCCACCAGAATGGAACATTGGTTAGATGAATCTGCATTTACAGTTAATCATCACCCAACTGCATAATTTTCAACAGGTTTATTCTTGGTATTGTACATTTTTATGTGTTTGGATGACAATTAAAATTTTATAGGGACATTTTCCATAATTGAATGGAGTATATCTGAAGTTCCAATATTTTTTATTGAAAAACAATTATTGAGGTGCACCCTACTGGCATAGTGGATATGGTCACCAGTAGTATTCCAAGAACTCAGGTTCGAGAACCAGGACCAAGAAGAACAAGATGAACCCATAAATAAAATAAAATAAATGTTTCTTTCTCTTTTCTCTTCCTGCCTGTCTACCTCTGCACCTGTCTGCACCTTACCTTAAAAAACAAATAGACAAACAACAAAAATAACCACCATTATTGAGAATGTATTATAATGTCAGTAATTATTCTGAAAATTTGGGAAACAATAGTTAAAAAAGTGAGACTGGGGTTACTACTTTCACATACAGAGGAAACCAAACAACAACCAATATAGAAAACATACTAAATAAGTAAATTATATAGTCTGTTAGAATATGGTAAGTAGGAAAACATATTAAAGGTATAACTGGGTTAAGGTAGATTAAGAGTTCAAGTAAGGAGAAACTAGAAATTTTTTTTATTGAAATAACATTGATCTATAATACTACATATGTTTCCGGTGTTACAACCTTACACATCAACAGAGAGTAGGAAGATTAAATAACATTATTAGGTCTCATGCTTAAGGTTTGAAATGCAAAAATGTTTTCTTAAAATGCAATTAAGTCAAATACACACTTGCATTAAGAACATTTATACTTTCTCAAATGTTTTTGAACTTATCAAGTTAAATGAATGTCTATAAGTAAAGCAAATAGAAATAATGGATAGTCATTTCCAAATTCATATTAATAACTTTGTGCATATACTTCCTAGAAAATAAACAGCTCTTATTGTATGGCAAAACCATTTGCAAACAGTTGCTTTCCAATTTCAAACAAATTTAGAGAAAAATATAACTGCACAGAAACTTGATAAACCATTATAAATAACTTTGGATATTATTTTGGGGCATATAATTCAAAATTGGTTCAAAGAAATGAATGTCACTATCTTAAAACTGTTTCTTTTTCTATTTGGTCATTGATGTGAACAAAGTTTCATACATAGCTATTTATACTTATCTGTCTATTGTCTTATATTTATGATAATAAAAATATGACTACAGCTATACTGAATCTAATTTTATGCTAGAAATAATGTCCATCCATATACTGGAACTATCTGATTAATACTAATACTGTATTAAAATACACTTCAAATTTTACTATTTATGTTAATAATTATAAGAATTAATAAATATATTATTTTGATTAGTTTTGTAATAATAATTATAAAGTTAAGTGCACCTGAAAACATGTATAATACTTAAACCTCATGGTCACAGGCAATTAAAATTATTTTGGCATATATATACATATTTGCTATGAAAAAGGCAAGATGAATAATTGACAAAAAGACTGTGAAGATATCAGACCACATAAATTCTTTTGAGGAAGTTTAATGGAAATATAAATTCAGAGTTAAGATAAAATATAAATTTTCCATCTGCTAAAAAAAAAAAACTATTTCATCTGTTTTTATTACAGAAGATGATGGGCATCAAATTACTCAATCTTTATATTCCATTGAACACATTTAGATGAGTCATTTAACCATTTTATAACAATATTTATAATATGTTGGAAACTGTATTAGCTACAATTATATAATGTTGAAAAACTTTAGATGCTAAACACGTCAAGGGACACATAGTCTTTCAAAATTACAAAGGAGAAATGTCAGCAAATATTTTGAAGACCACTAAACTGTTGGTTTGGACTTTCTCCTAGTTGTAATAAAAAACTATCCTCTCTTGGGTTCTCCAAAATTTCGTCATCTGTCTTCCAATATCTCTGACCTTTTTTCCTTTCCTATTTTCTTGTTTCTTTTCCTCATATAATTAAGACGGTAAAGTATGTTGTATAATTTGACACTTCTTTGAAAAATTTCCAGAAAATGAAGTTACAAATAGTACACCTTTTTCTTAACCAATAGAATCAACAAGACTTTGTTAGTCATTTTTTCAAATGCACAGAGAACTATCTATTTTATGCCAAAATGATAACTACTTAGAATTACTCAAAGGAACTAACTGTCCCAACAATATAGAACAACAACAAAAAATAGGTGTTTTTTGTGCTGTTTGTGTTTTTAATTAAGAAAAGTACATTACACATCATGGAAGAAAAGTACATTACACATCATAGAAGAAAACTGACTAAAATGTGCATCTAGCTTAAAGCTAAAGAGATATAAGATAAATATTGCCAACTTAAATGGCTAAAGTTCTTGGTTGAATTTATCAAGATTAAAAATAGCTTTTATTTTCAGACAAATTCAAATTCCCTAATTTATGTCATTATTTATACAATAGCTTTTATTTAGAATATATAGAAATTGCTTTCTCTGGGAAATTTTTTGACTCACGTATAGAAGAAAAAATATGCTTTCAATAGGGAAATAGGTACATAATTAGACAATTTAAATACAATTAAAATATCTATAAAGGTGAATAGAAATCATATTTAATAATTTTTAAATTATGAGAAACATTCCTCATATCAAGTGCTTTTTAGATTTTTCAAATTATTTCATGACTAAATTTGTGTTAGCACTTATAATTCCTTAGATTGGGATCAACGTATTTAGGGAATATGAAAACATAACTTGAATCATATCTTAAATCTATTCCAAAGCTTTTATGCAGCAATGCTTTTGGTTTTTTATACAAACAGCTCGATTTGACACTATCACTTAAAAACAGAATAATAATTTTTTTCTTATAACAATATAAAAATTAGTTTAATTCTTTTAGACACTAGATTCAGCTACACCCAAATAACTTGATTTTTAAGAAGCTAGAAGATCTGTGTTCTAGTCCATTTTTAAATTTGGTTATAAAATTAGAGAGTATAATTCTACTTCAAGTTTTGAAATCAAATTATAAAGATTGTAACTTCTACCACCCTTTCATAAGAGTATTGGGAGATTTAATTGAAACCTAAATTTGACTGATAAATCAATTCAAGTTCTTTGAAGTGGGTTGGTCTCACAGCAGAGCTGCTCTAGTCAAGTGTTTCAGAGATGGAATTATGAGACATCTAAAACTAAAATCTGGATGATACCAAGTAGCCCTTTTTGCTGAGGCATGCAAGAACTAGGAAGAAAAATAGAATGGGATAGGAAATGGGGACACTGAGAGAGAACCAGTGGGTTTAGAGTGGAAAAACAAGGCACGGCCTGGAGACAGCTTCTAAAGGGCTGTTGTCACTAGGACTTTCCATAGTAGACATGTCGCCATTCATGGATAGAAGGATGGTATTCGGGACACTGGGCATGCCTAGACATCAGTTTAGACAAAGGGTACCTGCAAACATGAGCTTCCATTGAGTCAAAGTAATTGACTTTATGCTACTTCCTATGTCAAGCAATCAAACATCTTTCATTCCTGTACCAACTAAAACTTCCCCACTGCATCAACAACTGCCTCTCTAGGGTTCTCTGCCTGTTATTTTACATTTTTTTGTCCTATTTTACAGGACTTATGGTCTTCAACTGACTAGTGAGGTTTTAATATAGTTCAGTGGAATTGAGATTTTTAAAAGATCATTATCCATGAACCGCAACCAGGGTGGAGGAAATATGAAAAGCATGTTTAAATTCCACAGTTTTAGATAATATGAACTTAATTTCAACTTTTTGGAGACTTGAGAGTTTTTATTTGGAAACCTAAAGTACAAATTGAAAGTTTATTATTTTGATATTCAATAGCATAAGTGAGATCTTAATAAGATCTGGCAATTTTTTAAATTCATTTTAGTCAGCATCTCTTTTCTGAGAAGCGTGTTATTTTCATAAATCTTACACCCTTCAACCTCACATTCTTTTTTACAAAGAGAACACAGCCATTAAACACTGACTTTATGCAACAAATATTTATTGAGCAACAACTATGTGCTACAGTCTATGTTAAGTGTTAGAATATAATGAATGAGAGATAGCATTAAACAGTGATCTATAATAAATATGGTTCAGTACTGGATAGTCATAAATAAACTTGTAGGAGGTTTCTGAGAAAGACGAGCTCTACTGACAAAAGTCAAGAAAAATACAAAAAGAAAGGTTCTTGTAATCCCTTGCCTCTGTCTCTACTGTGGGCTTTGTTGTCTCAAGACAGATGTCTGTGAGGACAAGATGGGGGCCAGCTTGCAACAAGTAGGGACAAATAAGAGTACAAATACCAGATGCCAATTGTGGTGAAGTAGAAAAATGGGAAGAGTTTGGGTCTTTGTCAGCATTCCTTAGCTGCTTAACTAATGCAGATACTAACTACCTCTGGATATCTCTCAGACAAACATTTAACTTTCTTATGATGTAAGCCACTGTTATTTAGGTTTTCTGTTATTTGCATCAAAAAGCATTTTGACAGAGAAAACATAATAATGGAGCCTGGAAAAACACCTAATCCAGCCTTCTTAAGGTAAATGAAAAATAATAGACCAGAAGTTCTAGTAGGAGCTTGATAGTCAAAGGAGGGTTAGGTGTGAATGGGAGGATGCCCCACACAGAGGCAGCGGCACAGAGATTCAAGGGAAAAGTAAGAATGGAAAACTGTAGTATTTAGTGTGTCAGGGGGGTAAAAAAGCTGTATGAAAGAATTTGGGTTTTATATTGAAATATTTCTAGAAAGGGGGTGATGTTGGTAGGTTTAAAAGATAACTTTTTCCTTCACTGTAAAGAATAGATTTGGAGTGAATGAGGATATAGGAAAGGAGATTCATTAACAGGATATTGCCTGGTCCAACTGAGATATTACTAAGATCTTAACCAAGGAAGTGACATTTCAAATTGAGAGACATGACTGTGAGGGAAACTATCGAATATTTAATATGATCAGATACGTGGTATGAAAGAGACGATACAATCTGAAATGCTCCCGGCTTTGTGTCCTGCGAGCTTAGATGGGCAGCTCATCAAGATAGGGAAGGTGGGTGTGTCCTGGTGGAATAGTGGTTTGGTCAATCATCTCCAAAGGAGAAGGGTTGTACCACCTGGGTTCGAGTCCCAGATGGAGGTGAGAGGGGGTAACCAGTGTGAACAAATAAAATGAAAATAAAATAAAATGCTTCTTCCTCCTCTCTCTTCCTGCCTATCTGCCTACTTGCATTAATTCCTGCCTGCACCTTTCCTTAAGAAAAAAAGAAGAGAAAAAAGAAGGGGTAGGTGGAAAGAAGGAAGATTCCAATAGGTGAACATAATGAGCTAAGTTTTGGACATGCTGAGTTTGAGGTACCTGTAGATATATTCATAGACAGCTGAATGTGTGGATCTGCATCCCACACAGAAAAACACCAGTATCTAGTGGGCGTGCAGAGGGGAAAAAAAGGTGAGAGTCTAAGGGAAGAATTTTATTAAATTAGGATGCAAAACTGGACAAAGTGCTACACAGAAGCCCAACAGAATGGATACTGAAATGACAAATTATATTTTACAACCCCGAGAATGTTGATACTATTTGACAGAGCCATTCAATAGACTGAAAAAGAAAAAAGCCAGATACCAATTACTACCCGGTTAAAGGGTAGCAATAATGAATATTTTCTGCATATTTATTGAGTGCTAAGCATTTTTCTGCACCCTCTTTGAGTATAAATACATTTAATACTCACATCTGCTCTATGAGGTATGTGATTTCTATCACATTATCCCCATTTTTTTGATGAGGTCAATGAAGCACAGAACAGATAGAAAATTATCTACTTACTATCTAAATCAAATAGGAAAGTAGCAAAATAAGAATTTAAGTTAGATCATATGTGCTCAGAATTGGTCTACACTGTTCTCTGACAAATGAGAAATAAATATAGGCAATGAGCACAGTACCTCTTCCAAGTATTTAAAAATGAAAAAATAAAAGAGACACAGAAAATTATTCCTAAATAAGGATGCAGGATTTGGGGGAAAGTTTATGTTGGGTAACACCTGAAAATGTGTTTCAGATGGAGAGAATTAGGAGAAAAGATAAAAATGTGAAAAAAAGAAAGAGAAGGGAACTCAGTGTCCAAGACTTCAAAAGTTACTAAAGAGTAGAGATAAAAGAGGATTTGTCATGGAATAAATATGTGACTGTTCTGACACTGTGTTACATGCATTGCTTATTTCAACCTTCATAAAGACACACCAAGGTGATTAGCTTCATTTAACTAATGAACAGGGACAAATACATTAATGTATCTAGAAAATGTCAGAGTCTAGATATCTTGCTTCAAATCCCATGTTTCTGTTCTACTAAAGTCTTCTGATTCACACACACTCAAAAATGAATATTGAATGAAATAATCTTGCTGTGATCTCTGAACACAAAATTCCATGCACCCTGTAGAACCTAAAGGTAACTATCGCCTTCAACTCTAAAGTAATTTTTGAAGGTACTCCTTTTAAAAAGAGAAATAATGCCTTTCTATAAAAGATCTCATTGAACCTTTCTTGAAAATTCATCAAAAGCTATGTACATGGTATTTAACTTGTTGTATATAAATCTGTCTCTCTCATTAACTGTAAACTCTTTTCTGGAAAGGAATCTTGTCTTTTCCATCTTTATATGAGATCTTTACAGCATCATCATGTAGTAGTGTCATACACTGTGCAATGATTAATATTTGAATGGGTGACAAAGGCAAAGAAAAGATTATACAAGGGGAACTCAATGAAGCGATTTAATCCTTAGAGTTTTCAAAAGTATATTCTTTAATAAAACGGCATTGAGTAAAATATTTACATCTTATAATTTTTCGTATTACATAGATTGATTTGTCCTTATTGACATACAGAAATAATAGAGTATTTTTGCTTATTATTGTTTAAAAAACAGAAAAGTCTGGGCACATAATTAATACCTGGTACATACAATGTAGAAACACTAGCATCTTTTTAAAATTACCTTTAAATGACAAATTTTTACTTTTCCCATTTTCTAGTTTGTCATAGAAATTATTCTGTTTTTTTAAACCTGTATATTTTTGTTGATTCTACAAAATACATGTTTAGAAATATTACTTTTAGAACTAACCTTCAACCATGGTCTAAATTCAACTTTCTTTTTTTTTTTCAATCTCTTTGTCTCTTTTTTCTTTTCTTCTCTTTTTTTTGAGTGTTTCAGGGTTTGTTCAAGTCAACCCCTAGGACTGGGAATCGGAGAGACCATATATATGCAAAGACCAGGTATCAAAGCAACTGCTCAGTGTCGCTACAGACATTACAAATGGTTATTCGGAATCATGAGTGACCTGACTGAGGTAAAAAGAGATGATGTTATAAATGCCCATCATAAACCAACATGAATGAATCAAATTGTCTTGACGGCACTGACTTTGGTTAAATTCTTCATCTGAAAACTCTTGTCTTTGGTGCTCTGGAGTGAAATCGGGCATATGTTCTTCATTGCCTACAAAAGGAAACCATTCAAAGTTGTCTGGGGAAGTAGGCCAGGAAAGTGTATTATTCCAGGTCCCAAAAATCCTGATTTTTTTTCTGACTTGTGTCTATTTTTATAACACAATGTTCCTCAGAGAATTTTTTAGGAAAAATGATGAAAGCAAATAGTTCATAGCTGAAGAGGCCAGTATAGGTACCAGGTACAGTGTGTCACACGTGAGTTTTGAAATCAGAAAAAAGAAGTGCCATCATTTGCTTGCATTATTATTTCAAGCAATGAATCCATTGTCATTGTTTTCATGTATAAGACAGAAATAATGACACAAAAGCATTAGAAATGTTACAAGTGTTACTCAAATGACAAATGGTTCTAGTCTGGCTCTGGATTTGTAGGAGGTGCAAAGACAAAAGAAAGATGCTTCCCTTTTTCCATGAATAGCCAGTGAGGTGTTGGTGTGAGGTCAGTCTTAATATCAAGTGATTTCACACAGAAATCATGGTTGACTTCTACTTGGGCAAGAGTTTTTCGAACTCTTTAAAAAGCATATCTTTTCAAATTCTTCACTCTCACTGCTCTTTTTCTCTTGCTAGTGTCTTATTCTGGGACAACTAAGTTGCATAAATGAGTTTCCCTCAAATGGAGGCATGTATCTATGTGTTGATGCCCTTTGTCATGACTTGGCATAGCTAATGCCTTTGGTTAATGTGATGTTAGCAAACTTAATGCTATGAAACCGTTAAAAGGTGCTATTTGCTATTGCTTTTGCCCTCTCGTGCCATTGGCTACATCATAAGAATAGCCATAGGCTAGCTGCTGAAGGATGAGAGACATGGAGGAGAACAGATTCACTCAAGATTCATTGGCTCAATCTAATCACTAACCTTAAGATGCGAAAGCTAGCTACATGCTTATTGTTTTAAAGCACTGCACTTGGGGATTTGTTATCCAACACAATCTTGGTTACGAATAGCTGATAAACTCTGTCAGAGTTAAGCATTTTATTAACAGCCAGCAGGGTTCTGCTAAAGCTATTCCTGCCTCCTGCTGCACTCGTTATGCTTCTATCAAAATCGCCTCTCTGTGTTCTGCCATAGAAAGAACCAAGACTTTACTCAAAGAATAAAGTATATTCTTGGGGCCTCAAGCTCATATAATGGCTCCTGAAGCAGCAACTCTTTTCTTCTCCTCTACTCCCTTTCCCTTGGAGAGCTAGGTAGGGGAATTAACTCAGGCTATGATCGTTTTCAGACTACACATTTCTGCCTTTCCTCAATTCTCTGTAGCTTGGGTGTTAGACTTAATAACACAATTCAAATGCTTCAACGACTCTCACTACAGTGGAATGACAGACCATGGCATAAATCCTCCTGCTGAAACTTCATTAAGCTCTCTTAAGCCCCACACTCTACAATATAAGATAAATAAATTATAGGAACTATGGGAACATTGCCACATTCCTGCTACCCCCACCCCCACCTGGTGAGTGCTTTCCATTGCTACTGGGTCTCATTGGCCTCGGGTTCCATGTCCGGGAAATTGTCAGAAAATTACTAAATTCTTTACTATGGTAGGTGCATCATAGCTGCACTAACAGAATATTCCACTGTGAGTGGCAATGAAGCCCGTGAATGAAGTTACTGTCCCCCTCCCTGAAGTTAAATTTAAAGTGTTTCAGGCAATGTAACCATTTAAGCAGTTGCTCGGGAGCTAGTTCCTGGTGTTTATGTACTTTAATGGAAGGTAATATTTTTAGGTCAAATCTATCTAATATAAGGGTAAAATTTTAACTGCTCTCTTTATGAAACTCAAAATGTAGAAACTAAGTGAGAAAGATATCAGGATAATGTTCTCAAAAAACTTATGCTCAGTATGTGTAACTTGTGGGTATCTCTTGGGGAGCATGGACTAGCCTGACTGTTTCTGCCCCAGGCTTCTCAAAACCATCCTTTACACTTCTAGTCCATGATTTTATATACCTGTCTACCATTATACTGATTCAATAAATGGTTTACGTATGCTTATAAACTGTGTACCTTTATTTTTGTTATGATAGGTCTTTTTGTTAAGTTTTCTGCTACTTAAGTAATAGTAACTTGACTGGAAAAGGGACAAGAAGTCCTTGATTTTCCTTTAAAAACTATATGAATACCCCAAATGCAGCAGAAATTGAGGCTACCATCTTTACTTGGATACTGTTTTGGAAAAGACAATGGTATTTGAATATAATGTCCTCAAGACCTTAAGAAATTTCTTTGACTAGATAGTAACACAATAACAAAGACTAAAATTTAGATTTGTAATCTCATACAAACATACATACTGTGGACCATTCTAACAAATGCCCTCCATCTTCTTGGCCTGCCTCAAAATAGAATCCCAGTATAATGTAATAAAAGAACAAGATAAAGATTAAGACTGAAACCTAAGTTTGGGCTTCCACTTTCTTCTTTTTGAATCTCTTTATCCTTCTCATGTTTTATTTTTTGAGTTGCTAGAACAAACTTACAAAGTAAATAATGAGTTACCTGTATTACTTATTCACCTTTAACAGCACTGATTTCCAGTCTTCCCTCTACCCCTTTCTTTTTACTCTTTCTCTTTCCCTCCCTCAAACAAAGGCAGTTCCTCCCAAAGAATTGCCTCTGCTACTGTTGTGGTAACTTTCCTCATCTTGCCTTTTGGAATATATTGTGAAATGCCAGATGAGATGACTCAGAGAGAACAGGGGAAAAATGTTAGCAAGTCTCTTGGTCTCACATCTAGTATGTAATAGAATACTAGTAAGGCAAATTCACATTGCAATAGTAACCAGAATAATATGTTGATAATATTTTCCACTATCAAGCACACCACCACTAGGACACGTAAATGATGACTATAAGGATGAAAATGTTCTTTAACGACTTGATTCATGGAAGGAACATGGAAGTGGGATGTCACAGCCTGGTTAAAAGAACCATACAAATTAGATACAAAAAATATTATGAACTTAGTCTAAGGAATGGACCCAAATGAAGAACGCGTACTTAAGAAACTTGTGCTTTTCAAAATACACTCGAGTTTGTCAATATAATTTTAAATGTATTATTTCTCATTTGAACTTTTGCCACTGTTACAAAGAATACTCAAGCATCAAAACTCAACAATTCCTGAAATCCTTTGATCTCAGAATCCTCATTTTCATTCTTTAGAAACATTTCCCTCTTGGGTGGAGACACAAAGGGGACCAAGAACAGGGAGGGGCAGCAGGCTTGGGGTTAGAGGAAAGAGATGAAAAAAATGAAGAAAATAAGAGCTTCCATAAACAGGTCTTGCTTTTACTAGGGTTTTTACTAAGATGTGAAAAATATATTTTCTTTTACACTGTACTAAAATTGACTTCATGTGAAAAAATTAGATACTGTCAACATTCCACAATTTAATTGCCTTTTATCATAACTACTAAGTATTTATTTGGGGGATGACAAGCAGTGGATTATTACTAAAATTGCCTCAATTTATATAACTATTTTAACTTTTTAAGGTAATTCTATTATTGATAATTTTGTTTTATCCTTGTAAACCAGAAATATTTTCTAAATCTGCATAATGTCAAAACTCTTAAGGAAGAATCCTGGAATAACCAGGAGAGCTACACAATAATATGATTCTTCCCAAGATATTTCTGGGGATGATAGGTTTTGTGTCCCAGGTGAATTAAGGTAGAGTCAGGGCCATCCTTCCTTCAGGTGAAACCCTCTATTTTCTCATTCACAAAATTAAAAAAATCAAACTTGTTATCACCCAAGACAACATTTCCTTTGAAATTCTGTGGTTTTATAAAACTATGACATATGTCCTTACTTTTCCTCCTTTCCTCTTTCATACCAAGGGGTGTTCCAGACCCTAGAAGTTGCCAGAACAAAACCAAGTTGCTATCCTAAAGCAGGACAGCCTATTAATTGTGTATATACTTACAACTATCTCAAATTCTTCATGAGTAAAACTGAGGTTAAAAAAGTAAACAAGACTTCTATTTTGCCAGTTTCCTGTGGGAACACATAAATTTATCTGAGTAACAAGTGAGGTATACCTGTTTTCAGAGAAAATAACAGATAGCCCACAAGAGGCAGCCCTGCCAGGTGGTATAATAGATGGGTCTTTGTGATCTCTTTCTGAATTTTTCTGTAGCAGATGTGGATCCCTGAAGAAAAAAAACGAACAAACCAACAATTGCAAAAGACACAACTGACTTGCGTTACCTGTCTACTTTTTTAGTAAAAACATTCATTTTTCATTTTTGGAACACATAGGGTTGACCTGGCTAGTGGCTGCAGTCAAATGAAATGTGTCATCACCACAAAAATAACCTGAGCCCTCATGTCTTGGTATGTCTCTCACTCCGTAGGGGATAGCATAGCCTTCAAACATGTTGGACAAGTGTACCCCAGGGAAGTGCCTGCTAAGAGAAGGTAGACAGAGCACACAGATGTTTTAGTGATAGTCCTGTATCCCTGTTCCTGTTTCTATGTAATGTCATGATGTTCTGTTCCTTCAATAAAACTTAAACACACACACACACACACACACACACACACACAACACACACACACACAGAAAAAGTTTTAAAAAATTCACTGAAACTGAGAAAAATCACATACATGGTTTGGCAATAGACAAAAATGAATGACCAAATAGTGACTTCCAGACATAGGTTTGTCAGAAGCTTTAAAATAGACAGTAGCAGGACTGATGTTAGTATTTTGATTGAACTCTTTACAAGTCAAAGAAACTATTTAAACTACTTTCCCTGTCTGTTCTATATTGGATTTAACTTCACAGCCAGGTGGCTAAGATACTTATCTTAATACATTGGCACTGTTTCTCAAAGTCTCAAATCCTACAATGTCTCTGGAAGAGGAAGATGGTGGACTTATTGGGGAAGAAATGGGTGAAAAGGAACAGCACGGGTTTTGAGTCAGACTTGAAGCTGAATTCACTCTGCTTGATACAAAAGCAAGACTCTCCTTTGTCATGTTTAATGGAACTAACAATACTTTAACAAAAATAGAACTCAAGTGAGAAAAAGAAAATTTACTGGAAGAACCTAGTGTGGCTTCTGGCAGACCATAACTGGTAGGTAGCTTGCATTATGATATATACTAAATCAGTTTATATACAAATAATAAAGACTAAAACAAACTGGTTTATATATGGCATGATAATAAATATTTTAATATTCCTTTAATATTTAATATTCCTCATCTTAACTACTGCAGGACAAAAGCCATCTTAGAAAACAGTGAATGAGTCTAGCTGTGTGCCCATGAACATTATGAGAATGGTAGGTACCCCAGATTTGACTCATGGCTATATTTACACCTGGGGAAAAATGACAAATTGATTAATTTTAAGAAAATAAATACTACCATATATGTGATTCAAACAGTCTTTAAATGAATTATGTTCAGAATAAAAGTATAGTAAATTTGGTCTTCACTGATAATTTCCAAATGTCCAGTTTGGTAAGCAAACCTCATGAAGCTTAAATTACTTTCACTAATAAATCCTCTTTTATGTGGGGTGACATTTATCACTTTACATCTGTTCACTAAATTGCAAATGAAATCAGTAGTTATTGAAATTGCAATCTAGTGTGTATCAGGAAAACCAAGATTCCTAAGATTGATTTCATAGTAAACTGAAATCTACAAATAAAATGCCACATAAATATTCCAGTTAAGAGAGTCATTAGAGATTTGAATCTTTTCTGACTGAATGCAAAATGTGGTAGAGGCTTCCTTGCTTGAAAACAAGAAAGCCTGAGCTATCTGAATGATTTTGAGCAATAAATAAAGCTATATTAATCTTTCAGAGTTATAAAACTCTTATCAACTCTAATTTTTGGTAATTGCTTTACCTTATGTTCTATGGAAAGTTTTGTGCTATCACTTATAATCTGATGTGATCACACTGATTTTTGTTCAAATTGTGGGGGAGAAATTTGATTGAAAAAATTCAATCACGTTTATATATACAGAAAGTCTAAAAGAACTAAGAAAAATTTTCAAGTAAAATGACTATAATTTATTATTAACCAATTTGATGAAGAGTTTTACTAAATTAGTACCTTGTACTCAAATCTAAACTCATGGGTGCCCCTCTGTGGCTCAGGTAGCTAAAGCACAGGCTATGAAAACTGCAGCCAGGTTCAAGAACAAGACCAGAGGTGGTAAAAACAAATAAACAATCCATGGAATGGAAATAAGTCCTCCAGGGTTTCTATATTTTAGGGAAATAACTTTGCCTCTCAATTCAAAGTGGAACTTGATTAAGCCCTTCATTACTGTGTTTCTCACATCCAGAAAAATAAAACATTCCCTCTGATTAACCATAAACTGAACTACTCTCACTTCAAAGTTTTAATTTGCCTACAAAATATTCCTTTTTCTGCTTTAGGTCACAATCTAAAAGTTCCATTAGTTTTTTTGTTATTGTTACTAACTTAGGTTACCTCAGGACTCCAGAGACCTGGGATAGCTAACTGTCTGTCCTTTGCAGAAATATGCTGGTCACAAGAAACCAAAAAGAGAAAATTTACTAAGAGCTTGTCAACAGCAATGACAGGAACAGTTTCCCTACCCTACACTATTATTGTTCTAACTTCTAACTCCTGGTAGTGTTTGAAACTTACTTTAAAGAGGGACTTTATGGGCAGTAAAAAAATTTTTTAGAGTACTCAAATAATGGATTTGTCTGAAAGCTATATTTGCATAGCTTATAAACTGTTTTTCTTTAGTATATCTCTTTGAAGTAGTTTGGTGGGAAGTGATAGAGATCATGGAGTATCTCCACACTAACCCCATATTAGCATTACCTCTTCCAGCCTCCTCAGTTTTCCAAAGTTCTTATGCCTTCTACAGTCTTCTTGCACACAGGTCATATTACTATACCACACCACACAGTACATTTTCCTGTAGGTTGCTTATTTTTTCTACATGACATATTCTTGTTTATTTTAAGGTAGAATGGGAAATAGAAAAAAAATTATCCTACACAGATGTTTCCTTGGAAGATTGTCTCTGCTAAAGATGCAAACATCAGCTACCCAGTTAAGAATGAACCACAGAACAGTATTCTGGAATATTTACTGAGAGCAGAGAGAGTTAATTTAGCTGGTAGATGGATTAGTTTTATGTGCTTTTTTGTAACTTTCCCCTAGTTTTGCACCAACTATTAAATAATATTCTGGAGCTTTACAAGCAATCTTCTTTAAAAACATTTTATCTCTTTTTTCCCACCTGAAAAGCATAGTAATTAAGGTATTGTCAAATAAAGCTGTTTTTTCTACTTCACAACATCACTCTATTCAGAGACTATTTCTGGTCACCAAATGTGTAGGTTTTTTTTTTTTCCCCATACCAATCCATTCTGTGACACAGCTGGGTATCTCATAATTCAATTTAGTAGTGACACTATCCACCTGGACTTTTGCACCAAATCACAAAGGTTAATGACACAGCTACACAGAACTGACCCCTAGTGCCTCCCCACACAGCTTAGACGCTCATCGCAAATTCAGGTATCACCTGTACAACTGACCCAACAGCTCTAAGTCAGGTTCCCAGGACTCGCTTGTTAGTTTCCATTAATTTGCTAGAGTGTTCAGACAAATAAAAAAATAAATAAAAGTTTATTTACTACATCACTGTTACTGTTTTCTGTAAAAAGAAATAACACATAGAAGATATGCATTGGGCAAGTTTGTGGGAAAGGTCATAGAGCCTACAGACCCTCTCAAAGTGTCACATTCTTAGTACTTCCACATGTTCACTGACCCAGAAGTACCCCACATAGCTCCTTATATACAGAATCCTGTTTGGAATTTTTGTGAGGCTTCATTGCAGACAAGACTGATTCAATCACAGGCCATTGGTGACTGAATCAACCCCCAGTCCCTCCCTCTCTCTGGAGGTGGAGGATGAGGAGGGAACTTATCTAACCCTCTAATCACAGGGTTGTTTTCCTTGGTAACAAGCCTCCACCCAAAGGTTATCGAAGAGCTTTCCAAAAATCTCACCATTGATCTAAACTCCCATGTGGTTGAAATGGGCTTATATGAATAACAAAAGATATTCATTCCACTTCATCACTCTGTAGCTAATTCAAAAATGGAGAAAAAAATAAATACTCTAACAAAAGATACCTAGATAGCTTTTATCACTTAGGAAATTACAAGAATTGAAGGAGCTCTGTGGCAGGAACCATGGATGAAGACCAAAATGTATATTTATTATACATCACAATATCACAGGTATATTTCCATATTATAGTAAAAATAATATCCACTAAGTTAGAATTAGTTATCAAGACTTAAAAATCAGTAGTTAGTACATAAACATCCAGACTGATTGTATGTTGGAAAACTGCAATATTTAGATATTGGAATGATGTTGGAATGATCCTCCCCTTTGTGAATTTTAAGGACACAAGTTTGTTTCAATGGGTTTGGTGGAGGAGGTTGAGGGAGATGATTGATTCTAAGGGTGGTTCAGTTTTTTGTGTTCAACTTGTATGCCAAAAAATAAAGGGAAGAAGAAGAAAAAGGAAGAAACAAATTGACCATCCTACAAAATCTCTATGAGTCTTTGATAGTTCTTACTGTGAACGACAGCAGTCAGCAATTTTCTTTTTCAGTTAGAGACTGGGGCTCTCTCTCTTCCTGTAGACATGAGATGGTATACTTATTTCTTTTGTTTGACCAGTGACAGGAAATGCCGCCACATCAAACAGGAATTGAGGCAGGAAAATGGTGGGTGCTAAGCCATAGCCTGAAACACTGTTATTATAAGGTATATCCAGGGGGTACCTTCCTAGATTTCCCATATTATTCCAGGTAAATGTGAGAGTCATTTTTATTTCTAAAAATAATTCCACAGGAAACTACTAATTATGATTCTGCTTTTTAAATTTAAAGACTAGCATAACTTACAAAATATTGCTTATCTATGTTAAATTTTACATTTTCTCACATCTCTGGCAGAATCCTTAAAATCCTTCAACAATTTACACTGCAAGAGAGTACATGATATGTGGTACACATACATTGATTACTATCATTACTATTTTAACATTATTTTTGCCTTGCTAAATGAAGTCTCTTAAACCTATAAGCTTCAACTTAATTCTTGTATTCAGAATGTTAAAAAATGCATCACTATAGCATAGACTATAGATACTAGATGTTAAATATTATGATCAAAGTTGTAAGTGCTTTTTGAATGAAGATAATTCAAGTCCATCTTCTTTTGAGGTAAACTCTCACAAAGAACAAACTGAATGCTTGGGATTATTTAATCAACGCTTACACATATTTTTATATATTCAAAAATACACTTAATAATATCATCCTTATTAAGCTATCTTTAGCATCACCACAGGATGAAAGAATTTAGAGCTTTTGAAAAGTTGAGAATTCCAGTGGTATTACTTATGCAGACATTTTCTACTCTTAGCACTCCAATGCATTAAACACATGATTAGCTCGCCGACAAGAACTGTCAAATAGAATTTCCTTTTCAAACTGCCATCTTAGTAAGCTAAATAATATGAAAACTATTTGTCATGCCACATAGATCAAACATGAACTGCTTGCAAAATAAATTACCTGTGAGGTCATTCACAGGCCAAATACGATCCTGGAAAAAATGTGTATATGGAAAGATAATGCAAGTCAGTGAAAGAAATAGCTAATATCCAAAGTGAAGAACAAGTTTTGAAAAATTTTCCAAGTTGGAAAAAATGAATAATCCAATTATTTTTTGCTTTGCGTCCACTAAATGCAAGAACTGTGTAGCGATACCTCCATGTGAAGCATTTTTACTGACCTAGCATCCAATTTTAATGCTCAAGTTTTGAAAATACTTAATACATTTTATGTTGAGATTGCTTCTATAATTATATGTGGCTTTGAAGTACAAATATACTCAAAATAAATTTTCAAGAAAGTATCTCAAACCTTAAATGTTGATATAAAGTGTGTGTGTGTATGTGTGTGATTATATACAAGGATTGGGAATTTCATCCTGTAGGAAGAACTTCTAATGTTGAATATGTGTTTTTTGCTGTATAGACTGTATACAATATTCACAGAAATTATACCAATATTTCGTGCATTTCTATTTGTGCAAGATGAAGAGTTTTTTGAAGGTAAGAGCTGTGCTTTATTTGTTTTTAGATCTAAAGCACCAATCAAATGGCTAGTAAATAGTAAATATTTAATAAATATTTCTGATTAACAAATCTTGTGGCCAGAAACTGTTAATGCAGAACCATATTATAAATGAATTGTCTTCACCTAAAAAAACATAAAGTTGTACTATAATAGGAAAAATGACTTTGAGATTAAAAAAAAAATTTAAATCTGGATTCAAGTGCTGAGCCCCATAAATAACTGCTAGATGGTTAGAGGTAAGCACTGTGTTTTTAACAGAAAAAAGGCAGGGAGTAGGGAGGGCAGAGGTAAAAGGAAGAGTGAAAACAATAACTACTAAGGGACACTGTAAGAGGATTACTGATTTTCAGATAATTTTTTGGTCATACAAAAATACATTTGAAGTTTTTATTACATGTCAATCATTATTTATAATGCTGGAATTACAGATGGAAATTTTTCTGTTCTCAGGGTGCTTACTTTCTATGCATTCTAGTGATATTATATTATAGTATAATATAGTACATATTATATTATATTGCATTCTAGTGGTTTATATTACATATTATATTATATCACATTATATTATGCATTATTTTATATTGCATTATATCGTATTATTATATTACATACCATACATTGCTACATATTTTTACCTTAACTATGCCATATCATATATAGCATATTAGATAATGTCACGATGCTAGATATCTTAGAAAAAATATTGATACAAACTATATCAAATAATAACATATGTAAATTATAAACAGTAGGAATAAAAATAAAGCATGTATGGCAATGAGCTATCCTTTCCTATAGATGGTCAGGGAGGTGCCATTTGAGTAGAGCTTGAATGAAGTATGGCAGTAAGCCATGGAAGAAATAGGGTTAGATTATTCTAAGCAGAGAAAAGGTCAAATGAAAGATCCTGAAGAAAGACTCAATTTCATGAAAAAAGAAATAGGAAGTTCTGTGTGATTTAGTTTGGAGAGTCAGGGGAGGTGGGGAAGGAGATGGTGTTGGAGATTTAGGTTGAGGTCACACTGAAAGGCCTTCTTCTGCCTTGATAAACTTTGGAAATTCTGAGAATAGATCAGTATGGACATAAATATGTAAAAGTCATCAATTAATATAGATAGCAGTGAAACAGAGAAGTATAAAGAAAAAATTTCAATGACTGAATCTGAGAAACTCCTGAGTTTAAAATTTGAGATCTGGGTAATGAAATAGCTAAGGAGACTCTGAATGGCTAGTAAGGTAGAAGGAAAATGAGAAACTAGTAAGAATTTAAAGAGTGTTTGTGTCCAATGCCACTCTAAGACTGCAGAAGATCAGGATTGAAAATCACTCCTTGTATTTTGTGTCCTACACAGGAAGAGTTTGGTGGAGTTTGGTGGAACTGGTGGAGACAAAAGCTTGTCTATGGTTAATTCAAGAGAGAAAATGAGTTAAAGATTTTGGGATTGAGTGAAGTACTCTCACTGAAGGACAGGCATGTAAAGGGAGTTTTGTTTTGTTTTGTTTTTTTGTTTCCTAAAGAGGGAGATATCGAGCCACATTTGAAAGAAAGTCAGCAGAATTATGTAAATGGTGGTTATGATGGGAAGAGTGTCCCACAAAGAGTAAACACAGTGTAGGATGTTCACAGATACGGAGGATGCTCTGCTGAGGGTGGAATGAAGAGTAAGATCCTTGTGTTTCTAATCTTTACAAGTTTCCAACCCTACATGTGTGTGAAAGCACTTGCATTACCAAAATTAAGATGGAAATAAAACCTTATCCTTTGTTAACTTTTTTAAAGTCTCACCCCACGTTAACAACTGATAATGGAATACAGTGAAGGTTATAGTCAAGGAATAGTCTAGTTCTCCTAAGTCAGCTCTTGCTTTTAACTAGATATGCTGGTGAATAGTTAACTACCAACTCTCAGGAGGTAAAAGCAGGCTGATTTGTAATTACCAATAATTATAATGTAAATACTTTTTGCATGGATGATGTAAAACCACATTTAACAACCAGCTTGCAAAATTACTACATATTTAAAAAGCAGCTCACACAAGTTAGTAGGAGTTGGCACTGTCTACCAATGGCAGTTGTAACCTTAAGGTTTAATCATACCAGGAACTCCAAGCTTTCTACAAAGAGGAAGTACTTCAGGTCCATCTGTCTTTCTCTTGAGGCAATGAGTACATTGATTTACCTAATATAACCACATACAGTTATTTGGGGAAGGAAGGGAGGGAGGATAGATAGATAGATATCTGATCAATAGCTGAGATAAATGATATCTATGAGCTACTAGTTTAGGGAAAAATTCCCAATTCTACCTTCCTGACACTTTGTCTCAGATGTCTTAGCTTAAACCTCACCCTATCAGGACTTTCTACTAATTCTGTCAAGTAGGACCCCATGATTATTTTATAGCTCTACAATACTACTTTTTTTTCAAAGCACTCATCACAATCTATTAACACTTAACACTAATTGTTTATTCACTTGCCAGTCCCCTCAGACTATAATCACAAAGTGGGCAGGACCATGTTTATTGTATTCTCAGCGTTCAGAACAGTGCCAGACTCAGAACAGTGCCTGAATTAATACACACTTCATAAATATAGTTTGTGCAAATAAGTGATTTTATATGATTTGGTAGTAAAAAGTAAGCTATGTAACAAAATGTTATTGGTAAATTCTTTTGATATCTAAAAATACATTATAATTTATGATACTTTATTTTGCATTTTTCCTAGTTGCCAAACTAGAGCATTAATAGTGCTAAAATATTCACTGTCTTTGTTTTCTACAAACGCAATGTCATTATCATTTTGAAACTGTGTAGTTCTACATGGTTTTATATTCTAGAGTGCTATCGAAGTCCTCATGTTTATCATCTAAATTCATATATGCACTAGCAGCCATACACACATTCAAGTTGGAGACAAATTCTAATAAACAAATCCCATTTCACGTATTTTACTAATTAATTATGAGGCAGAATAAATTTTATATGGATATAAATTCCAAAGGCTCCATTCGTGCTATATAATGGAGATGTTAAATGTATATTATATTCCTTCTTACAAGTTTCCTTGCCCTTTGTTTAGGCTGTTTACTCTTCCTTATCATACTGTCTACCCATCAATATTCCATTACCAACAAATATCTTTCCTGTTCTATCTAACCATAAAGTGCTTTTTATTTTCATATGCTATTTCTTACTGTAATTCCTTATTTCTTTACTGAAACTGCTATCTTCCTGGCACTAAATACTGGAAATCCAAATAGAAGTAAGACAGCCCTGGTACAGGGAACTGACTGTACAGATGAGACTCAGACAAGCAAACCTCTTGGTCTTCACAAAGAATCAAATGAGACGTTCTAATCAAGTCTGACTTGTTAGAAAATGCTTCCTAGAAAACACAATGCCTCTCCTGAGTTATAGCTGTTCTAGATGGATTTTTTTCTTTACCCCCAATTCAACCCAAACAGGACATCTGTTTATCACATTCATGCATTCTATAGATAAAATGGATATCCTTTTTATGTTATGTATATACATATGTGTGTGCTTATTTATTAACACAATCAAGTTTGTTTTACATTCATGTCAATTCAGGGCCCAGACTCCTGGCATATTAGTAATTGCTTCAAATATGCCATTGGTTCTTCTGAGTGTGATCAGGAGATGAGGGATAGAAATATTCAGCAGAGAGTTTCAAGGACATTTCAGATTCACCTACAATGCCAAATACATTCGACTAACCAGAGGTAGGTACATGACTTCAATATGGCTTAATCTGTACTTAATTTGAAACTATGAATTAGTAATGCTACTAATTTCTAATGTAACTGTAATGTATTTCAAAATATATTTATCATAATTTTAACATTCTTTTTCTCTGGAAAAAAATTTCAGGAAGATTCATAATATGTTCATTAATAATATCCCTGTGTGGCATTTAATCCACATCTGGGTAGATGATCCTCATTAACATTCCATGTTGGAAAGTGAGGCATCCAAAGAGGCATTTCTTCCTTTTGTTAAATGTCAGCCTGTCCCAGACCTTGCTCTCAGTCACCAAGAGGCTGGGATAGAACATAACACTTTTTGTCTTCTGGGTTATAAACCCTAACTCAGCATTTGGAAATCATTTTTTTTCCAGAGATTTTTGGAAGCATGATATTTTTCAAAGTCTTCATACAAAAGAGATCTAGCTAAAAACTTTTCCTCTGACAGTATTGCAATGTTTTCTAATTTTTGTCTTTAAAAGCAAAGGTATTTGTGTTGCCATGACCCTTAGAGAGAATTGTCCCCAAGTACACTCCAGTAATATAGTGAAGGTTAATGACAATAAAAGGACTAATAATTCCCTAAATAATTGTGTGAATTGAGAATGGGAAAGGCCTCTAAATTAGGTAACCATATAATTTATCATCATGTAAATAAGATTATATAAATCAATATACAGTAAATTTCAAACACAATCAGCAAAAATTACATAAGGTATGTATATGGTATAGACATGAAGAACAACATGTGCAATTAAAATAGTAAAAGAGAATGATTTTTAGCTCTAATCTAGGACATTCTGCTCATTTGTAAGGCACCAGAGTTTAATGGGAAGAGCGGAAGATTTAAAATACTTGGCATTAAATTCCATTCAACTGTTTACTACCTGGGATCTTAAATTATTTTATTATTCCTCTCTAAACAGAGTTTAACATACCTATTACATAGAGTGACTACTAATCATAGGATGTAAATTCACCAGAGAAGCAGTGTCTAGTTGAAAAGCTCTTTGAAGAACTTCCAATCTAATTTAATTATTTAAAAAATATAAACTTTTAAATTATGCACACGCATATACAAACATATACACAAACTAATGAAAAAATTTTGAAAGTAAATAATAAAAATAAATGAAGATTACTTATAGACTCTAAACCTAAGGGATGGCCATTACAAGATATTGTATTTTAGATTTATCATATGTTGGGTCATTCACAGAGTCCTGGGAAAAGGGCTGTGTTAGATGAGCAATAAAGCTTATTCTATGGAATAAAATTCATAGGCTGCTGGCATGTAGTTGAGGAAAAAGAATTCTATCTCTCATTAGTTCAAAAAATGCTAGTATAAACAAAATCCGTTTATTTTCTGATAGATTTCTTGGAGTCTTTAAAATACTTAGTCTTTAAAATTAGATGAATATAACCTAGAAAAGTCTGTTTTTCCTAAAATTATTGACTATGTAGCCTCCTTGGTTTAAGGAAACAATGTCCAACACTAATACATGTAAGTAAGATAATTTGGGACACAGTTTTTTAATTTTCACTTTAAGTAGGAGTCTGGTTATTAGTTTAAGATAATTTTATTATACTACATATAGTTATTTATACTTTGCTTTTAAAATAAAGCAGACTTTAAATTTAATCTCTAAAGGATACAAAAATCTGTTGATAATATTATACATCTATGCTTCCCTTACTTATTGATGATGTTTACAATTTTTGTAATATCACATCATCTTAACTCAGAATAAAATTCAACATTATTACAATAAATAATTCTTTCCAGGAATATTTAAATATGCTTCTTAAGTTTCTAGAGTTGTTATGTCATACATCTAGTTAGTTGCTCTATAATTATTTTCTTTTTTGTGCTATTATCTACTTTTAATATTATAGTGATGCTGATTCAAACAAATAATCAATGGTTTCATATTGTTTTGACTTCTTTGAAAGAATTTATGTATATTTAAATTTGAAAGAATGCCCTATAATAAACCAAGAGCTATTTTTATATATGTTATTTGACATTTTTTATTTACATGATTAATTACTCTTTCTCTGATTTTTCTGTATTTTGACTCATTTTTATTGATTTTATTTAAAATGAGTCTTCCTCATCTCTTCAAATTAATAAGTCAAGAGAATTATAGCCTCCCTGACATTTAACAAACCTATTTATTAGTTTTTCCCTTGTTAGTATATTTTCTCTAACAATATTTTGGATTTATGAATATCAGTTTTTCTGTTTGTCTTCTATTTTTATAAATGGAATTTTACATTGTTCCCAACTATTTAAATCATATTAATAGTTTATGTTTGTAATTGTCTAGTACATTTTTAGGAAAGTCTGAATTTTTAAAACTCAGTCACTATTTTTTTGGTTTCTGATTTTTTGCTATATTAAGTATGATTCAGTAAACTTTAATAATAATAGGTGTACATTACATTTGAAATTTTATAGCAGTAATATTTGTGTTTTGAGAAACAAGCTTAATCTATAATTATTCTATATATAATCTATATTATTCTAATTAGCAAAATCAAGTAAAATTTTTACAACTTAATAGCATTCAGTACTCTATTACCTCCCCTATCTCTCTACTTTCTAGTAAATTCAAACTTTGGAAACTGATTATCATCCTTGGATTGTTATTTAATTATTTAAATATCTCTTACATATTCGGTTGTATTAACATATGATTGTTGTTAGTGTTATCCTTCAATCATTTTAATAGTGAATTGTCTTTCTTGAGTTTCTTCTTCTTCTATTAGTTGACATACATATTCAAAAAAATGTTTCCCTTGGCACCCCCTGGTGGAGTAGTGGTTTGATCAGTCATCTTCAGCACACAGCCCACACACAATGACCTCAGGAACAACCAAAATCAACAACTAAGTAAAATAAAGTGATAAAGTGTTTCTTACTCCTCTCCCTTTGTTTTCTGTATTAGTAACTGAGCTACAATATATTCATTCACAGCTTTTTAGTGGAATGATGATGGACAAGATGCCCATGATAGATTTTCTATGGAATAATACCATCAGTGAGGATAGCCAATTTTCCATAATTATTATACTCAATTAATACTCATTCTCAAGAGAATGATTCTTGGCTTGAGGACACCAATTGATAAGAGAGACCTCTGTACTGCTGTTAATTAATTTGGAGCAAAGATTTAGACTAGATTAAGATTAAGATGAAGTCACAAGCAATCCATATATGTACCTCTCTGATTAAAAGTTGTGTTAAGTTTCTGGAGAGAACTGTGAGGGCAAGAGTAAGGTACAATACCCTAACACTGGAGTTAGACTTAGGCCTCTGAAAGAATTTGCTCACTGAGCAAATTCTTAAGACAAATCCAATTAAAAAATACTTCAGCATTTTGGGTTTTTTTTAAGGATAGTGTTAGTTTTTAATTGCTGGTAAAAAGTTATCATAAATGTTGTGGTTTAAAACAACGCAAGTTTATTTTCTTACACTTCTCGAGGTCATTAGTTTGAAATGGGTCTCACTGAACTAATATCAAGGTGTTGGCAGGACTTCATTCCTTCTGTTGGCTCCAAGAGAAATACCATTTCTTTGCCTCTTCTAGACTTCCAGGGCTGCTTATATTCATATGCTTGTGGCCTCCTTCTTCCACTCTCAAAGCCAGCACTAGAGGGCTGTCCTCATATTACATCATTCTGACCTCTTTTATTTTTTGCCTCCTTTTTCCACATTAAGGACCTTTGGGGTTACTCTGGGCCTACTGAGATAAACCAGAATGCTAACTATCTTAATGTCAGCTATTTAGCAACCTTGGTCCATCTACAGGGTTTATTCCCCTTTGCATGTAGTCTAATACATTCACAGGTTCCAGGAATTAGGAGTTGGTCATCTTTGGGAATCCAGTAGTCTGCCAAACATAAGGGTCAAATTATGTGCAAAGTTAAATAAAATGAATTGAATTTTTCTGTAGCAATGTTTATTGACCCTGAGTCATCCTTATCCAGTGTACCTAAAGAATGAAGAACAAAGTCTTGCACCTTTTGGAAAGTTAGAGTATGGGTTTTTTGTTTTGTTTTGTTTTGCTTTTTTTGCAAAAGTCCTAATTAAGATAACTTATCACTCATTTAGTTGTTAAAAATAAGGCTCTGAAATCAAAGAACTTGGGTTTAAACTTCATCACCACCATTTACTGGCTAAATGGACATTGATAAATCATTTAACCCTATGCTTCAGTTTCTTCGTCTGTAAAATAGGCTTGATAAAAGATCTGCTGGAATAATCAGATAAGATAAACTCTTAAAACTCTTAGATAAATGTCTAGAACACAGAGGACACAGAGAAAATACAGACAGTGGACCAGAATGGGTTTTCTGTCTTTGCTCTGGTGCTCCTATTGCTGTTTAGGGGAGCAGAAAGAAGCCCTCCATGTCTGATCATTCAAAAGCAAATTATTTTACTGCAGACTGAGAAAGATAATCAGTGGACCTAATGCTTGGAAAAGAACAACATGGAAATGACCCATGAGACTGTTTTGCCTTGAGTTTGCTTGCATCTCCATTAGTTGTATAATTTGACAAAATGATAGAATTTGGGACATTGTATTCCACCTGTTTTATGGGTAACCTAGGTCACTCTATCATTTTCTTAGTCCTAAATAATGTTTAATATATTTAGCTAAAACAGATCTGTCATTATCCTCATCATGTCTACATTGATAACGTAAGTAGTTTCATATATTCTAAGATAATTTTCCCTATTTTATAGCTTTGCTTCACAAAAATCCATAAACAATGCAGTATTTCCACAGATCTCCTGAATCAAAGATGGTTGCAAAATACTGGGATGGAAAAGTAGGGAGAACTAGGATAATTAAAGAATTCTTCCCTATGTTTCTTTCTACCATGCTGGCCAGGTTTAAGATTTTAGATGCAGGATCTATAAACTAACAAAGATTATTTGAGTTCTCACAATCAGCCTTGGTGTCTTTAAATTTCACATTTTAAACAACTGAGTTAAACTCACAAAGTCGTTCTAAGAAGATGGCGTACCTGAATATTGATTAACTTGCGTGTTTTTCTATTGTAAGTGAATTAAATGTGATGATCTGAAAGATGATGGAAAACTAGTATTAATGTTATTTTGATGCTATTTGAGTGATGTTTCCAGCATCTTTACCAATTTTTATGGCGTTTTTTTTTTTTTTTTTTTTTTTGTAGTTGAACAGTTAGAAATGTGTGAGAAAATAGTATTTATTGAGTAATATATGTCCAAAACAGGTTTTTACTTAATGCTCACAACAGTCATTCAAAAGGCATAAAATACGTTCATTACAGATTAAGAAAATGTGACGACCCAGAGGTTAAGCAACTATTTCAATTCAGACAGCTCACTAGCAATTGAATGTGGATTCCTGAGTTTCATCGCAGTCATTGACTGTATGCCCAGGTTGTAGTTGCTGTACTTCATTGCTTCCTTCAGATCCCCTTTGTCAAATTGAATGCACTAGCCAGAGTGGTGCTACCTGGTAGTTATTAAGTACTGCGATCGCTCTTAAATCAGAATTTCCCTGCAGATTTTAAAACCTGTAAATAACACTCCATATAACCTGGTGGTACATGATTAGAAAGCCCTGTACACTGGCAACAATGGCATTTCCATTACTCTGCTTTCTACTGACTCAAATGTTACATAGATTTATATGGTGGGAATGACTGAATTACATGTGTGTGTCAAAGAGAGTCCAAAAACATAATAAAATATGCACTTAGGGGAAAAAATGTTATTTCTACAAAGTTCAGTATTGGAAGTTACTTAATATATATTTACTTGGCTACAGATATATTCTGCTAAAAAAAAAAAATCTAAAATAAAACAGATTACTGCTTTTATTTGGCCAAAAATCACCTAGCGATCATTTACACTCACTGAAAAGGACTAAAGTGAATATGAAAAGATGAAAGTTGTCTGATTCTTCTTGGAATTTTATATGCTAAGCAAATAAACAACTTCTCTTGCATGCTATTATTTCCAGTGTACTCAGACATTAAAGTTGTTCTGCTTTTAATTATCTCATTTTGTTGAGAAAGTGCTTATTCCTTTCCCTGAAAGGAAGAATTCTTTTTCCACTTCAATAGTCATCTGCAGCCTTCCATGTTGCTTATATCCAACATCTGGTATTTCTAAATAAAATAACAGAAAATTTCTGAATCATAGGCTTTAGAATTAATTAAAATATCAAGTAGTTTATAAGTGATATACTTCACAGAAGTGGGAGAAGTGCCTTCTCAACATAACTGCTTTTCAGAGATCACAAACAATGCCCACATTATTGATTCTGTGTGTAATGGATCCTTTTTGGTAGCAAAGGTCTAACTGTTCTTTCAGGAATGTACATGTGTAACTTCCTTTAGAGAAACTGCAAATAGGCCCCTTAACAGACTTACACACTCACATACTCCATTGTGGACAGTGAATTGGGGCAGAGAGCTAAGACTTGAACCACTTACCACTGTCAGATGGTTCTGATCAATGTCTCAGAGCCCGTTAAAACCTTATTTTTAGGGGGTTGAGGGAAATAACAGATTCTTCTAGGTTGTCCAGATGCATTGCCTCTTTTTGGAAAAAACTGGGCATATAATTTTAGTTCCTTCTCTGAACTTATACCACTGAAATAACATACTCTGATCCTATAAAACATAGTTAAATCTGATACAGAACTACTTAATGAAGAGCTACAGAAGTGGTACCTAAACATTTTATTTTAAAATCAACTTGATCCTATAAAACATAGTTAAATCTGATACAGAACTACTTAATAAAGAGCTACAGAAGTGGTACCTAAATATTTTATTTTAAAATCAAATAATACAAGAATTACTCTTTTCATGGAATATATATTCTTGATTTAAAAAAACTGAGAATCCCACAGAGCCCATGTGTTTCACCCGTGTACACATATAATGACCACCAAGTCAACACTAAATAAAAAGTCAACATCCCTGCATCCTGTTAGCCACATCGCTTGCCTTGTTCTTTCTCTAGGTCATATATTAGGTCCTCAAAGCCCTGTGCAATGGCACTTTCAATTTCTCTTCTTGCACACCACACCCCGACTCTCTTCCTGTTTCTGTTGAGTAGGTATTTATTGTTCTTCCCTTCTTCACACACAACCTCTTTGTGTGAACCTGAGGATGGTATTTCTTTGCAGAACCCCTGGTCTCTTGGCTACAGAAAGTGGTTTAATAATTCTCTTGGAAATTTAAACCACAGCTCAGGCTTCAGACTAGAATACAAGGGTCAGCTTCAATCTACCCTCTCACACTCTTAATTTCAAATAATTATCCTGTGATTGAGGAAAACCTTTCTTAGACATGAAGAGTTTCTATAGGGCTTTAATACCCTTTACTGTTGTAATGATTAGGTGATAAATCATTCCCAATTTAAGCAAATAAAATTATTTTCATCACAATTATGTACATTGCTTGATCATTGGACAAAGTTCATACACACACACACACACACACACACACACACACACACACACACACACACACACAGATAAAAATTTGCCTTCCAGTCTAATACTCATCATAAGCACACAGCACATAATAAAAATACCTTTACAGTTTCATCCTGAATGATCTTTCCACAACCAAGGGGGTTATTTCTGCTTTTATTCTACTCATGCCACAATAACCACTAACCGTCTCTCACTTCACACATTTGTTTGTTGTTGTTGTTTTATCTTCCCTTAACCTCTATTTTAAAATAGTTAAGAGCTAGGATAGTTGGTATAGCAGAGACTTGTCCCCAGGCTTTGTTTACATTTTTATTCCCCAGGGGACTCTTTGGTCTTAGATTCACCCAAATTTACTTATATCTCAACTGTTTGAAGTCTCTGCTCTCATTAATCCTATGGGTTGCTTGTTTTCTTTACCTGAAGAAATGCCTGATTACCTATATAGCTTTGACTGAGACAGGTGATCTAGAGAAATTCTTTGCCTATTACAAAACCTATTCCTCAGGGGTGTTTGCTATCAAGAGTTTTAAACAGGACTCTTAAGAATGTGGTTAGGTATAAAGTAAAAGATAACCACAAGTAAATCACTATGTGAGAAGTTAGTATTTGTATATGAGGTTGCTGAAATTTGGCAAGCTAGACTGCCAACTCTGCATGTATATACATAAATGTATATTTAATCAATGTAACATGTGTTTTAGTTCTATAAATATGCTATGCTGTTTTTGTTTAAAATTTAGGGCTCCTGAAAGGAAATTTTCTTTTTAAAGGAAAGATGCAGGCAGGAATGAAGGTGAGTAGGCAGGGAGGCAGGAAGAGAGTGGAAGAAGAAGCACTCTGTTTTCATTTTTATTTAGTTGTTCACACTGGTGGTTTCCCCTCAGAGCTGGGATTCGAATCTAGGGTATATGGATTGTGCTCCTTCAGAAGCAATTGACCTAACTGCTACTTCATCAGGGTACACCCAGAGAGGGAATTTTAAGTAAAATATTCTATTGCTAGAAAGCTTATAAATGGTTTTGATAAAGTGCATGTTAATGTGTTTGTGTTTTCTGTATATTGAAGTATATTTTTTAAAAGAACTGAATTGACTTGTCCCTACTTGTGTTAGGACAAGTCAATAGTTACTTGTTTCTGATACTTAGTAAATATAGAACCCAACTAATAATTGGCACATTTAGGACTTACATAATTTTATTTTGTGTTATCCTAATGATAATGAGTTTTTCAATGTATTCTTTGATGAAATTTTTCCATATACATTCTGACTTTTTCTTATTAATGATCTAATATGTTTCAATGTGCTTCAAAATTGAATGAAATAAAGAAGAGCTATGATAATACACGGAAACAGCACAGTGGTATAATTCATATTTTGATGTATTCATTAAATTTCTAGCAATTGAAATAATTTGTAACATTTACCTTTTGTATATAATTAAACTGCATTTGTATCAATGTTATATCTTTGCTAAATTTTCACATAATTAATTCATTTGATCATTCTTACAAATTTTCAAAGAAGATGAGGTAGTTATTTTTAATCCATTTTGCAAATGAAGCTAAAACTGGAGAAGTTATATAACTTTGGATTAAGATATGATAAATCAAGCCCACCAGTACCACTTATTCATTTAATAAATAGCATGGTTTTCCCACCATATTCCTATCACCCTTCTAAATTATGGGGATTGGTAATGAATAAGATAGATTTATGTCTCTTGACTCTTAATTGAGTGCTTTATCAACTATGTGAGCTCTTTACTTTGCAAACTGATTTTTTTTTTAAATTTTTATTTAAACTATGGTTTCCAAATTTCATTTCAGGCTTTATAGGAATTCTAAAGAGTTGATAAAAAAAATAAAAGCATAGTGATAATGAACATTTTATTTTACTCTAAATATTTATTCAACTCTAAATAAAATCTTAGCAGAAGTTAAGATTTTAAGACATAAAAAAAAGCAAACAAAAATTTTAGAATATGTAAAACTATCTATCATAATGTCTATTGACAGTAAACTGGCACACTACTTCCAATCCACTGAACTACTTTAACAGGGATGTGGTGAGACTTTGAAATCATATGTGTTGCCTCTTTGTGTCACTGAAGTAGTCAACTGGGTAATGGTGTGAAGCTGCAAATACTGAGAAAGCTCAGTAGCCAGGAACACTGCTCAGAATTTCTTATCTACTTCTTTAGGATAAAGATCTTTTTGATCATATCCAGAGATGATTATTGTGATGTATTTGGTAATTGTTATCAAAGCTAAATAATTACTTGAGTCTATGCTACCTTACGAGTACTTACAGTAAACGCATAATATATATTCTAAAATTGGGACATTGGATGATGAAATGGGAAGCTATTAATAAATATATTGTTTCAAGAGGAATAACTGAGGACATCCTAAGTCAATCAGGACTAATGATCACCCTTATTATGAGACAGGGTCTTGAAAAGCAGGGCACTAGAATATAGTTACTTATTTTTAAGTATTATAATAATATTTCAAAATTTGACCTTAATTTATAAAGTCTTGAAATAGATGCCCCTATTTTAGGGACTTCTGACCATATTACTTCCTCTTACTATTAAGAAATTGCCGCACCAACTCAATAGGAATATTTTGGTTGCTAGAAACAGAAAATTCAACCCAAGTTTGCTTATTTTATAAATGGAACTTAATATGTTCTATTCCTAAAAGGTTCAAAGATTATCTGATGCAACAATAATACCACGGACTTGATTTTTTTTTTCCTGTCTCTTCATTCTATATTTTTTGGTGTAATAAAGTATTTCTCATGATCTCCAAATGGCTTCTATCATCTCTCAGTTCTACATGCTTCTGCATTAATATGAAGAATGAAAATATGTCATGTGTCAGCATTCACAGGAAAAGCCCAAAGATTTAGTGTTTATACTCACTAAGGTGATACAGCCATCTCTTCACTAGATTGCATTCAGAAGGAAGTGTTGACTGGTTTAGTCTAGGGAAATCATCTTTAATACCAAGGTAATAAAAATGGAAATTTACTCTGAAGCAATAGTCAGAGTTTGAGTGGTGGCAGAAGGGTGGTGGTGGGGAAGGAGACGATGAAGTAGATATGGAAGCTGAGAAAGCAATAAAAAATGAATCGAGAAATATTAGCAATGGGTATTATGAATAGGGTCATAATAGAAATAACAGGAGAAAAAATAATAAAATAAAGATACATTAAATGGATTAGCTCAGGGTTTATGTGAGAAATTACAATCTGGTTATTTTTTTGGTTTAGGTTAGTGACAGAGCAGTACTATTCATGGAGATGGAACCATAGCAAATGAAGTAGAAATAGGGAAGAGGAGGCTGAGTTTGAATTAAACTTGGACAATAGAAGTAGGCTTCCGTCTATGTTGTTTTGTTTTTCTCTTAGAGTCTGCTAGCTGCTTACTCAATATCACTCTTCATTCTCTCCTGTATTGTCGAGATCACCACAAAATCAAGATCAAGTGTGTTTGATAAGAAATATAAATTCCCTAACTTCAACTGAGATGACCAATGAGATGTAAGAAGAAGCTGCTGGTATTTGGAAAAACATTTTATAGTGTTGGATCCAGCAGTCCACTGCACTTTTTAGTTTTATCCCTTCTTCCTTCTTATCCTCTTAGATCATGAACTAAATTATATACAACTGAATATAAATCTGGAGCTTATAGGAGACATCTGAGATAGAAATTCTTCATATTTCAGTACAAGCTAATCTATATCTACTAGATAGTATATCTACTATGAATATGATGCAATTTGAAGGATACAGGAATGATTTAATTTTTAGTAACAAAAACACAGTGTACAGGAAAGAGTATTTATAAAAACAATATCTAAATGACTATGATAAAGATGCACCTAATGGGCTATGAAGAGGGAGAGATCAAAGACATTGTACTGGGGATAATGTGGCATATGAGATGGGACTTGAAGGGTGGGCCAATTTTTAACTGGAAGTGATGGAGAAGGAAGGATGTTTTAACTTGAAGAAGCAACATGAGAGGTTTTTAGGGAAGTCAATTATCCAATTTATCTGTATGGTAAAATCTCACATTTAGAAACTTGGAGTTTATGAACACTAGGAAATTAATTTTTTTGAATATTTGGGACTTACATTATGTCCCTTTCATTGAATTATAGTCAAAATGGCTGAAGCTTTTTATTTACTCAATTGATGGTGGTTTTTCGTTTTTTTTTTTTTTTTTTTTTTTGGGGGGGGGGTGTCTCATGCTACCATTTTCTCTATTTTGGCATTGTCTAGGTATATTAGGTTTGTTTTGTTTTCAAAAATCTTACTGATGATCTCAACTCTGAGTTTGTAAAATTAGTAACATTAATCTCGTACTAGCTCTATTTAATGTATGTGCCCGGGTTTCTCAATCTGTAAAATATCAAGCACGATTCATTTGTGCAAGTCAGCTTTGAGTTTCTAGAAGAAAAAATTCATATATTATGTCTCAGTATTAGCATATTATTCAATAGTTTCAACAAAGAAAAAAAGGCATGGATAAAACTAGTAAAATTAGTATTAAACCATTTGACACCTTTATGGAGAAATTGAGACATAGATATTTTATCCTAATTTTAGTCTAATCCTTCAACCATTTAGAATCAGAACCAGCTGTGCCAGACGAGGACATAAAGTAATTCCCTTCAAATAAAATGTCAAGTAAGACAGTGACATTAAGACGGTTTCTTTGTGGCCACAGTGCAAGAACCAAGATTAAAATATGTAGTTTTTATACTAGTTGTCTAGAGTCACTGCCATATTTGGTAATTCAGCTTCTATACATTTGTGCAGATATTCTTACAGAGATACATATACATATATATTTTATTTCCAACTTTATTTTTTAATGCTAAAAAATATCATAGATTATTTCAAACTGACTGAATTTAAATCAGTGAATTTGTTATCTCAAGAAAAGTAAAAACTTATAAATGAGTTTTAGGAGCCAGAGTGTTGAAATGAAATATTTTATGAAAGTAAATCACAGATAAAATAATGCAAGGGGAAAATGTAAATCATATGCACCCAAAACTTAAGTAAATATTTTCATTTGAGTTAACCTCAAGAATTACAGAAATCAAATGACCATTTGGTGCCATATAATATTTTTTCCTAGTACTTTAATATTCAGTCTATGATTTAATTCTGTTCATAGTCCTGTGAGGTAGACAAAATGGAAAATGTATCTCCCTTCTATATAGGAGGTGATTGATTAGAAGATAAGCAAGTGTTTGAGACTGTGCTAGAAGCTGACCAGAATCTAATAGCTCTTCTACAACTCTTTTTACTGAAATAAATATAGTTGTTTTTAATTGTTATGAATATAGTTTT
The DNA here is from genome assembly GCA_004363575.1 of Solenodon paradoxus. NCBI lineage: Eukaryota > Metazoa > Chordata > Mammalia > Eulipotyphla > Solenodontidae > Solenodon > Solenodon paradoxus. The sequence continues at coordinate 805,424 of RJWH01000061.1, read as the reverse complement.
AAAAATCTCTATAGCACTGTCAACTGTCATAAAAGGAAACAGACAAACTAAAAAGCTTGTATGTACCTCTCAGTCAAAAAGTTGATTCTCCTAAAGGAAATATCACAATTATCTTATTTTGCATGACAGAATGTGGGTCTAAAATTTCTCCTAGATCCTCTTCTAGGAGAGCTATATTATGATATAGCTAAATATCAAGAACTCTACAATACCAGCTTGCAAGGTGGAGTGCAAAAGCTAATGGAATGCCACATACCCAAGACAACTTGGTCCATTTCCCAAATCAGCAAACCTCAAATTTCTTCATTACCACCCCATTTACAATGTTCCTCAAGATGTGACAACACACCAAGCAATTTCAAACCCTAACCAACTTGGATGAGATTCCCAGGTCAAACCCTGTATCCATTCCTTATTTTCTCTCTGCCATCAGAAAGTACACAAAAATGTCTGGGCCTTTTTATGATACAAGCATTGAACTATTTCTAAGCTACCCCAATGGCATTCCACATGGTAACTTTTGTGGGGCAAAAGAGATGGCAGAAAAGTTATTCATGCCTCAAAATGCAAACTAGGACTTTCTACCCTACAATTTGGGCTTTACTTAAGGTCTTACAGAAAAGATGACAGTCAGGAGCTTGGGTGGTCCCATACTGGCAGGAGCTGGAGGAAAACTGAAGTAACAGAAGACAAGCCTATAACATTAAGTGCAACCATGACGCTAACACATCAGTCGATATCCACCCCTTCTTGTTGTAATGCATGCCCTTTTAAATTTAGTGATTTGTTCTTAGCCAAAATGCTGCATAGTATGTTCTTTCATCCTTGGGTTTTCCATTCAGAACACTATGTTCTAAATGAGACTAGCTTCCTCTGTGAAAAGTAATTGGTATGGTCATGCGAATGAATAAAAATCATCTAAATCTCTTTCCTACTCAAAAGTCATCGAAGTTCAAATAATTCACATAAAATGCAACAGGACAATGGTGCGCCCTGGTGGCCTAGCAAATGGCTCCTCTGCCTCTGACTAAGGGCATTCTGCATACATCCCAAGGCCCCAGGTTTGCAACTGGGAGTGATGCGGGAGCAACCAAGAGGAGCAACTATATAAAATAAAGTGCTTTTTATTCCTCACTTAAAAAAAACTTAACAGAATAAGAACAGCCCATACAAAAAGGAAGAAATATAAGCAACCAGCTATATTCATAGTGGAAGACATGCAAATCAAACCGATAGTCAAATAGTATTTTCACCTATCATATTGGCAAAAAAATTTAATTAAAATGATCAGTTTGATTTAAGATGCGAGAACACATTCTTATTAACTGCTGATGTAAGTATAAAAATATGTCTTTAAAACAATATGAAAATTCATAAAATATATTTAATACATGTGTGAAGGAACTTCTCTGCCAAAGAATATGACCTATTTTTACATATTATCCACTAGAAAGTGTATACTCCAATCAGAATAGAGAGCTGATTGGTTAGATGTTTATTTTTATTGGTCAGAGCCATACTGTACTAGTCATAAAATATTTTAATTATCACCTTTGAATATATGCCAGCATTCACTTGAACTTATTTCCAATACTAGATAATCAGCATGTATATTATTGCTGGCAAGACTGATTATGTTTACTCATGTTTCAAGTTCATTTTGTAAATTGCCCACTTATATTAAGTGGGTTTCTGATCACCAAATTCCTATGTGGCAGAGGAAGTTTCTGTCACACATGTAACAATGTCTAGATGTCACCTCACTGTCTAGAATTCAACTTAATTCTGACACTATCTACCCAGATAAAGTGTCAGATTACGTAAATTAAGAACCTTCCCTCCCCTATCCCCCAACACACACACACACACACACACACACACACACACACACACACACACACACACACACTTCAGACTGCAGTTGCAAGTCCAGGATGTTAGCTGTGCTGTGCTTTTGACCAACTGGCTATATAGATTAGATGTTCTCACAAGTCCTCCTAAGTTTTGATTAATTTGCTAGAAGAGGTCAGAAAATTATTTTACTTAAATTACCAGTTCATTTTCAGAGAATGTAATTCAGAAACATCAGAGGGAGAGATGCATAGGACAAGGTACATGGAAAGTGGTGCAGTTTCCATACCCTTTCCAGAGATTCTCCCTCCACCTTCACGTTTTCAGCAATCCAGAAGCTCTCTGAAATTGTCCTTTGGGGTTTTTATGGAGGTTTCATCACACAGGTGTGATTGATTAAATCACAAACCATTAGCAGTTGATTCAACTTCCAGGCTATCTCCCCTATCCTCCCTGGGGTTGAGTATGGGGGTGAAAAGTGACGTCAGAGGTAGGGGAGTGGAGATGGGACTGAAGTTCTAACTTCCTATTCACAAGAATGCTATTCTTGGCAACCAGACAAAGGTTCAAAAGTCACCATTAACATAACAAAGACACATTTATCACTCTTAGGAAATTAGATGTTGGGAGTTGTAAACTAAGAAATCTGAAAAAAAACAAAACTATATGAGAAATATAATCCAGTCATATGAATGACCAAATATCTATTTTCCTTCTAAATCACAATAGTCTTTGACTATTCACATATTAAAGTCAGTAATATTTGTTATATTTTCCTGTTAATCTTCATATTTTATATTTTAATATATATAATTTCTTAACATTTTCTTTGAGGTCAAATTAAGTTTTTGTTACAATTTTATATATAAAATATTCAAAATTTTTCTCTGAAATATTGCTATTTCTTCACTATGCTGTTTTTATTTTGCACAATATTCTAAAATTTTCTCTGAAGCCAAACATACTATTTCTTCCCTTTTCAAGTCCTGCCATTTACTGAGATTTTTTTTGTTCATGCCAAATGTAGTATTAGGTTTAATTTTATATACTTACTTCCTTAAACAAGTACAGTCTATTTTAATGTATGTATCAAGCAGTCTTTTTAAAACAGGAAACAATTTAACTCAGATTTACATTTGTTTTAAAACAAGCATTATGTGCTAGGTTATGGTTCCTGGATTTCTATGCAGTTCCATTCTTCAATTTATCTATATATTCACAGGTTTTGTAATTTTAATTATTCTAGTTCTCTTCTCTTATAGCATCTGAGATGATATATGACCCTTAATTTCCTTTTGCAGCATTTTTGTTTTGTACTCACAGATTTTTATGCCTTCTAGTCTGTATTAAATACAAAAAAATAAGATAAACTGATTTAAGTTGAGAAGACAAAATACTTTTATCATGGTTAATTCTTCTTCCAGATCTACGCTACATAACTTACTTACTCAAGACCTTCAAAGTGTTTCTAAGAAAACTTAGTCATTTCTTCATATTCATTTTGGTTAGATTATTTCTAAGGGGATTACTTTTGTTGATTGCTTTTGTTTTATCTTATAGTGGATATTTCTATTATTTTCAATTAAATTTTCTAGTATATTCTTGCTGAATTCCTGCTTTGCTTTTTATAACTCACTTTGTATTTAAAAATTCTGCCGTTTTAATTTTTTTTATTATGTTTCATTCTTTTTTTTTATTGAGATAACATTGATTGACAAAACAATATAAATTTAGATGTGCAAGTTCACTGTTCATCAAGCACATGATAATACACTAGGCCCACCACCAAATTATGATAGTCCTCCACCACTATCCATTGGACACTCACCACCACTTAATCCTACTCTTCCACCCACTTTGCCATTGGTAACCTTAGCTCTGTTGTCAAGGTCCATTGATTGGTTTTTGTTTATCTGTTTGTTTTGTTTCTTTATATTCCACATATGAGTGAAATCACCTGGTATTTTTCTTCTTCCTTTTGGCTTATTTCACATTAGCATAATCCCTTGCTGCAAATGTCAGGATTTCATCTTTTTTGAGGTCTGTGCAGTATTCCATTGTGCATATGTACCACATTACCTTTATCCATTCATTTGTTGATGGGCACTTAAGTAATTTCCAATTCTTGGTTATTATAAATTAATACTGCAATAAACTTGAGTGTATATATCTCTGAATATTAATGTTTTTATATTTTTCAGATAAATACCCAGAAGTGGGATAGCAGGATTATGTGGAATTTCCATTCACAATTTTTTTAGGAATCATCTTACTACTGTCCATGCTGGTTGAACCAATTTACACTCCCACCAACAATATAAATAGGTTCCCTTTTCTCTACATTCTCACCAAATGACAAAGTTTATTGCTTCTAGCCTTTTGGATAATAGCCGTTCTTAGAGTATGAGGTAATATCATTAGCTTTTTAACTCACATTTCGGTAATAATAAGAAAGCAGGAAAATATTTTCATGTCCCTATTGGCCATCTGTTTATATTCTTTGAAGAAATGTCTATTCAGATCTACCCATTTTTTTCTGTTGTTGAGCTATATGAGTTCTTTATATTTTGGATATTAAGCCCTTGTTAGATATATGATGTACAAAAACCTTCTCCCAGTCAGTAAGATGTCTATTTATTTTGGTGATACTTTCTTTCATTGTGTACAATCTTTTTAATTTGATATAGTCCCATTTGTTTACTTTTGTTTTTGTTTCCCTTGGCACTGGAGTTAGTCCCAGAAGATCTCTTTTAGACCAATGGCATGGAACATATTGCCTATGCTGTCTTTTACATTTTTTTTTTTGTTGTTTATTTGTTTAGCAGTTTTTGGTCTTATAGGCAAATCTCTGATTCATTTTGAATTAATTTTCTTGTTTGGTGTTAAGGAGTGGTAGAGTAATTCTTTTACCTATGGCTGTCCAGTTTTCCCACATGTTGAAAAGACTTATTTCTCCATCATATCCTCTTGACTCCTTTGTTATAAATTAATTGACTATACATGTATGATTCTGTTTTTGGTGATTTAATTCTATTCCACTGGAACATAGATCTGTCTTTATTCTAGTGCCATAATGTTTTGATCACTAGTTCTCTGTAGCATAACTCAAGATCTGGGAGTATGATACCTCCAATTTGTTCTTTCTTCTCATGATTTCTTTAGTCATTCAGAGTCTTTTGTAATTCCAAACAAATTAAAATTTTTTTGTTCTATTTTCTTGAAAAATGTCAGTAGACTTTTTATGAGAATTGCATTAAATCTATGTATTGCTTTACATAAGATGGCCATTTTAGCAAGGTTAACTCTTCCTAATCATAAGCATGAAATATTTTCCCATCTCTTTGTATCTTCCTATATTCCTTTTAACAAGTTCTTCTAGTTTTCTTTGTACAGGTCCTCATTTCCTTTGTTAAGCGTTTTTCTAAGGTATTTAATTCTTTCTGTTTCTACTGCAAATGGGATAGTTTTCTTAATTTCATTCTTTTATAAGCCATTGTTGGCATACAAAAAATAACCGAGTTTTACATATTAATTTTGTAGCTGGCCATTTTACTATACTCATTAATACTTATAATTTTTGGTAAAGTTGTTAAGGTTTCCTATATATATTATCATGTCATTTGCAATAGTGACAGCCTTGTGTTCTTTTCCAATTTGGATCTCTTTAATTTCTTCTCTTGCCTAATTTTTCTGGCTAGAATCTCCAATATGATGCTCAAAAGCAGTAGTGAGAGTGTATACCCTTATTTTATTCCTGATCTTACAGAAAATGGTTTCAGTTTTTCATCATTGAATATTATGTTAGCTGTGGGTTTACCATGTATGCCCTTCATTATGTTAAGTTCCTTTGATCCCTAGTTTATATAATTTTATCACAAATGGGTGCTGAATCTTATGAAATGTTTTCTCTGCATAAATTTTGCTTATTTTCTATAGATTACCTCAAATGCTAGTCAATTCTATTTAAAAGGATAATTTACCTAACTTTTTGAATATTTAAACTTCATATTTGCAACTAACATTATTTCATTTCTTAGAACCAATAACAAAATACTCATCATTACATTTGATAGTAGGATTATTCTTAATCTTATTTTAATGAGCAGTCACTTAATATTTTATTAAGTATAAAACTGGCTAAAATTGGTGAAGAATATTCTTTCATAAGTATAAAATTCTCTTATTTGAAATTTTCTGTTTTTTCATCATGAGTAGATACCGAATTTCATTAAAGTAATTTTTGTCATTTATTCATATGCAGTCATGTGACTTTTTTAAAGGAAAGGTATCGGTAGGAATGAAAGTGAGTAGGCAAACAAGAAGAAAGAAAGAGAAAAAAGGAGGAAGAGCTTTATTTTTTTTTTCATTTAGTTATTAACACTTTTGTTGTTTACCCCGGCCCCAGGTCTTAAACCCTGGACCTTGGGATGTACATAGGACTGTTCCGAGGTCTACTAGACCACTAGGCCACCAGGGCACACTCATGTGACTTTTTGATATAACATTGCTATATTAGATTCTCTAATTTAAAAAAAAAAACTAGTATCTCAGCTATCTATTGTTATATACCAAGGCACTCAAAAATCAGTAGCTTAAAATAATCACTATTTTTTTTTTTCTTATGCTTCTCTAGCCTTTTAATGTGGGCTGTACTCAGCTGAGTAGTGACTCTTTTGGTCCTACCTGATTCATTTAAGCAGCTGAAGTCAACTGAAATCATCTAACAACTTGATGGAGGCTGGATGGAGTAAGATGTCCTCATTCACTCATTCATATGGCTGGTCATTAGCTTTCATTCTTGGTCTCCTCCAAATCATTCCCCACATTACTGTCCTAGTTTCTTTGTAAAATAATAAAAAAATGTATTTTTCCTTACTTGAAATGTTCCCCCATACCTCGTATTTGGGCTTTAAATTTCACGCTCTTTAGCATGATATATAAGCTGACCTTTGTCTAACTCTCCTTCTTCCTAGCAACTGGAAGAACAATTATGATTTTCTATAAATGATGATACACAGTCAAGTAACATCAGGGTAGGAGAAATAGTGCTATATGATTTTTATTGTCAACACTGAGTTGACAATATAATTTAACTTCCCAACTAGAAAACTTTAGAAAGTAAAAGAGTGCTCATAATAATTAAAAATTATGCCAGGATAACAATCAAAAACAACACAGCCCTGACAAAACAGCGACCAATCCAACGATTCCCCACTTATTTCCATGTCTTCACCTCTACCACTCGCTACCCTGCCTAGTAATATGCAGTTAATGCTGTAGGACACACCTGCTGATTTACACCACCAATCCCTTTGTCCAAATGTTCCCTCTTAGAATGTTCATTCTCTTTTTTCCAAACACAGTCTTCTATTTTTCTCATAGAAACATAACTTAAAATGCAGCTTCCTCTCAGAAGCCTACTCTAAATCCTCATATTTGTTAACCACCTTTTTTTATTCCTTAAACATTATGTAATTTATATAAATAATAAGGACCTTAATACAGGGCTCCTGTATCTATTTAAAGAGAACTGAGAATATATTTTTAGATTCCCCTTTTTTTGTTGTTGTTAGAGGGAGTATCATAAACATAACTTGAAAGTGTTACCGGTTTTCTTCTTTGAAGATAACTGGTGTATAATAAAGGAACCTTAACTAATGAATTACTAACTCTCCAATGAAAGGGTAATTATTGTCTTATATATCAAAAAGAATTCATATGTCTTTAGTATTTGGTTTTGTTATACATATTATTTTTTAAAACAGAAGCTTTACTGTCTTCATTATTTTGTTAGACTCAAAGGAACAGCAGTTTGGAACTTCCCATGTTAGCTAACATGGGAAGCAGAAGTCTGATCCAGGATTATGCAGAGACAAATCACAACAGAGGTAAAATCCATTCCAGTTAATTCACAAAATTAAAAATGTTCATGTCAAATATAAAGTGTCTTCTTTTCTTTTGGCAACTTCAGTTATTCAAATAGCAGGATGTGAAATCTCATACTTCAAAATTCATATATTCCACAGATCAAGATAGAGAAATGACGAGATGACAGTTTCATAGCATAATATCTATTGCTATTAATTTTCAGTATAATTAAACATTAACTCATAGCAAATTCATATAAGATATCTGGAAGAAAACTACTTAAGTTTTCTTTAAAGCATACTTGAGAACAAATTTCTGGCAGAAAAATGGAAAATAAGCTGGAGAATATTTATAAATGTCAATAAAACTTAAAAAGTATTACAGTATAGAAAAAGTGCATGGGAAAATTTTTTCTTCTGGAGAACAGCTTGAAATACTTGTTTCCTAAAACTCCATAGACGGTTTCCTTATTCCTATCTGTGTTTGTCACGCCAGAAAGGATAAAAAAGAAGAAAGGGAATATTAGTGACTGGGTAGGAACAAGAAAGGCTGAAGTGCTTCAAATTTGGGTTTTATATCACTTTGATATGAGAAGTCGACTCTCAGCAGTGATAGATCAGCAAGTTTGTTCCCCTTAATTACATATATAAACTATATAGAAAGATTTGGAGACTCAAGCTTAAGGTTTCTTTTCAGTATTTCTTCAGTATATTTGACAAATCCACAACTGGGACAAACATGTATTTGGAAATGTGTCTTTGAAAAGAAATGTCACACGACTACAGTGGAAATGTTGATTCAAGTATAAAAACTACTAAGGAGCAGAACTGACTTTCCTATTTATTTAAGGATTTTCCGTGGAACAATGATTATTAATGATTTTTTCTTTTATTCTCTATTATAAGATTTTTATGGGAAAATTGCAGTTGGGAAAGTGGCCTATCATATGATTAAACTCAGTCTTTCACTGACGCATGCTGCAATCATTAGGATTTATAAGACTTCTTGTGCAAATTTTAAGGAAGATAAATTATATTAACTCCTTCAAAGTTTGTTTATGGCAATAGATAAATTCACTGAACTCCTACAATTGCAAAATTTGGTGGAATTAGGTAACTGAACTCATATGACTAATAAAATAGAACAAATCTTCTTTTTTACAACAATATCTTAAGAAAAATGCTAGAAACTATCAGATAATATACACACATATACATATCTAGATATATCTATCTATCTATATAGATAGATAGAGAGAGGGTGGGGGGGGCAAGCTATAGACAACAGGATACCAGACTGTGGCAATGGAGAGTTGGAAGGGAACAAAGGAAAGAAGAAATTAATTTAGTGAGGGTAAAAGGCACTAGAACTCTGTTGCTGAGGGTGTGTGAAATGCACATATACTAAGTGTGAATTCAATATCTTATAAATCACATAGCAGTATAAACAAAAAAAAATAATGAAAATAATAAAATAAAGAAAAAATATTTTGCAATATACAAACCAACTTTTGCACTTGAAATGCTGCATAAACTTTTTAATTGCATTAGTTTATTGTATTTATTTATTTCCCATTTATTTAATAAAAATGATAAGAAAGCAGATATATAATGTTTAAGATAATAAAAGTGAAAAAGAAAATTTGATGAGTCAGAGAAATATTACTAAAGATTTTAATCAATATTTTTAACAAGACATTATAAGATATAAAACCTGACTCTAAACCTCAAGGAATCAAGTGCAGTGGGCACTATACTTATTTTCTTTTCCCCTGGACTATATTTCTCATTCACCCTAGCACTTACACTATCCAAGACCTGACTAATGAAATTTGGGTCACAAAAATGTATAGCACTTCCACACCTGGGCCTTCCCCAACTGCCCCTTGAATAGCCCCTACCTTAGCATTTAGAGAATCACTTAGCAAATTAGAAGGAACTAGTCTTCACATGGGCACTGGAAGGTAATTCACAGTCAGAAATATCTACGTTGGCTTTGTTTAAGTGAGCATACTTCCTATTGTGTTAAACCACTGAGCTTTTTGAGTTTATCACAGCTACTAGTATTATTTATCAGAACCAATTCAGTAAAGCAGAGAAAAAAATTTAAAAGTTAAAAATTTTGCTTCAATACACACCCCCCTGCCCTTGTCACATGTAACTAGAGAAATCTGAAAAGGCTCTGAAGATTACACCAATGTGATTTCTCTATCTTTATTAATACTATATACAGACAAAACATTAACTATGATAGAGGCTAGAGAAACAGAACAAGGATGTTCCTGTGCATTCATTTTCAACTTCATATCTATATATGAATATATGTAATAAAGTTAAAAATATTTCCTTGATTAGAGAAAAAAATTATATAAATATTCAGGAAAAATTAAATGTTATTATTATTGTTTTCTATATAGGTTAAATGAGGTATTTATATCATGAAAAGTGTGAAAGTGTGTAACAGAAAATGATAAAATGAATATCATGAGTTTAGTTCTTATAGAGACTGTTCATAAAAGCTGAAAGATAGTAACAGTTGAAACATTATTTGGTAAAGATAACTTGATTATGATCTAATATGGCATGTACCAAAAACTTAAACTTCTATTTGGTCAGTTTTGTGAAAAACTAGATTTTAAACAAATAAAAAGAGGATGACAAGGCAACAGTTTTCAAACATCTTTCATTTTGATTCATACCAGATAATGCTCACACGCACAACACACTCCCATGTGTGTCAGATGAAACTCCCTGCTACAACTCAAGAAAGAAAATGGAATGCAAGGGCATGAAAACAATATAATCACATGTCAATCTTGACTATGATTTGCTTTCATGCATAAATTATTAATGAGCTTCAAGACTTTCCTACTATTTAAAGAAATAAGTAGTCCCACACTATAAGAAACATATCTTTTTGCTGTGATTAGATTCTGTTAGAATGAGCAGAGAGTCAAGAAACAGCATTCTAAAGCTTTTTAACAAATAAATCTCTGTCATACTGCCTCTGAATCTAGATGTCTCTATCTTCTCCTTACTGAAAAGGGTTCCACATGACATGTGCCTCACTATCTAGAGATGTAATGACTACCCTGACTGCTGCACCAAGAGCTCCTTACTCTTACTACAAGGAGATTGAAAAAGCACTTCTATCTTGAACCCCAGCAAAGCAACAACTTGCAAGGTGAGAAATATCTTCCAAGAAAAGGATTCAAAAAGTGGAATGACCACATTCGCGACAAATATCTTCTATGCAAACATGTATAGATAGGTTTAACATCAAAAATAAGACATTTTGACTTCGCAGTAGAGAATCCTGACAAAAGTTGATTCAGGTAATGGAGATCAACCTCACCCCAATACTGTTAAGTTGAGAGCATGTACCCAATACGATGTGGTAAGAATGAAACTTCATCTCTTCATCTCAAAAATATACAATTTTAATCTAACAGCACTTGTCAATATGAACAGTACTCATCAAAACTGTCAAAGCAAAGATTGAGACTCTGTTATGGAGGAGAGGAGTGTAAGAAAGCATCGTAACAAAATATAGTATCCTGTATTGGATCCTTTTCTATAGGGACATAAAAGACATTAGGAAAAACTAGTGCAATCTAAATAAAATGTGGAGGTTGGTTAATAGTAATGTACTACTGTTGGGTCCTTAGTTGTGACAAATGTGCCACTGTAATACAATGCCTTAATAATAGAGGAAACCAGGTGAATGAAGGATACATGCGATCTTTCCAACATTTCTATAAATATAAAACTCTTATAAAAATATGTCACTAAAAATACTTTTTTCCCTAGATGGCTAAAAATTTTTAGACACTAATATTAAAATAATCTCCAATTTTTGTTCTTTTTTACTTAAAATAATGACTGGTATAAAACTTTGAAATAACAATTTTGATCCTGTTTTTATATTAGATACTATCGTCATATGCAGCTTGTTTTCATTTTAACCAAAATGATTCAAAATACTTAAGACTTATAATTTTCTATTTATACAACATCTCACAAACAATCTCAAGCAATCACAATTTATGATTTCCTTAGATTATCAGGTTTATGGAAAACATTTATTTGCTGATATTATCTGGGTTGTAGTGGTTCAAAGTTTGATAGGAAAGGAACTAGGAATGTTCTTATTCTTTATTACAGATTGTATTTAGTATGTGATTGTGAAGATTAAGTAGATTAAATAGATTTTCTCATTGGATGAAAGTTCTCTCTTCTCTATTTGGAGGTGAGCGGTAGAAGATTTACCTCAGGAATTCAATAAACCATTGCAAAAGTTGTTCTGAACATTTTCACAAAATATTATTGTTTATAAGGATGATGCATCTATCAGCCCAAATATGCTAGGTTCAATGCTTTAATTAAAGTCAAATTTATACTCAAGAACATATTTATGTATCTGAATTCTCAGATCCTGGGAATAACCTTATTAAAAAGTATGCTTTCAATCTGATTACTGCTGAGGTTGCCAGAATTTTGAAAGGAAAGGGTTGAAAACATTTTAGACAGGATATGGATTTCACAAGAAGGTTTTTTAGTAACCCTGGATTCATAGGCATATAATAAACATTCTGTTTATCCAGAATATAATAGTATCTTTCTGTTAAAATTCAAATGCTGATTCTGATGTTTATAATAAATAAAATGGATTCCGTTATAACTTCTAGTGGTACAGGCTGTTCTTTAAAGGACCTTTGCCAAAGATGCTTTTTCATAAATATTTATTGAAAGCAACAGAATGGCAAATTTTATGGGAATATACATTTACATAATATTGTAAGAGTGGTATTTGTATATCTTGATGAAAATATTATTTAAGGGATGTACTTCTTGAAACTATATTGATAAGAATAATTTGATTTATCCAAAGTAGATTTCTGGTGATGGTTCTTTCAAGTGAAAGCTACTAAATGGATTCTCAGAAACTAGCATAAAAGGGTGCTACCTTAAAAAGGGACCCTGCCATAGAGTCTGGACAATTTTAGAATAGAACTTGATAAACACAATACAAAAATTTTCAGTGTTAAGATAGCTGATTACTATTTGTCAGAATTCTCTGCACAACTAAATAAGCCCATTGTTTCATACTTTCTCAGATTTTATTTTTCACACTTTGATGATAGTCATGTGATCATCTCATTATTTCAGTGCTGTCTCAGTCCTCTGGGAAATCGTTGCCCCATCACTTAAGTGGGATCAATGTTCTATGAACTATATTCCTGTTGAACTATAAAGGGTCACATATCATTATCCTAGAGAAAGATTTCATAGTACACTGAATTGGAAAGGAAAGTGAATTTAAGTATCTCCATGTTGCAACATGCTTTGTCTATACATAGACTTCATAATCATTCATATTCTGATTGGTGTGGTCACAAAATAAGCATAGCCAAAGTGGGTGCTGCCTATATTCCTATAATGTAATAAAATCTTCCTATAAATTTGGCTTGTTTCTCAGCTGTCTCAGAATCATCCGATATAATTTCTCACACAACTGAAAACTGAATGTAGCTGTCTATTTATCTACATATATATACTTATATGTATATCTGTTGATTAATAAATGATTGAGAAGTTGCTACAGTTGCAAAACTAGTATTATCACTTTGACTTTTCATTTATTTAGTTTTTCCTACATTTTTAGCCAGAATTGATTCGCACACAGACAGATAATGGTAAACTCTGCCATATAATTTAGGGTGCAAACATTAGTTAATGCAGAGTAAAATTTCAAGAATCTAGTCATTCCCACTAATCCAACAGAATAAACTACACATCTATACCTATACCTGTTAGATTTCTAGCCTCTTTGGAAAGAAAGAAGTGATTTTCTGAGTGAATGTGACTGATTTTGCTAGCAAATGGTCATAATAGTTAGGAAATGACCTGAAGAGTGATAAAAGCAATAAGATTTAGGGTTTTTAGCAATGACTGAAAAGTAGGAGGACACGTGTATATAAAAACAGGTGACTATAAAGAAATCATTAATTCTTTTGGGGGAAAAACTGCCAAGTTCACAACTTAAAGCTGATTATACTTATGATTTCATGGCAAATATAAGTATGATCCCTAGAAAGTCTTATCTTATGCTTTCCTTTCATAAATCTTTATAGGTCTATTTTGACTTAAAGAAAAATCTTAATCCTCAGATTTTGCTTCTACCCTTCATTTAGAGACATGTTATCTCAAAAAACAGTTGTAAAACATACTAATCAGTTTACCCATTGAAATTGTTAAAGAAGCTGATTTAGTGGTTTAGGTACCAATTATTGTAGGTCAACTACTATATGTATCATCTTCATAGTCCAAGATTAAGGTTAAATGAGCAGCTCTTTTTTAGGAAATAAAAAAGAATAAGAAAATTACTAGAAATTCATGATATTTATTAAAGCTTCAGCTCAGATATTGTATACAGCATGTCTGCTCATGTTCTGTGGTTGAGAAAGGAGAAAGGTTAAGTGGTCTATGCGCTCAATGATTATTCTCATTCCTCTTCAATCCCTACTGAAGCTTTTACTAGTTCTCTATTTTAGTGTTTTGAATAAGATTGCTCTTTTTAAAAAGGATCCCATTTCTTTAAAAAGTTAAAAAAACCATAATGTTTCACATTGTATAGTTGTGTACATTTTTTCATAGTGAAGAAAATTACCGACTAATATTAAACTTGCCTAAAAACCAGGTGTCTAGTTTCTGCTTAAATCACCTACTGGTTTGCTTATGTGAGGTCTTATAAATGAAAATTGATAAGGGATTCTACTTTTGGAATGAGAGCAAATGAAATTTTGAAAACTTAATTTTCAGTGAAACAAGCATAACCACAAAGAATTATTTTAAAAATCAACCATTCAAAATCTTTGAAATTGTCCTAAGGACTTCCAGGAAATAAATATTTATTCAAGAAAATTTACTAAAGCTCAACAAAAATGGTGAGAGGCTGACACTTGAGACACAACTTATTCATTGCTCTATCCTTGACCCTCCTTTGCTCTGACCAGTCTATTTAGGAAAACTTCAATCTTGACAGGTATGTCAAGGAAATGTCTCCCTCTCTTCTCACCTCCCAATCAAAGCATATGGTATGTCACCAAGATGGGTCATCAAAATTTCTCTTACCTTCAACTATGAGTTACAGAGTCTAAATTCCGAGTTAGTGTGGCTACAAAAATATGTGCTTCCTTCCTCTACTTACCTTTTACTCGCAGGGCAGAGCCTTTACCCTAGGCATGGTAGGGTAGGAATATTAGGTGACTGATCACCTTTATTTCATTTGACTGCATGCCAGGAGAAGCAAACTAAGAAAATCAGAGGCTACCACTCTGCCTAGTACCCAGAGATTTTGCTGAGGGAGAGAAGCAGTCCATAACAACAGATTAAACTCTCCTCAAAGGAACCTATTTTATTTGAAACACAATGTGAGGAAATTCAGACCTAATAAGACTTTCAAAATCATTGGAGACTCTAGCAGTATCAAATATGAAGAGACTGGTAGTTTCTCTCAACAGTATATTTAAACCACAAACTAGCTCTTTCACAAGACAGAATTGGGGAAAGAGAAAAGTTACAAAAAACTCTCCTGAATGAACCTCACTCCCATCCAAAATTGTAGAGAATTGTGCACCTTAAATAGATGGATGTTTTCTCTGTGATCAATAACTCAGCAAAACTTATCAAAATTTATAATAGGAACAATTTGACTCAAAATATTAAACAATATATGGGATCAGTTGTAGAAGTTGGTCAAGAAACAGCTTTTCAGTAAAGCCTTTTGCATTGACTATTGTTAACCCACGCTCCTAGTCAGACAAGATAATTAAACAGGGAAAGAAGATATTTTCAGAAGAAGAGATTGATTCTTATTTGCATAAATAGTTAACTGAAGACAATTTACTTAAAGACTCAATATATGGATACAGAAAATCCTATTAACATTAGAGTGGCTCTAGAGACTATCTCTTAGATGAATCTTCATTCCATAAATATAAAGTGACCTATAAGAAGAAATTTTTTTCCAGAATGTTTGGCACAAAAAACTGACCAAATAACCATAAAACCTAATTAGAGTAAGAATTATAAGGAAAATAGGAATTTGGGGATATTCAAAACAAAACATGGTCTTTGGTGATGTTTTCTCGAATAAAGAATTCCTGAACCATTATCAACATGTTACAACCCTAACAAGTATCATAATCTACATGTATCCATTGATTGAAAGGGCATGGGTAGGCAGAAAGGTGTGAACTTTTATAGAAGACCTTCAGAATGGATCTTGTAGAGGAAAGTGGCACATACTATATTTGTTTTTAAAGGAAAATGACTCCTACTTCACCATGACCAGAGAAATCCACTCTGCATAATTTACTGTATAAATCTTCAATGATGGTGTGCGTCTGTGTGGGAATATGTCTGCAAATAAAATTGCTTAATAAGTGACTATTAATAATCAGTTTTAGCAATTTATTGCTAGATATTACTTCTCAAGCTTCTTCCCTTAAGTTTGCCTGCTTGTAGAAAGGATATTTTCCTATTCATTTGACAAGCCTAAGATGTTTCTGAGCTATCAGCATTATTTGAAAATTTTGGTTTTATATATATATATGTGTGTGTGTGTGTGTACACATATATAGTAGCTATAAATCTGGATAGTGTAATTCTTTAATTTTTGAATGAAATTTTAAAAATATATATGTATAGAATGGAATAGAACCTACTCCTTTTCAGGTAATCATAATACCATACTAGAATCTTCATGACTAAATTAAGAGATCTATGAAGACAGTGCCCATGTCTCCTTATTCAACAGAAAAATAAATATTTTAATAGATAAACATGAGTTTGAGCTATGCAAGATAAGATACAACATAGATAAACACAGATAATGAGAACCTAAAATCTTATATCCTTACATTTATGATAAAAAAGACAAATCTGCAATATGTATAAATAGCCTACAAACATCCAACGTGAATTTCTCTTGTTTTTAAGTATGATTTTTAAGGAAAAGTTCTACTGACAATAACCTTGGAGCAAGTTCAGAAGTAGCTACATAAGACAGAAATGAACTTTCATAGCAAACTATACAAGAACATGTATGTATCACATAGACAACAGTATGAAAAATAAAGCTGAGATTCAACAAACATAATATACCTTGACCACACGGAGTTTGAGGCCATGATGAATGGTCTATATAAAAATTTTCAGTAATATGTGAATAATGCAAGAGGAGAAATCTTTACAACATTCAAGAAGTGGCAGTGGCCTTAACTAAGAGAGCTGCCTGCATTTCTCATGTGAAAGATTTGGAAATGAATACAGATGATCAATTAAGATGTGATTCCACAGCAAATTGTACAAACTCCTCTCTCCCTAAAACCTAATAAATTCAATTAATTGTAATTCTTATAGGGTTCCAAGTAAATAACAACTTCGTGATTCCAAAAGAAAATATTACTCCTGACAACTGCAAACAATCCTGGTTTCCAGAGTGGGAAAAGCCAGAAAGGAATACCCCTAAGAGAATGGAGATTTATTTAGGCTTATTTCTGTCTATAGAGAAGGAGGTTATTGGAATGATAATAAAATAATAGTATTTTTATTGAATTCATCTTAAGTACTTTTGTTCTAAATGTCATACATTGACTTATTTAAATAACAACCCTATGGATTAGGTATTACTATAATCCTCAATTTATAGAAAATACCAAGACACAGAATGACTATGAAACAACGAAAGGAGGATGTCCTAGTCTAGTCTATGAATAAAGGAAGTTTTATTTTTTAGAAGTTTAGCTGCTAGTTCCCTATGATGGTAAGGGAAAATGCATAGAGCATTACTTGCACTTTTATCAAGTTTTGATACCTAGTTAAAGTGAATCCATTGAAATGGTGTCTTGGCATTCTCAAGGAGACAGACATTCACTCCTACATTCCTGGGCTTTTTATTAGCTATTTAACATGAAAGAATCTGTGTAAGAGGTACAGTTATGCTAGCAATTAATTCCATAGACTATAACATGATGATATAACACAAATAAGTTTGTGACAATTTAAAATTCCAAACCTAAACTTCACACTATTGTAAGAAATTCACTAGATCATCAGTTTAGTATCTTAAAATATACATTATATAACGTACAGAACAGTGTTTTTCAAGCCTGTCATTTCATCCGATAAGTTTAGGGGCAAATGTAACCCAAGGTGAAATAAATCAAAAGAAAGGGATCCAGATTTTTAAATTTTTAACTGTCTCCCTAGGTAATTCATATTTATCCTAGGTTTGGAAACCAATGATCATATACTAGTCCTAGACTGACCTGGGTGTCTCATACTGCGTACATTAAATTTTGGAAAGACCCTAAAGAAGGCATTGAAAACATCTTAAAAAATGCAAAACAGCTTCCTGGAAGGACTATTAATGAAGGAAGTAAATTACAAATCTTTCATTTCAGTTTAGGCTTGGACAAAAATCTGAAAACTATAAAACAAAATATGTTCATGTCCAGATGTGCACATATACAGAAACAAGTCAAGACTACAGTTAAAGTAAATGTTAAAAATACACTCAGAAGTAGTTTTAAATCAATATTTATTAGACGTATCTTATTTAAGTGTCAAAATTATAGATCTAAAATCTCTAACCAACTTCACGACATGATTGTAGGAACCATAAAAAAGGAGACATTTTTCACAGATATGTAACTAGATATTTTCAAAATATTGAATATTTTACTTTTACCTAAAGTTATTTTTATCAAAATTTTTGATAATTTCATTTTTTATGAGGAGAAATTCATCTTAATGTTTGCTGATACCAAGGAGTCCATTAGACTAGACACGATATTACACAAATACATGTATGCTTTAGAAGAAAAAAATATATATTTTAAGTAGCAAGTTATCCACCTGCAACTCTATCAACTAAAAAAAATATAAACATCTGAGTAGCATTTTTCAGGGTTACAGGTATGGTTGTTTTTAATTATGAAAAACAGCATCTAGTTTATCACCACAGAAATTAAAAATTATTCCAATTTACAGTGCCATCAAGTCCCAATAGCTACAGAGAAGTTAGTATGTTGAGCAAAGATTTTAACTTTATTCTAAATAACAGCTGTTCAGCACCTATGCCACCGGTAGCATTTTTCATAGGGTATATGTCACTCTCCAAGGAGGTCCACAGTATAGTCAGTTTGAGAATCACCTCTTGCCATTCACCTTCTATCAGCTAGTTATAATGTGCATTAGTCTACTGAAATCTCTGAGAAGACACATCATGATTTTATTTAAGACATGTTTTCTCAAATTTATTTCACAATCGACTATATTTAAGAATATTTTAAACACCTATTACCCCACATAGAATATGCCTTTGAAAATACAATTTTATGGGGAAATGGCCTTTCATCAAGAAAATGTCACAAATTGAACAGGTGTGTTCATATGTGTTCATAAAGATTTTTAAAATACCATAATTGTCTAGATACATTAAAATACTCAGTAATAACTTCATAAGAGGGACAAGCAAATTTTAGCTTTATCTTTTCATTTAATAACTATTTTTTCCAGCAAAACAAGGCCTTTTCTGTACTCTTATATGAATTCTTTCTTCTTTTAAATCTTTAGATATGGTTTCATATATGTGACCTCAGCACAAGTCAATTTCTAAATATAGCAAAATGTATAGCAAGTTATTTGGGTAATGTAGACTAAACAAATGGTTGTAACAGAATCTTCATTTTAACTATCAATTTTCGCATCAGTTAGGGAAAAGAAACACACATAAAAGGGTTTATTTATACAGCACACATGAAAACTAAAAATCAGTCAAAATACATAAATTCTATATTTTTAAACTATTCTTTTGACTTACCAATCACAATAAAAATATAAGGAAAGGAAAGGAGGTTTAGATTGTTTGCTTGAAACTCCTCATATCACTTCTAAGATAAAAGTATTCCAAGTAATAAAGAATTTTAACCAAGTTTAAACAGGACTAAACCTTCCCTGGAAATATTTGCTTGTATTTCTTAACGCAATTCGGTTCATCCAGATTTATTGACTTCATATTCATCAGGCTTATCCAATTCCCATTTTAAATCACAAGCTACTGAGGCTGTGAGGTGTTGGATTGCTCAGCAACCTTACCCAAAGGAAGTGAGGGAGTCTTAAGACAGAGTTCTGCCCAGAAACATTCAAGTCACTCAGAACACATAATTGTAAAGACTATCTTGGAAAATGGGGCCCCAAATGGAAACAAATTAAAAACAAGTTTCTCAGAAACAATAAATTCCCCCCAAAGAATTCACCAGTATTTCTCTAAAAAGGCAGCATGTTCCCTCTGTGGAGCCTTCAGAGATTTGTGGGCCACACTAATAACATGCTCGGAAGCCTGAGAATGGAGTAGGAAAACTTTTTCTTTCCTTTTCTCCTCACATGAAGAAATTTCAGTAAAAAGTTATGAAAGATTAAAAAACTGAGGACTTGGGTCTTTGAAAGCCAAAATTATAAAGTTTTGCTAAACACTGGACTTCTGAGGATACAAGACCACAAATGCTGAGGCTGAGCCTCCTGTCGACATAGGGGGTGTTTACATGGATGTTTGAGAATATGCAGGGGAGTCCAGCCCATGGATGAGAAATCAACCCCAATTCGTGCATTGTAGGGCTATAGAGAAAACCCAAATGCATGACTATTAGTCCTCAATTTCACTGGGGAGGGAGTCAGAGGGTGATTAAATCTTTGAAGTTCAAAATAAGCAGCATACATACCTAAAATCTTCTTTCCCATACTTGAGAGCTTTTCTGTTACTTTTTGATATAGGATATCCAAAATTTTCATTATTCAGATTTTATTGAAGGATATGCATACATGTATATTTGTATATGTGCAGACACTTCAGTTTTTCAAATGGTGATGAGCAGAAATGTTATACCTTGCTTGTTATATTTCAAGATGACCCACCCCTTCCACACAATAGTGTTACATCCCAGGGTGTGCATCTGTCTATAAAGATGTGTAATACACTTATACTGTATATATAAACATTTTAGGGCCTGACATTATTTGTGGTTAATTTCTCTTTGTCTTATAAATTGAAATTTTATTAAAACAAGCTCAGTTCTAATCCCATCTGAGTTTCACTGGGCTTGGTCATGAAAGACCTAAAAAGTAGATATATAGAGATACTGTCAAGATGGATCACAAGACTTTCACAGCTCATCAAGAGGGGAAGCAGGTCAAACCTCTCTTAAAGTCTAAAAAGTTAATAGTATGCTGGGACAACTGATGGAAGCCACTAAAGTAGGGCTTTCACACTTAACTGTTGCTCTTTTTGTGGCCAGAATTGATTCTGCAACACAGACAAGTTGGTACCATCTATGCAGGGTTTGAATAAATAGTTATGCTTAGCAAGAGCATAATTAAAAAAATTCAATGTAAATTAACATTATCTCTAAATTTTAGCAATGAAAATTGGAAATAGTATTTAAAATCAAAATATTTATAATAGCATCAAATATAAAATAATTATGAATAAACTGAATAAATACATGGGAAACTTATACTATGAAAAAATGTTGAGAAATTAACTCTAAATAAAGACTATTTCATGAGCTTGGATTAGAAGACTCAAAATTATAAAATGTCAAATTTCTCTATATATTTACAGACAAGATTCTAAGTGTTTCTGTTGAAATTTAAAAGATGATTCTAATAATTTATTTGGAAACGCAAAGGACCTAAAGTAGCTGAAACAATTTTGGCAGAGCTGAACAAAGTCAGGAGACCTATATTCCTAACTTCAAGGCTTATTATAAAGTTAAAGTAAGCAAGACATTGTAATATGACATAGGATTAGATGTGAATAAATAGCAAATAATGAAGTCTAGCAATATTCTGCATATGTACAATTAATTAATTTTTATATCACAATTCCCTGATGGAAAGAATAGTCTTTTCAACAAGCGATGCTAGGATATTCACATGCCAAGAAATAAACACACACTTAAAACTTAGCCCTTATGTCATACTAATCTTACTGACCCATAAACTCAGTACTATAAACTCAATATTACTGACTCATTCTACAGATGGTGCCCATTTTAAGATTACTGTGATTCAATGTTTGACTTTGAGCAGGTCAGGTCATATATCACCATCAATTAAACAGGGGACAGGAGATTTATCCTCCTATTTTCACTACTGGTATAAAGAAAGGAAAAAATATATAATGTGCTGCAAAATGTATATAAAATTTTTCCTACTACAGATATATATAGAGATTCCTACTATATATCTATATCTATATATCGCTATATATACCGATAAAGCGATATATAGATATAGATATGTGTTTACATGTTCCAGAAGTTTGAAAAATGGAGTGCAAGGTAATTGTGAGAGCTGGTAGATCAAAGCCGATCAAAATGGAAACTTAATGATGTGCAAAATTTAGCTCTCTGGTTGTTTGACAAAAATCATAAAAAATAATTAAGTTAATTAGAAACAGTGTTTGTGTGAGTATGTGGGTGTGTTCCTTCTTAGTTAGGAATTTTGGCTGTTTCTTGGCATAAAGAACAAATAAGAATTGACCAGCTCATCTGACTTGGTCCTAGGTTTGATGGTTCCTTTCTGGAATTCAGATTTAATACACTTCCTCATATACACCTGGGAAATGGTTGTTTTCTGAAGATGTTTAACAAGAATGTTGTGGTATTTCGGGCTCAGTTGAAGATTGGAAAATGATATAAATATATTGAATGAGCCAGAACCCTGGAAACAGTTAAAAGAAAATAAAAGTTTTGAAGTACTTAAAAAGACATTTTTTTTGAGATGGAAGATTACTATGGATTTTTTTATAGAAGACTCCACATTTGAAAGTTGTAACATTTGTCTTAAGCAGAGTTAATACCCATATTGTGCTGTAGGCAAAGTTTAATATACTTATTTTAAGCATCAAAATATTTCACAAGGAGTATTTTTACTCAAGTGAGTCTTCAAATATGTTTAAAATATTTAGAGTATTAATAAAAGATCAAGGAAATGCATGAGCATTTGTTTTTCTGGAAAGTGAGAGAAGGAAAGCAGATGAGGCATAAAGCTTGAAAATACCAAATTTCCAAACATAGAATACAATGAGCCTTCCACACTCTTTTTTTCATATTGGAAGGCTAATAAAATAAGTGTCTCCTTCTTCTAGAATTAAAGTTCAAATGGCCATGTGACTCACACTGTGTGATGTTCTATATAAGTTCTATTTATATATAAGCAAATTACTGTAGAAAATGTCAAGTCACAAACTTCTTTTTCCTCCCTTTTCTAAATAAATTGGGTTCTTTTAAATCAAATAAAATTTGCATTGTTTATAAAATTATATTGTTTTTATTTTTAAATGATCCCACCAAAATCACTAAACGCAAACCAAACTACCACATGGTGCTTTTTGTCTCTTCCCCAAGAATTTGCACAAAATAAGATCCATCATTTACTCTTTCAGTTACAATTATATGGTCACTTTAAAAGTCTAAGGTAGAACCATTATTATTATTGACATATACTAATATGCTGAGTGAAGTATATATTATTATTATTTGTTTTTAGCAATTTGGTCCTTAAAGTAAAATGTTTAAAATATGATGTCAGCAATCACTATGAAATATAACTTTGTAACTATCTATCTATCATCTATTTATCTATCATCTATCACAAATGCACCTATCTTATGCATCTCTGGAAGGGTATGTAAGAAATTAGCAGCACAGTCTGCCTATGAGGTGGATTTAAACAGATCAATTAGTGTCAAGATACTTATTTTTCATTGACTTCCATTTTATTCATTTTAAATATATTTTGTGTGCATGCATTATATATTAAAATAAGTAAATCATATTGCAAAATAATAGTCACCTAAAAAACAATGCTTTCACTGAAATTAATCAAGAAGAAAAATAATGCTGATGGGGAAAATGATAATAAACATGTTAGACAAAATAAGGTCTATCCAAAAAATACAAATGAATTTAAGCTGTTAATAGTGCTAACATTTAAAAATATTGCTGAGAAGATTGCAATGTGGTAAAGATCTCTACTATTTGCATAAATTTTGTTGTGGCAAAAGCACGGGAAAGAGAATTCTTGTCAGCAGCAATTAGAAAGAAATTAAAAGTAAAATATTGTTGGCTGAGTGAATGTTTGTAAACCACACATGATGAAATAGGCTTATTCAGAGTGGTTGGAGTCAAAAAGAACACATTTCCTAGAAAGAGGTGAGATTTCTTTTGAATGATTCAGAAGCAATACCTTGCCCTGTGTTTTCATTGCCACCTGCAGGCCTAAGACCTGGGCACAATAAATATACCAGGACCCAAAGGAAGAACACAGTAAAATTTGCTCAAAAATATTCCTGCAAACTGGGGCCAATGTGGATTAAAACATATTTTTAATTAGTGAGAGAATGCACTGTAATCAGAATTTTTCCTTTAAAGGCTCATTTTGCTGGTCACAAAAGAGATACTGTTATTCATCCTTTTAGAAG
The DNA here is from genome assembly GCA_004363575.1 of Solenodon paradoxus. Taxonomy (NCBI): domain Eukaryota; kingdom Metazoa; phylum Chordata; class Mammalia; order Eulipotyphla; family Solenodontidae; genus Solenodon; species Solenodon paradoxus. The sequence goes on along the minus strand of RJWH01000061.1, from coordinate 781,154 downwards.
TATAAATTCATGGCTTATCCAGTCACTTCAATCATATCCTAGTTGTTTCTTGTTTCTTCTTGTACTCTAATGTTTCCAATATTTTTGGACTATTTTGATGAGCTAAAATATTTGTGAAGTTTGATTGAATTCAGCAAGACCTTAAGAAAATCAGTTCCCTCCACTCCTTCCTCTAAATAATTGCCACAATAACTTCATTCACTGGTGACAGATACTACAAGGGATAGTTCACCTATTCTGAGAAAAACAATCATTTTACTTAGACTATTGGAAATAAATGTCTTTAACTTTTTAAAATTTTAAACTATGAAGCATGCTCAATTAGAGAAAACAAAAATTCTTAAATAGCAAATATTTATATAACTTATATAAATCTTTTTGTTTTTATTCTCCTCTTCCCCTACTCTGAATTATCCCAGGCTCCTTTTTAAGACTTAACTTCTATGTCAATGTATACTTAACTGTGATTTAGTAGGTGGATATTAACTATTTTCATGACAATGATTTATATTTTATAATAAACACACACACGAATAATAACATATGAAGATGAAAAAGAAAAGATTAGAATGATGCTTTTGCAAGATGAAGGTTACCAACAAACCGGTAAAAAACAGGTGAGATTCATGGAAAATATTCTCACAGGACTCAAAAGAAACCCTCCCTGCAGACACCCTGATCTCAGACTTCTAGCCTCCACAACTGTGAGACTATTCATTTTCATTGTTTAAACCATCCAGTTGATTGTAGTTTGTTTCTGCAACCTTGGAAAATTAAAATCCCACCAAAGAAGTGTGACATCATCTTTCATTTTTCTTTTTCCAATCTAAGGAGAATCTCAGTTAAGTATGGAGTCTTAAGAAACAAAACTGGAGAGTTAGAAACAGAAATCGCCACTAGGGAAAAGGAAGAAGGATTAAGTGTGAAGGATGAAAGGAAAACATCCTGACAGAAAGTTTAAGAGCATGTGAAAGATGGATCTTAGCAAAGGGCTTCTGCAAAAGAACTGAGTCAAGCAGTAACAGAGAAAGAGGAATTTCAAGTCATTTGGCTGTGTCTTCAAAACATACTCAAGCTAACTCCCAACATAAGTACCTTCACGTTTAGAAATTTGTCAAAAATTAAATTATGATATCAATTTCACATATGTATCTATTTAAAAATATTTACACCATACTTTTTTTTTGCTGTGTTCTTTTAATCAACACTACACAAAGACTGTCCAAAATTATATAAATTATATTTAGATTATGTGTATGTGAAATATTTAGCATATTATACATTTTATTTAATTTTAAAGGAGGGAATATTTAAATATATAATAGTACATATATTCATGCACCTACCTCACAGGTTTTATATTTCTGCCTTATTTAACAAAATAGGACCTTAATTACTTTCCAACACTATCATTACAGACTGCCACAAACTTGCTGGCTGAAATAATACAGATTTATTATCTATTACACAAGAGATTATAAATTTTACTTAAGTTTTCCTGGGCAGAAATCAAGGTGCCAGCAGGGCTTAATTCCTTTAGGAAACAGGAAAGAAACCATTATCTTTCCTTTTCCAGTTTCAAGAGATGTTTTTCATTCTCGGTTCATGATCTCCTTCCAATATTAGTAAATCCTTAGTAAAATATCCCCATTGTCCCTGTCTAGTTTACATTGTTCTAACATAAATATTAATACCACCTTTTTATTCTCAATAGTATTGCAAACCATACCCTTTTGCAATTAGCATTTTTCATTTAACATTTTAAATGCCCATATCATTACTCATAAATCAACATTAAATAATGTTGATCTCTATGTGCTTACTTATTTTGAAACTTCTCAATCCATCCACCTCTCCTCTTAATTTCCCTCCCAAGAAAGATGGACAAAAATTCCCTACTACAACAGAATTTTTAAGGTTGTACATCTACGTCTGCCAATTTCTCTTTTATGTATTTTAGGCTGATCATTGAATGTATAAAGGTTCAGAATTACTCTACTCTCTTGGTGAATTATTCCTACTATTATGCTTATCAAGTTAAAAAAAATAAAAACATTAAACCATTTATTTTGGTTAGTATTTATTTTTCATTCTTTGTTTTTTTTTCTTTCTTTTTATGTCAATGTTGTTCAGAAAAATGTCACCAATAAATGTAATTTTATTTTTTATCTGGTGAGATTAATCTCTTTAGATTTGTTGTAAATGCCGATATTTATATTTTCTATAATAGAATACCATGCTCTTTATATGCTGTGCTTCTCCACTGCTTCTTTAGCATGTTGATTTAGAGAAAACATATATCCCTTCACTCCTGATGAATAATAATGAGAACACTTTAACTCTAATCAACGTGTTTCCAACTTATTACTGCCCAATATTTGAGTTCCACATTGCTTTTACCCTCCCCCATTATTTATTATAGTCATTATTGACTTTTATATTCTGAAATTCTTACATGTTTTATATATTTACATGTTTCTTTTTTCATTATAGCTTCTTGAAGTTCACATGTCATATTAAATTCAATTTCCTAAATCTATCTATAGATCTTCAATATGAGTCTTCCCATGATCAAACTGCTAAGATTTTGTTTGTAGAAAAGTAATTTCATACTGACTTTTGAGAATATTTGTTTAATTTAGGATGAATTTATCATAGTTATGCTCTTTGGAAATATTACTTGTAGTAGACTAAATCTTTCCAAGTTTCCCAAAATAATATTTCCCATCTTACAAGTTTCTTTATAATACATCCCTTCCTCTCTCATAGTGAGCGTTGGGATTTGTGCTCCTCATATTGGATGTGACAGTTCTGTGACTCACCTTTAATCAATAAACTATAGCAAAAATGAAGTTATATGACTTCTGATGCAAATTAAAAAAATATAACACAACTTCTATGTTGTTCAAAGACACATTCACTTTTGAACTCTAAACAATCTTGGAAGCAGTTCCAAAATGTCAGACTGTTAAGAGCTCCAGCTCAACTCTTTCCCACAGACATAGCTAAACTATTCCCATTGAAGAACTACAGCCTTTGAAAAGGAGCAGAAACCTGCAACCATTGAAAATGAATAGAAACTAGCATCTCCACAAAGAGAATGAATGTATCTCCACAAATAAATGGAAAAGTCCATGTACCTTGGCATTCCGGCTGCCCTATTAAGAGACTCTGAGGCTCTTAAGGAGGGACCAGTGATACGGACACTCTCCCCAGAGCTGAAAGACTTGCTCCATGTTGGGGCTGGTACACATAGAATCTGATCCATGAAGTGTGGAAATTATAGGAACTTTAGAGATTAATAGGTTTCTGGTGATCAAAGACCACAGGTAGAGTCAACAGAGCACACACAGTGCCCTCAACTGACTATCCAACAACCTCATCGGGGTGGAAAAAGATATAGTCTCCTTATAAACTGTGGGCTGGGTTTCCCTTCCCAAGAACGTTTTATAGCATGGTGTGGACGTCCTGGAGGAAGTCATAGAAGGAAGGTCCCTTAGGTGAAATTTCTGTACCCTACACCAATAACACATTTGCGATTGTCGTTCTTTAGAATGTTAAAAAAGGTAGGCAGGTTTGCAAGTCCCTAAGCACCCCATTACCCCAGTTATATACTTTATTTTGCTATGCATAATGCACTCTTGTGCATTATGTGCACCCATATTTTTGGCCCAAACTTTCAGGAAAAAAATCTTTTGTTATAATTCTTTAATACAAAATTTTATTTGTTTACATTTAGGTACTTGTCTTTTGTATTATAAAGGAATTTTGGCATTTATTTTCAACATTGGTACAAGATTTTTTATGTAACAGATAATTACAGAATATGAGAACAGATACAGGTACAAGAAGCTTTTCTTCCTGTTGTCTCCACAGTCTGATGACTCTGTGGGAGGAGGTCCAAAGTGTCTCTGGGCAGCTCTGTGGCCATGCTCTTTACCATATTTAATAATTTAGTTTAAAGCTTGCAGTGTCTGTATTTTTGTAAAGATATCAGCTAGATCGCTAGCTCCTGCCTAAAGTGTACAAAGAGAAATGCAGCGCTGTTTACCCTAGGATAATAAAGTTGGCATCACTTATCAAGTCAGTCGCTTTGTGGACAACGATATGTCACTCTTCATTTCATTTCACTGACTCATTGGCTAACATTGTTTTCCTTTTAAGTTCATCATAAGTTCAACAAAATTGATTATCTTATTACAGGATAGCTGAAAGATTTCCAGCAAGTTGCATCCAATTCTACTGCTCAGAGAGAAGATCAAAAAAAGGCTTCACTGATACAGCAATTTCCTGCCTGCCTGGGGCTATAGCTGCAGTCTTGCATATCCACTAGCAACTTGCCACCCCCAGGGCCCAAGTCTTCATTGTCATTCCCTACTGGAACTGCTGCTCCTCTGGAGGACTGAAGAATTTTCACTGTGGAGTGTGCTTGCTCTGACCAGTTCCTGGCTCTGTCTTGTCAGTGGCTCCTATTGGGATTGTAGCCAGTTTGTGGTCTGGGCCTGCACCTCTTGGGTCTCTCTTACTTCTTGATGCTCATACCTGTGACTCTGTGGGGAAACGCTGCTTTTCCTACTCCTCTCCAAGTCTGTAGGTTGAAGTCTCAGATATCAAACAGTGCTGACCCTAGAGCTTCAAAAATTCTAAACAGTACAGAGATAGCACAACAAAAGACAGGCTGGCAGTCTGGACTACAATGTAGGCCTGTACTCTGTAACTGGGTACAGTAAAAAAAAAGCCTTTATATTACAGAAGCTTAACTCATGGAAATAAACACAGAATGTCAAACAGAATGCAGAAAAAGAGAAATATATATAAAATAATGGACCAAAACAAGATAACAGGAGAAAAACGTAATGCAAAAGAATTGAATAAACTACCTGATGAAGATTTTAAAGATTTTAAAGAAATAATGGACCAAAACAAGATAACAGGAGAAAAATGTAATGCAAAAGAATTGAATAAACTACCTGATGAAGATTTTAAAGATTTTAAAGAAATAATAAACCAAAACAAGATAACAGGAGAAAAATTTAATGCAAAAGAATTGAATAAACTACCTGATGAAGATTTTAAAGTAACAATTTGATGATACTGAAATCAGGAGAACAATGAAAAAACAAGAAGAGAATTACAAAAAAGAGAAAATATGAGACAGTTACAAACAGAATTCATGGAACTAAAGAACACAATAGAGGGACTCAACAGTAGCCTGGAAGAAGCCTCTAATCAAATCAGTGAGCTAGAAAAAGGACAGTGTGGAATGCACATAAGCAGATCCACAAAGAGCAAAAAGAATTAAAAAAAAATAAAGATGGCATATGAGATTATGGGATAGCAAAAAGATGAACAGTATAATAGGGGTTCCATAATGAGAAAAGAAAATAAAGGGGCAAAATCTTACTTGATAAAATAAGATATGAGAATTTTCTTCATCTGAAGAAGAAAACAGACCTTCAGACACAGGAAGGTCAAAAAGTTCCAAATAAAAGAAACCCAGTCATACACTATGACAAATTGTCAAATGACAAAAAAATAAAAGAAGATAAAGAGAGAATCTTACATGCAGCTAGAGAAAAAATAAGTTATATGCAAGGGAGTCATCAATAGACTATAAGATTTTTCAACAGAAACCTTGCAAGATTGAAGAAAATGGCTGGATACACTCAAAGTACTATAAGAAAGGGATTTCTAATTAATAATTCTCTACCCTCCTGAGATTATCATTTAAAACTGAGTGATAAAGAACTTCACATATGCTAAAGCGATTCATCACCACTTAGTCAGCCTTAGAAGAAATATTAAATGGAATCTATAAAATAAAAGGAAATTGCACTGGGAAGTAGCATGACATTAAAAAACAAAATGTGGGAAGTCAGAGAGTAAAAATTTAAACTACTAGAATGAGCTCAAGACTAATTTTCTTTCAAGGTTAAAATGATTATACACATAGAAACTTTTAACTACACCCCAGGGTAATCTCAAAACATAAATCCATAGAAGAAAACAAAAGAAAATGAAAATGGAAATGAAACATAACAAATGTTTTCTAAGCAGCTAAATAGGGAATAAGAGAATAACAGAAGTACTACATACAACAACACTCTAAAACAACAACACAGAAATATACAAAAACATATCAATAATCATCCTACATGTTAATGGATTGACCACCAATCAAAAGGCATAGGATAGCTGAATGGATTTAAAAACAAAAACTAACTTTCTGCTGAATACAGGAAACTTATCTAAGTACTAAAGATAAACATAGACTCAAAGTCAATGGTGGGGCGACAATTCTAAAATCAAATGGCAAACCAAACCAAAACAAAACTGGGACAGCCCTACCTATATCATATAAAATAAACTTCCAAGTAAAGAAGGTAATAAAAGACAGAAATGAATATTATATAAGGACTGTTGTTCCAATTCAGTGAGAAAACATATATATGAAGAGCTTCAAAATACATAAAGCAATATTAACAGAACTAAAGAGAGATATTGACAGTAATACATTAATAGTAACACTCTTGTCAACAACCCACTTACAGCAATGGACAGAACAGCACATAGAAAATAAATATGGAAACAACAGCCCTAAATTTAAGAGATGGATTTAAGAGACATTTGTTGAATACCTCACCCAACAACTGCAGAATTCACGTTCCTCTCAAGTGCTTGTAGAATATTCTTCAGAAGAAACCATAGGTTGGGAAATACAACAATTATCAGCAAATTTACAAAAACTGAAATCATACCAAGTATTTTCTCTGATCATAATGGCATAAAACTGGAAATCACAAAAAAAGAAAATTCCAGAATATGTGAATGCCAAACAATATGCTTTTTTCTTTTTTAGGATTTTATTGCAGTAACTTTGTTTTACAAATTAAAATAAACTCATATGTGTAGTATCCCTATATATGAAGTTTCCCCATTCCTCAGATATATGTCAACAAACCCTGTTGTCCACTAAATCACCAAGTGTTCTTCACCACTGTCCAATGGGCTTCACAACCACTTGTTCCCCTCCCTTTCTCATTCCCTACTGGTAACCTCAGTTCTATTGCAAGTGTCCAAAAGTTGGTTTCATTTCATCTGCTCATTTGTTTTGTCTATTCACATTCCACCTGTAAGTGAGATCAGTTAGTATCTTCCTTCTTTTGACTGTTTCACTTAGCATAATCCCCTCTAAATCCATTCATGCTGATTCAAATGACAGGATTTCATCTCTTCTAAGAGTTGCGTAGGATTCCACTATGTATGTATAGCCCATATTATTTATTCATTCTCTAAATTTGGATACATAGGCAGTTCCAGTTGTTAGCTGCTGTGAATAGGACTGCAATAAACATGGGGATACACAAATCTCTGCAAATCAGTAATTTTGTATCTTTTGGCTAAATACTCAGAAGTGGGATGGCAGGATATGGGATTTCCATATTCAGCTATTTGAGGAATCTCCACACAGCATGCTTTTAAATAACATTTGAATAAAAGAGGAAGTAAAAGAAGAAACTAAAAAGTACTTGGAGGCAAACAAGAATAAAGACCTGTGCTACTAGAACTTATGGGATACAGCAAAAGTAGTACTATGAGGGAAGTTTATAACAATTCAAACCTACCTCAAAAATAAGTAAAATCGCAAATAAGCAATCTCACACTGCATCTAAAAAAAACTAGAAAATGAACAATTGAAGTCAAAATTCAACAGAAGGAAGAAAATAGTCAAAAAAAAAAGTTTGAGTAAAATAAATGAGAGAAGTAAAAACAATAATTCAGAAGATTAAGAAACACCTGACTCTGAAAATATAAACAAAATTTCCAAATTGACCAGGTTCACTAAGAAAAAAGGGAGAAAACTCTATTAATAGAATCAGAATTAAAAGAGGAGAAGTTATAATGGATCTCTCAGAAACACAAAGTATCACTAATATGATGTATCATATACTAAAATATTGGGGAACCTAGAGGACATGGACAAATGTTTAGACTCTTACACCTTACCAGAATGAACTGGGAAGAAATGGAAAACCTGAATTGAACTATTACAAGAAAGAAAATTGAAGAAGTAATAAAAACTCTCCCCTCCTGTCCCAGATAAAAAACTGGTATCAGATTGTTAGTGATTTTTATCAAACCTTCAGAGAAGAATTAATATGTACTTCTCCCAATGCTTTAAAAAAATTAAAGAACAGGAAACACTTTCAAACATTCTCTATGAAGTCACATTACACTGATACCAAAAGCAGATAAGGCCAACATAAAAAAATTACAGACCAAAAGCTCTGATGAACAGATGCAAAATTCTCAACAAAATATTAGCCAGTCAAATTCAGCAATATAGACAAAAGATCATCATGACCAAGAGGCATTTATTCTGGGAATGTAATGATGGTTTAATATATGCAAATCTATTGATGTAATACACCACATTAACAAAAGGAAGGGAAAAATCATATCATCATATTCATAGATGCAGAGAAAACACTTGACATGATCCTATACCCATTTAAGATTAAAAAAAAAAAAAACTACATAAAATATAGCTAGAGGGAATTTACCTTAATATAACCAAAGCCATATGTGATAAACCAGCAGTCAACATCACACAAAATGGAGAAAAATTGAGAGCCTTTCATCTAAGTTTAGGAAGGAGACAGGGATATCCATTTGTATCACTGCTGTTCAAAATTATATTGGAGGTGTCAGTCAGAGTAATAAGGTAAGAGGAAGAAATAAAATGAATCCAAGAGGAAAACAAAAGAGTAGAACTATCAATATTTGCAGAAGACATGATAATGTACATAGAAAACTCTAAATATTCTATAAAAATATCCAAATTAATAAACAAATACAGTAAAGTGAACAATAAACAAGTCTGATTCATTTTTATATACCAACCATGGGTTAGAAGAGAATGAAATCAAAGAAATGGTCCCATTTATAATAGAAACAAAAAGAATTAAATCCAGCACACCCCAGTGGAGCAGCAGTTAGATCACTCATCTCCAAAAGGAGCAAGCCACATAACCCTGGGTTCGAGTCCCAGTGCTGGTGGGGACGCAACTAGTATGAACAACTAAATTAAAGTAAGATATTTCCTTCTCCTCTCTTCTCCTGACTGCCTGCTCAACTTCATTCCCACCTGTACCTTGCTTAAAAAAAAAAAGAAAAAGAAAAGAAAGAAACAAAAGAATTAAATCTATGGAATATACTTAATAAATAAAAGATGTGAAAGGCCAGTTCAATAAAAACTGTTTAAGAAACTATTAAAGGAAATAAAGATACAAAAATATGAAATGATATCCCATGCTCCTGATAGGGAAGAATTAACATGGTTAAAATGGCCATCTTACCAAGAGCTATGTACAGATTGATTATAATCCCCATCAAAATTCCACTGGTATTTCTCAACAAAATAGCACAAAAAAATTCAAAATTTATATGAAGTCACAAAAGACTCTCAATAGCCAAAACAATCAGGAGAAAAAATAACAAAAGTGGGGGTATCATACTATCAGATCTTGAGCTATACTACAAAGCAGTAGTGACAAAAATTATATGATACTGGAATAAAAACAGATATATAGATCAGTGGGACTGATTAGAATCACAAGAAATAGACTCACACATACATGTCATTAATTTTGGACAAAGGAGACAAGAACACATGATGAAAAAGTCATATGGTGTTGGGATAACTGAGAAGTCACATGCAAAAGAATGAATCTAGACAACACTCTAATACCAAACACAATTCAAAATGAAAGAGACTTTGATGTAAGACTGAAAGCTTTAAAATACATAGATGAAAACATAGACAATATGTTTCATGATATCAATCTTAGAGAGGTCTTTGGGACACAACTCCAGAGACAAGGGCAACAAAAACAAAAATAATTAAGTGGGACTACACCAAACTGACAAGCTTCTGTACCGATGAAAGCAGCCATCACCAAAACAGAGAGACATTCTACTGATTGGGAGAAGATATTTGTATATCATGTATCTGACCAGAGCTTAATATTCAAAATATATAAAGAACTCATACATATCAACAACAGAAACACAAAAACAAAACAATCAAAAATGGGCAGATGATCTGAATAGACATTTCTCCAAATAAGATAAACAAATTGTCAATAAACACATGAAAAAAGATTCCTTCTCTCTTGTTAGAGAAAGGCAATTCAAAACAACAATGAGATATCAGTACTTATGATAATAGCTCCTATCCAAATGACTAGAAGCAACAAGTATGGGAAGGATGCAGATAAATGGGAACCCATTTATTCCATAGCAGGAGTACAAATCAGTGCAACCTTTATGTAAAAGTAGTATGGAGATTCCTCAAAAAATTGAGAATGCAAGTTCCATATGATCTACCACCCCACTTGGGGGTATTACTGGAAAAACACTAATTCACAGCTACATATGCACCCTCATGTTTATCAATGCACTATTTACAGAAGTCAAGATTTGGAAACTAGCTAAATGTTTATCATCAGATGAAAGGATAAAGAAGTGATGTATATACACAATGGAATACCGCACGGCCCTAAAAATGATGAAGTTATGACACTGACTACAAACTGGATGGGACTAGGGGAATTATATTAAGTGAAATAAGAAGGTATAAAAAATATTGAATGATCTCACATGCAGGACGTAAAGAAACAAAGCAAACAAACAAATATAACAACAACAAAAAAAAAACCCTTGGATATTGACAATAGAACTGAGGATACCAGAAGGAAAAGGTGTGGAGAGTAGGATCAGGTGACAAGGGTCCAATGGATAGTGGTGGAAGACTATTGGTAATTTGGAGGTAGGTGTGATGTGTTATACTAATATATATATGGGTGTGTATAATATATATATATTACATATATATGTAAATCAAAATTACCTCAATAAAGTTTTTCTAAAGTTATTTTTTGTTAAACACTGTAAAAAAAATGTCTAACTCTAGTTAGATGAGAAAGTATCAGCCTCGTGGAGAAACACTATACTCTAGTTACAGCTTGAAGTATACAGTACCAGTTTACAGACAGAATCAGTCAAGGCACATATGAGTGAAGATACTTGTAAATGATTCCAGTCCCCAGCTGACTTATAGTCCCAGCTGAGGATCCAGACAACTATGAGCAGAAAGAAGGCATTTCCACTGTGTCCTGTCCAAATTTCTGGTCCACAGACCTCTAAGTACAACAAAAAGTTTACTTTAAAACACTAAGTTTTATGGTAATTGATTATGCAACCATAGTAAATGGAATTCTAATAAACTACCTTTTGATCTATTTTTGTTGCTCAAAAAACATTTTAGTCTCAATCCTAGTTATATAAACTTTATCATCACTCTAGTGACTGTTAGTTCTTTTCTTTTTGTTGTTGAGAGAAGAATTGCCAAAAATAAAGATAAGGTAAGGAGTATTTACAGGAGTAAATAAAAATAGCGCTATTATGTGCTTAAATAAAATATCATCTATGTTTCCTTAGGAAAATGACTAGAAAATTATAGAAAATATTTCTAAAAATAGGTTTGATAATATTGAACAACTATCAAGACGGTAAAAATCTGAGATGGCAAGATCTTGGAGAGGAGTGCAGATGTGAACCTAATATTCACGCTACTTGTTGGTCAAGACTTTTGTTTATCCGTGGACATAAATCTAGAATTTGAGATATTTAAAAGATAGTCACCTAATTTAAAATCAATGTAGGAAAAAATTTAATTGCAGATCTTCTTAAGGAAGAGAAACCTTTAGAATTCCATTTGGAAGCTAAAGAACTACAAGGAAGAACTCTTCAGGTGGTAGCAACTTAATGTAGCAAATACAGATGTTGGATTTACAAGGATGCAAACCTTAAACTTATATAATATTATGATGTAATGTTCCTTCACTAAAATTAATTAAAAAATAACTACAACTTGGGAGCAATGGCAAATTACAGAGAGTCAAGCCTTTTAAAACTATGTTTATCTTTATATCAGTTATATACCAAGCTGGATTAAGGTTATCTTTACTTAACTGCCTACTAGAATCAAAATAATAACTCTGAAGGAGCTAAGGACGTCTCAAGTTTTAAATAAGTTACATAATTTTTCATCATATTATTTGGCTTTCAAATATTGTTTGGTATATCAGGTGGTATGATTAATTGCCAATATAGAGAGAAAAAATATGAAAATAAAAGAAAATAAAATCAGAAAAAAATGCATCAGATGCGTAAAAGACCTAACTATTGTAACCATAAGACAACATCTATAAAATATATGTTGAAGAAAATTGGGAAAAAAATGGCAAGTTTAGGTGTATGACCCAAATATTTTACATTTATTTCCAGTATTTCTCCACTGAAAATACTAAAATTTAAAAAATAAATTAAGACCCAATACATTGCTTTAACAGGAGACAATACTTTGCTATAGAGGGAAATAGTGAATTGGATTGAATAAAGATAAATAGTGAATTCCCAAACTAAAGCACAGTAAATGATAGAAAACAGAAAATACCATAATAATTGACAAATTAAAAGTTGCAAAATAAATGGGGCAGACACAATATTTAAAGAAATAATGGCAGAGAATTTTATAGAAGTCATAGAAGGAAAGGAAATTACCACTCACTTTGAATTCCATATCCAAAAAAAACTTTTTCAAAATGACATTGTAGACAACAAAAAAAAGGAAAGAATTAATCATAAACAAGATCTGAGCAAAAAGTAATAAAAGAAATTCTTTAGATCAAATGGATGTAATTCTAGACAAAACACAGATTTATAGAAAGGAACAATGAACAACAAAAAAAATAAATATGTGGGCAAATTGAAATAATACTGATTGTACAAAATAATAATAATGCTTTGAGTGCTTTAAAATACACGTAAAGTAATAAAAAACAAAAAGTATAAAAGATGGGATATGTATATCAATTTAGGTATTCTGAGATTCATTAATTGTCAGGGAACTGCTAAAAGTACATATTTATATTAAGTATGGATGAAAGTAGAATGTAGATTGTAATTTTAGGTTAATCATCAAAAACGTTTAAAAATTTATAGTTAAAAAGTTAGTAGGAAGATGAAATAAAATAATAAAAACAATAAATAATAATAAATCCCCCCAAATGTAGGAAATTAAAAGAGAACATAGACTAAATGAGACAGATAATAGATATATGTAGAATAGAGAATAGAATAGTAGACAATAGATAAATGTATACAAATATATCCACAATTGCACTCTATTGACTTACAATTAAACTTAATTATAAGAAAAATATAAAATTCAGTTTTTAATAAAAAGATAAATAAGGTAAAACATTCACAGATATGACAACTTTAGACACAAACTAAAGAAATCTTATTTACTAAAATATAGACATATGTCAAGTGAATTTGAAGGCAAGAAGTAGAAAAAGCAAGGTGGGATATTGCGTAATGAAAGAAAGGCTAATTATCAGAAAAAAAATTATATGTAACTAACATCATAGGTTCTAAATATTTAAGGTAGAAATTAAAGGGTTACAAAAAACAGAAAAACACAATGGAAGATACAACAGTAACTGACAGGACAAACAGCAATGTATACAGAGGATTTAGGCACTATTATTAACAAAACTCAACAAATGAACATATATAGAGCATTGAACCAAACAACCGAAAAACTTTTATTTTTCAGTATGAACATTTCTCTAAACTGACCAGATGTTGAGCAATAGTTAAATCTCAGCAATTTTCAAAATACTGAAATAATAGAGAAATTTAATCCTTGTTACAATGAAAACTAGTTAGAAATCAAGATTATTTCTAAGTCCCAAGGTATTTGGAAATTAAGCAATTCCCATTAACTTTTAGCCCAAATAAGACAGTAAAAAATTATACAATAAAATATTTTAAATGGAAGATAATGAAAATACATATACAGATAATTGTGGAAAGTAGTTAAATACCAGAGAATTACTAATATTAAATGCATATATATATTAGAAAAGTGAATCAATGGAAAATAATTATCTAAAATATTTACAATAACCATATAGAGGGAAAGCAGCAAATCAAAGACAAAGAAAGTAAAAGGTAGAAAATAAATTTTTAAAAGCTTGGACAAAATTAGAGAAAAGGAAAAGACGTTTACTGCAAAGAGAATAAACAAAGCTAAAATTAATTTCATTGAAATCAATAAAACAATCCCTATTAAAACTAATTATATAAAAGAGACATGTGGGGCTGCAGCCTCTTGATAGCTGAGATGCTGGTCTAGGGCCCACGAAAAGCCCAAGTACCTGGGTTCATGACCCAGGTCAGGGTGAAAAAACAAAATGAACTAAGTAGAGATATTTCTTTCTCCTCTCCCTTCCTTCATTCTTCTCTTAGAGAGCTCCAGAGTGAGAGAGAAAGAGAGATCTATAAATAAGCAATTTCAACAACAAAAAGGTGGACAATTTAAATACCCATACCAACATTTTAAAAAGGTCTTTTAATGAATTAGATTAGTTCTGAAAAAAACACAACAGGAAATTGGCAGAATAGAAACTGAAAATCCTAAGAGTTACACATTAAAGAAGTTAATTAAATCTCTTTCCACAAAGAAACCTCTAGTCCCAGAGTCCTTATTAGTAAATTCTTCCAAACTTTTCCTGCAAAAATAGTACCACCATTACCCAACATTTTTTAAATTAGAGAATTGTAAAAAAAAAAAACCTTCCAGACTCATTTATGAGACCAAAGTAACTTTTATTTCAGACTATGACAAGGACATAGTAACAAAAGAAAATCATAAATAATCACTATCATACTCATAGATGCAAGTTCACAATCAAAATATAAACAAAATACATCTAGCAGTATATGAACAGGATAATACATCATAAATGAGTTGTTTTTATTCTAGAAATGCCTTTTGTTTACTCTAGAAAATTAGTGTAAATACTACACTGTCAAATAAAGGGGAAAAACTGATTATCTCAATCATTTCAAATCTATTGACAAAATTCATTATTAATTCATGATTAAAAATATAAGTGCAGTAAGGAAGAGATACTACTTCCTTAATGTGATTAGGGTATCTCCTAAAGTTAAAACTCTGGATAAACAAAGTTTAATGCCATGGGGGAACTCTGGCAATTCCTGAATTTCAGAGGTATCTAATCTGAGAGGCAAAGGAACTACAGTGTGCAGCAACCCTCATCAGTCATTGGTTTAATTCTCCTAACAGAGTTAGTTCCCTGGAAATTTTGGTTTTCTACCTCAGGCAATAAAGAAGCTCTAGAGGACAGAGAAGGCTCCTGCCAATTAAATTTTTTCTGAAAAAAAGTGAATGTTGGCATTTCTAAAGTGAGCTGTGGTATACAGAGTAGGTAAAGAAAAAGGATTTGGGTGGGTTTACAATTAATCTGCTACTGAACACCTAAACAAATGGACAGGGAAACCATGTTTATAGACTCAAAAACTTGATAGTGACAATGTGGAAGAGTGGTATGATTCAATAAAATCCCAATCAAAATTCCAGAAACATTTTCCATGAAATGAATAAACTAATTCCAAAATTTATGAGGAAATTTAGAGGGTTAAGAACAGTCAAGACAATTTTGAAGATAGACACATTTAGAAAATGTATACAAAGAGACATCTAGACATATTTTAAACCTATGGGTAACCAAGGCAATGTGGCACTGGCAAAGAAAAAATAAACAATGAAATATTAAAGATCAAGAAACAGATCTACATGTATATAGACATATGATTTGGCAAAATTCACACTGCACAAAGAAATGACTCAAATAATCAGAGCTCAATCAAAAGTTCAAAAAATTCAAAATTGCTTTATTATTTCAATAATATTGGAAGTGAGAATCATGTTGCCTTAGAGAAAAGGAGAGAGTTCCCATAAGCAGCATGAAGGAGTCTTCTGGGATCATAGGCATTTATTATTTCTCTACCTAGGAAGACGTGATATGCTTGTTTTCGCCTATGAAAATGCATTGAGTTGTTCACTCATGACTTGTTTATTTTTCTATGTAGGCATTCTACTTTTAAATAAAATGCCTACTTAAAAAAGTTAAACAACCTGTCACTATTTTTCTTTATGTTAGAGAAGTCTCACCAGGATAAATATTACTTGAGTAAGGAAAGTTTTATTAGATTTTACCTACTTCCTTCAGTGAACTTTTTTCTTCTATTAATTTCTACTACATAATTTAACTTGACTAAATAAAAATGACAGTTGTTTATTGACTTTTATATTTGCATATGTATCTTTCTATTACTGTGTATAGCACAGAAAGTTGAATTGAAAAGTGAATACAAATTAACACTAGCTGTTATATTTAGTATTGCTTTTATATTTTATATTGAGCTCTTAATATTTTATTAAATCTAGTAAGACATAACTGAATAAATAATTTAATATATTAAGGAATTTTAACAGTATCTTTAAAATGTTAAAAAATCATTTTTCAAAACCAAATTTGGGCACAACCTGCTGACTCAGGCCCTAAACTGGTGACTGAGGCATGGGCCATGTAAAGCCCCAGTTCACCACCTAGCTTCTGGGGAAACAAGCAACAAATGAAAAATAGATAAATAAATAATCAAACCTGATAAACTTTGTGCCCTATGGCTTCATCAGTTTTTTTCCTTATTGATCTTCACCACCCAAGATAATTATTAACGTAAAAAATTTCAAGAAGATTCAAAACTTTTAATGCTTTATTAAATTTTATTTTTTTTTCAATTAGTACTCAACATTACTCTTTTATACTTTAAAAAAATTGATGACTTTCAAATGCTCATGTATGTTTTTTAGTATCATTTGAAAGAGTGATGGTTTCATGTATCATAGTCTGTGTTTCTTTAAGCAAGATGCCAAAACTAAGACATACTTCTATCTCTACAGTAGCACACACACACACGCGCACACACACACAAATTAAACTATCTTCATGTAACTTTTATCTTTACATTGACTTTTGCTGCTTACCACCAGTTCTTATCACAATCTTCAAGTTGACCTTGGAAAGTTCATCATCACAGAATTCTATGCCTACCACAGTTCTCATGATTCACTTGATCCCTTGGTTGCATATTTTACTGATTTCAAAGTTATGTACAAACTTCCTGTTTTTAGCTACTGAGCCACATTCCCAATTGAAACCATAAATTTAGAAAAAGTACATCTTAAAACTATCAGTGAACAACCTCAAATCACACATAAAAAGTATTCAAAATTTTTATTTTTGTCTCATCAGGAAATTCCCAGCATTGAGTGTGTTTATAAAGATGCTGATGAATATAATTCTGGCTGGAATTTGAACTAATTTGTAGAAGAAAGTATGTGTGCATGAAGTCATAAGTAAAAATAAATGCTGATTTATTGACTGACAAAACTTGTTTTACAGTGATGTGACTATAATCTGCTCTGAATTCATGCACATAAGTATTGCTTGCTCTTGTGAGAAAGTTCTTTTTATGCATTTCTGATGCTTTAAGCATGATTTTTTCTTAAAAAATGGATGTATTGACAATGGTAAGTGAAATGACTACTGGGCTAAAGCTGTCAAGTTCCCCACTACCAAAACAGTAAATCATCTAATTACTCACTGAAATAAAATATATTTGTTATCTGGATATTTACAAATAAATTTGAAACTGATTAATTGATTAATATTATCTAATTGAATTATGCTGATTTACTTCTGAATGAAGTTAATGTAGCATTTCAAGTCTTAACAAATTTAGAACTTCTTTTCCTCAACTTTTGTGTGTCCTCAATAAAATTCCACTTGTCCAAAGAATATATTAAATACCAAAACTGGAGAAGTATAGAATCAGGTGCAAGGGTCAAAGGAGACCAGTTGGTCAGTTCTCCACTGAAGGAACTAAATTCAAGTTTGTTTGTGTTTTTGGGTGTGGGGGCTTTGTTTATTTGGGTTTTTTCTCTTAGATCAAACATCGTCCAGTTCATTTCCCTGGTATTTGAGCCTCAAACACTTCATAGTTACAGAGTGTAGAGTCTTGAGGCACTAGTTTTATAAATAAACAGACAACATTTTTCTTGATTCAAATTCACTGAGCCCGCCCACTTCTAACATAAAAATCAGCCACTAAGTGTTTGAGCATAAAGAGAGACTCCACTAAGTATAAGTGTTTTATTGGATTAAATACCTCAATGTATGGATATGTAAAAACGGCCATAGTTGAGATATACTTTGTCTCTTTGTATATAATATTGCCCCTAATAACATTGACATATACACTAAAGACCAGTCACACTAGCTTCTCTCCAATTTCTTTCCATCCCAGGATACAAATTTTCACAAGTCATTTGTTTTGTCAGGAAACACACACACACATACACCCATCTTTCTCTGGCTAGTCAAAACTCATCTTTCCAGTCTACTCAGAATGTTATATATAAATCAGACTAGGTCCCCTTGTTTATATGTGCTTACAGGACAATGACAATCTCTATAATCATTTCAAATTCAAGTGACCCACAACTGCTGTCATGCTTTCTAATTTTTTGTGAAGTACTCCATCATTTAAAAAATACTTTCATTCCCATTTTAATTCATCTCATTTCACATTATATGGAGACAGCATGAAATGTTTGGGCTCTGGAATCAGATGGTCTGGCCTGTCATCCCAATTCTGTCACTTACTATTTGTAAGAAATTACAAAATATTCTCCCTGTGCCTCTGTTTCTTGGTCTATAAAGAGAATAATAATGCTATCTATATCATAGGGACTGAAACAGTGTCTGTTAGTTTGTAATTATTCAGTAAACACTAGTATTTATTATTTCCTCCCTTATTTTTTACATGAAACTAAGCAGTTTGATCAAAATCAAACAAATACTCTTTTGATTCCTATTACATGTCATGCTGAGACTTTCATCTTCGAAGCAGACTCATGTCTTTTGCAAAAAATTTAAGTTAATTTTAAAAGTAGCCTTTCACTTCAAGAGATTATGTAGGATATTCTAGTGGAATTTTTGACTGAAAAGATTTTGACTTCAGTTTTCTAATGAGCTGTTTTTAAGTTTATGTTGAAGAGAAAATATTTTTTTCAGAGTCCTATTTTTACTCAAATGCATTGATATTTCCCTACAGATAACATGCTGTCCCAATTGAAACTAGCAGACACACAAAGAGAAAAATAAAGATTAGGACATTTAACATTGAATGCCATGTTCTCTTGTCTTTAGCAAACAGAGACTCTTTTTGTTAATTCTGTAATCAGAAATTGTGTCTTGTGTCTCTGTATTTAGTGATGACTATTAGCTTATATTTATTGTTTTGTGCAGTTTCCTCCTGAAAACGTGTTCATTCTTATTGGATTTTATTTTTGATTTACAAATTATTTACTATTACTTTAAAAGAAAAAATCTGTATTCACTTTCTTTTTTTAACTGACATTTATTGAAAACAATTATCCAATAGTTGGGCACTTAGGTTGTTTCCAGTCTTGGCTATTGTAAATAATGTTGTAAAAACATGGGGGTGCATGTATATCTCTGTGAATTAGTTTTTGTGCATTTAGTGTAAAATATCAGCAGTGAGATAAATGGATCATATGAGATTTCCATCCTCAAGTTTTTGAGAAATAGCCATACTGCTTTTCATAATGATTGCACTATCAGTATGTAAGTGTTCCCTTTTCTATACATCCTCACCAACACTTAGTGTTTCCAGATTTTGTATCACAAATGTTTTGATAAGAATCTCACTAATTTCAGTGTTTGAGCAACTTTATAGAACATCACTATCATGAATAATTATAATAAATCTAACATTGCTGTCAACTCTAAATCTTTGAAATCAGAATCTAACTGGATATAGTTTAACAAGGCAGCCTGTTAATATATTCACGTTGTTTTGAATAAAACAATAAAAATAAATCAAGAATTTCCATTAAACCTATAGCCTGAACAAGCTAGTTAGTCTGTTGTTCTTGTTTTAAGTCAATATGATGTCAAAATATCCAATTATGTCTATTTTTATTTGAAAAAATACTTTAATTGTTCAAATGAGCTATTTGTCATTATACATTGAACTTAATAGTTTATATTTCAACTTTATTGGTATTGATTCAGATAGATATTTAGTGTGCTCACTGACAACATTGCACTAAAAAAATCTTTTCATAATCCAAGTTCTGAAACTGAGAATATAGCCTAAAAATTATAAATGTTATATATAATACAAATACTGAAAAAACTAAATTTAAATACTTGCAGAGTGACTTGCATTTCTTAGATTATTCATGTAATCAATATGTTAAATAACATTTGATTTTGAAAGGAAATGATTCTGATTTATATCATAAATACGCATTGGGCACCTGCTCTTTGTAGGCACTGTTTTGGATAGTGAGGTTAACAGCTGTTAAATCAGGCAGTGCTCCTATTCATATGCTATATAGTCTAGAAAACAGAGATAAACAATTAAAAGTTTCAAAAATATAGTAATATGAGTAATAAAGGCAATATTATGAAGATGTACTAGAAAGTAAATAGAGGAGGGGTTACTTTACATGTTTTGAATGATGTAAATTCATGTGAAAGTGTAGGGACCAGGGACAGTCATACAGAAACAGTATCAAGTACAGAAGCCCTCTCAGACGAGTGTGGCATATTCAAGACAGAAAAACAGCAAATGTGACTGGAAATGCAGTCTTAGTGAAGGAGGAGACGGAGTGTTAGGGCAAGAGATCCGCTTTTATACCCCCTTTACTGAATGGAACAAACCCTCACTGACTTCTGGTTCAGGAGTTCATTCTGTCTGCCACGTCCTCTCTCCCTGCTTCTACAAATGGAGACACAAGAACATATGCAACCCTCTTTTGTGCTCTTTTTGGACTGCAGACAATCCTGGGAGTGTTTTTTTTTTTAACCCTTTTCTCTTCTTCTCAGGAACCAATAGCACCACCCACCCTATTTCTCTACTTCTGGCAGACCTTCTATCCTATAAGGAGCAAAAAGTGTTCTATGTTCACTTGTGTGGCTAAGGTCAGAGACACAAGTCAATTTATCTCAAGAATTTCCTCATTTTGCAAATAATAAGTTCCAAGAGGCACCAGAGTGTGTGAGTTAGGAGGAGGAGATTCATGAGGTCACCAAAGTCTGTGAGAATTCACTTGAACTGCCCTACCTCTACCATGAATTGGGGGATAAAGAGCTAGAGTACTCTCAATACTTTAAATATTTCACTCCACTCTCTTCTGGCTTGCATGGCTTCCAAGAAGTCATAGCATAATTCTTATTTTGGTTCCTCTGTAGGAAAGTTTTATTTTCCCTTCTGACTTCTTTCAGAAATTTTTTTTTTCAACCTTGATCATTCTGTAATCTGAAAATGACATGTCTAGGTGTTTTGTTGTTGTTATTGTTTGTTTGTTTTTGCTTTTATCCTGCTTAGTGTTTTCTGAGTTTCCTGGATCTGTGGTGTGCTGCTTGATATTTATTTGGGGAAAGTCTCATCACTATCATTTCAATTTTTTTCCCATTCCCTTCTTCTGGTATTCTTATGCATAATTTACAAATTGTGTATTTGTCCCAGAGTTCTCAGATATTCTGTCCTGTTCTATTTTCCATCTTTGTTCTCTTTGTTGTTTTTTTTTTTTAATTTTTGTGGTTTCCACTGCTTTATTCTAAAACTTAAAGAGAGTCTTTTCCTCATCCATATCCAGTCTATTAATAAGCCCATTGGAGGCTTTCTTCATTTCTGTGACAGTGTTTTTCATCACTAGCATTATTTCATTTTGGTTCTTTCTTAGCATTTTTATCTCTGTGCATACATTTCTCAACTGTTTTTAAATGTTCTCTACTTTTACTTATTAGAGCTTTTAGCATATCAATCACAGTTGTTTTAAATTCCCAAACCGATGATTCCAAACTCCTGCTATACCTGGTTGTATGTTTGCTCTGTCTCTTCTTTTTTTTTTCTGTTTAATATGCTTTGTAATTTTTTCTTAATAACTGAATATAATGTTCTAGATAAAAGAAACTTCTGTATGTAGGGTCTTAATAATGTGGTAGTAAGGTATTGTGGGAGAAAAGCATTCTCTAGACCTATGATTAGGTCTCAGAATTTTAGTGTTCTGCACTGTGAACTTCACAGGCATTTCCTTTTTTTTTTTTTTTTTTTTTGTTCTTCTTTATTAGGTAGGACGAACAGCTAGAGTGAACTGAGTGGCAAGTTTCCCATTTCCTGGATCAGTTAGGTTCTGATAATACCTCAGCAGGTTAGGCTCTGGTTAACTAGTTTCTCTTGAGGGCAGGCTCTACTAAGATTAATAAAACACTTAAAAATGGTTTTTTTATTTTCCTCCTTTCCTTAGAGGGGCACAAAGATTTTGCTCTGATATTTACCATGAGAACCTGCTTGAGTAACTAGAGTAAAGCTTACTAAGTATGAGGGTCCTCTTATGACTGGGTCCCTCTTATGACTGGGTCTCTCAGACATGTCTACACTGAATCTCCAGCAATTTGTCAATTACAACTCTGGCTTTCCTGCCCTGGCACTAGGTCTCAGGACAGTTCACTTGTGAGTCTCCATGCTTCCATATATTTACCTGTTTGTCTTTCCAGTCTTGGGGTCGATGGTTTGCTGTGTGTCCTCACTTCTCTATGGATCCAAGAAGTGTTGACGCTTTTCTCTTATTGTTAGAACAGAGTGGGGACTTCCAAGCTCCTTATATGTAGAACTAGAAAGTAGGTATCTGAGTACTTCTCACTCACTCACACCTGGAATAATTACTTTCATTCTAGGCGTCAGCTTCCTCAGCAAAAAAAGAGACTTGTAGCAGAAGTTTTGTGTGGTAGAATGGGTTCTTCTAACGTTTAACTACCAGTCCTGGAGGACATGAACAGTCCCAACAGTTGTTGGCTCACTTTAGAACAGAAAAATCCTAACAAATATCCTGTCATATTACATATTCTTATAAGTAAGGTTTTAGAAAATAGCAAAAGTCAATTACCAATTTAAGTCTGTTCAGAAATGCATATGTATATATGTCTATATGTGTGTATATATGTAGTATTTAATCTCTCTATGTCTCAGTTTTCGCAAATAAATGGAATTAATATTAGTCCTACTTACTCAGGTATTGTGAATATAAAATGTGGAACTAGTGGTAAAGACTTTAGCACTGTGCCTGGCACAAAGTAAGTTCTCAAATATATTGCCATTACTATAATTATTTTAATTGTAGTTTTTCATTGAACTAGCATGGTTTATGATATATACGTATAGTATTATAATTCAGTATTTATTACATGCTATAGTATCATTCTCACCAAACGTTCAGTTTCCATCTAACACCATAAAATTAACCCCCTTGACCGTATTTGCCCATCTCCCCTTCCCCCTCTGATGACTACCATTTTGTTCTCACAATGTAATAATTTGTTTATGCTCTTATAACATTTTTATTAAGTAAAAGATTTTTGGCTGTTACATTTGTAAAAAAATCCTGGGATTTTTTTAACATTTAAAATTTAAAATTCTACTTTATTTTATTATAATATGACCCTAAAGTATTTGTAATGTTGTTTACTAGAGATTCTTAAATCCTAGACTCATCTTACAAGTATAATAGTTATATGAACTAGTCTCAACTTAGTGGATTCATTTTGATAATGATGATGACAACTGACATTTCTTGAGGACTTACTGCAAACTTAGCACTGAATTTATTGTTTCATCAAATTCTCACAACTTTTATAAACAGAATACTAGTTCCACTTTATAGGTAGAGAAAATGAGGGCTTAGCTTTGGGATGAAGAGTTCGGAAAGAAAGTGGTTATTTTCTTTTATTTGGAGAAGGGATTCATCTAGTGTATTTCCTCCTCCTATTCTTTCCTCTATTAAAAGAGGAAAGAGGAATGAAATATGAAGCAGAGGTCATGTTTTTTAATTGTTTGGAGATGAGAAATCTTCTTGGTCTTGTTTCTGCTCCTGGCCACCTCTACCAGGGTGGTAGTCTCACATTTAAGTCTCAAGCAATCCAGGAAAACAGGTAATTGGCACATTTTTTTTCATTCAAAAAGCCCACAAGAGAAAGGTAATAATCTACATTTTACTGAGGTTCAGAGAGCTTAACTAGAGCTAGGACTTTATCACAGGTGTTTTCAACTTCAAAACCCCCACTTACACTATACCTCACTGCCTTAGTAAAAAGTTCCAAGAATGTCATCTATAAAATGAAATGTCACAGTATAATGTGGTTCCTTTGTGCTTCTAAACAAAGGGAAATCTTTTCATTAGATGAAAGAAGCTCATAATTATTTTAGCTGATGTTTAGCAAAGAGAATTTTCAAAGAAAAATCTCGACAGTACTATATTAAGAACTGTTTTCCTTTTCTGTTACAAAATAAAGTTTAGAGTTGTTATTTGCCAAATATTTTATCATAATAAGCAAAACAATATAAACCTACTAATTATAATGGAAACCAAGGGAAAATAAGGATAATTTCAATTTTATTGTCATAGACTACAATATGCAAAAACAACTGAAGAAAGTGTATATGTGTGTGTACATATATATAAACATTGAAAGCATTTATTTCAAAAGGAGTTCATGTCTGACATTATAGAAAAAGATGCAATTCTTTGGGTATTTAGTAGTATAATGGAATCTAAAAAGACTAGTTTTCCTAATTGCAGAACCCACATATCAGTAAAATTAATATGAATAGCCCATTCATACATACATTCAGTGAACATCTTGTATTCAGTTAGCATTGTCCTTGGCACTGGATAACAAATACAAATAGAAAACATTACTCTTTTGTCATATTATGTTCTTAGGTATCTGGAATACCATATTCTACATTACTTATTATGACACAAGATAATTCCATAATCAGTGAGTCAAAAAGAAAGTTATTTACATAAATTTTTTGGCATAAGAAATAATTAGCTAATATGACATGAGTTCCTAAATCAAATTCATTCCATTTTTAAATTCATGACAGCATGAGAAAATACTAAAGTTGCCCCTTTATTTGGGGTTCTGAGAGATACAGAGCTTACTTAAATATAATTGATATTTTTATGGAATTTTGTATAACAAGGTGTGTGCCTGGCAGGTGGTGCTATGTGACAAATACTGGCAAACATCTTTCGTGTTGTCCTTAGCACTTACCAGTCCATCTGCCTGGAACTGTGTGGCCGAGATCTCTCCAGCTGATGCTTTTTAGAGCATCTAGTTCAACTCAAATATCTCCTTCTAAGAGATATTCCCTAACATTTGATCTACATTAGCTTCTCTTCCAACATACCTCCCTATGTTAGTTTTTCATCACAGACGACATCTTTTATTAATCATAAAGTTCATGAATCTATTAGGGCTATTGTCCATCTTTGCTATACAAATTGAAATTCTATGAAAGCAGAGATGTTTTTCTGCCATTGCCTCTGAATTCCCAGTGCCACAGAGAAATCTAGAATATAAAACATGCAAAAATAAGATATTTTCTAATCATGGAATTATAGTAACAATAAAAAAATATAAATTATTTTGTTCCTTTAATTCCTTAGCTAATTTATTCAACATAGTTTACCAAGTTTCTACCAAGTGCCAAGAAATTAAGCACTCAGGGTACAATGTTGAGCTCTCAAAGGAGTGGCATTAAGGCTGACAAGAAACACACACACACACACACACACACACACACACACACACACACCATAAAATAATATGGTTAAATAGAGGGGGTATTATCTGCAAGAATGGGTATAAGTTCCAAGCTAAGACCATCAAGTAAGCTCCATGAAAAAGATGAATCTGACCTAAATCTTAAAGACAAAGTAAGAGTTTGTCAATGAAAAAAAGCAATTGGCAATGACAGGAAAAGGAAGAGAGAAGTTTGAAAAAGACAGTGCTTTACAACCAGGGAGAAATCAGTTATGCAAAACGGAACTTTCGATCTGTGCCCACCTCTCCCATTTCTCAGTAGGCACTTTGATAAATTTGGGATGGAGCCCTTGTTAACAATCCCAGTGGACAATAATGTGGACAGAGACGACTCTCCCTTTTTACAGGGTATTGAGAAGCATGTGGAATCTAGTTCTAACTATACTCACCCACACTGCTGTGAGCAGCTGTCACCCCTTCCTTCTCTCTACTGGTCTCTGTGGGACTCTGAAGTGGAGCACTTCAACCACACAGCCTGCATTCAGTGAACAACGGTAAACAGATGTCGCCATAGTCCCTCTGAACTAGGGACAATAAGGCAGAAAAGAGGTAGCTACGGAAAGAGATTCTTTTAAATATGTATTTAAATCCTGGGAAGATTCCAAGCACCCTTGGCACAAAACTGATGAGAAGTCACATAGCATGTGATTTAAGAACTGAATAACACTGTATATGACACCACTTAAATTTCAAATTACCCTCTGGATAACACACAAATAATAGACCACAACAGCACAGAAGTCTCTGAAAATTAAACATTTAAATCACAGTCCACAAATTAAGTTAATAGATGCATTCTAAACCTAAACTTGTTGACTGCCTGCTAAAATAGAAAATATACATAAGAACCAAAAACTCATAGTACATTATTCAAAATACCTGCTATGCAATTCAAAAGTGCCCATTATATCAAGAACCAGAAAATGTCAATTTGAATGGGAAAAGATGATCAACAAACACATTGAGATAGTGCTGATATTGGAATTATCTCAGATTCCAAAGTAGCTCTCATAAAAATGCTCCAATAAGCAATAATGAACACTTTTGAAACAAAAGAAAAAATAAGAAGTCTCTAATAATACATAAAAACTATAATAAACAGAAATTAAATCATATACTAGATGGACTCAATAGACTGAAAATGATGAACATTTAAATATATCAACAGGAATGATTCAATCTGTACAATGAAAGAAAATAAATTGAAAAAAGAACTCAGAAACCTATGAACTATAACATAACAATACAATATCCAAATAACTAGAAATTACACAAAACACTACTAAATAATCTATGGATCAAAAAGGAAGTCTCATCACTAAATTTATTCGGCTAAATAAAAATTAGAATGCAAGCATATTCAAATCTTTGAGATGCAGTTAAAACAAGATTGAAAGAAATTTACAGCAGTACAGTTTTTTCAAATAATAATATTTTTTTACCTCACTGAGGTAAAAATGAAGAGGCAAATAAATGTAAGGAAAACAATATATGCAAGAGAAAAATCAATATAATTCAGAGATACAGTTGAGAAAATTAATCTTCAAAAATCTAGTTCTTTGAAAATATAATTATCTATCAAACTGTAGCAAAAAAAGACAAAATTAAGAGATGAAATACAGAAATCAGTAATATCAGGAATGAATAAGGATATCTTTTTAGATCTACAGACATTAAAGACAATAAGGAAATACTATAAACATTTTGATACCCAGAAATGTAACAACTTAGAAGAAATAGATCAATTTCTTGAAAAATACAACACTAAACATACTCAAGAAGAAAACAGATAATCTTAATAGTGCTATAGTCATTAAATACATTAAATTTATATTTAAAGTCTTCAAAAAAGACGAAACATCAGGACTATATGTTCTTACTGGTGAATTCTACAAATCATTTAGTAAAGAAACAAAATCAAAACTATGCAATATCTACCCTTTCCCTCCAAAGAAAGAAAAAAAATATTCCCAACTCAATGTATGTGTGCAGCATTAGCCTAATGCCAAAAGCAGACAAAAAACTTCTCAGACTTTTGCAGAACTGACTTATTTTAATGTGATAATATAATCGATGGGTTTTTGTTATTGTGATTTGTTCTTACACAGTTTCATATTCTTTTTTACTCATTGAAATGTCATGTAATATCTGATTGGTTTGTAGAATTGTTAGAGACTGCCATACATTAGAACAGACTTTAATTGCCATGACTGCAGACTATAGACCCACTTTTAAAATGAAATTTAAACATTAAAAATGGAAAAAAGTAAACAAAAAGAGACAAACAGAGAAAACTATAACCAGTATCTCTCATAAACATAGATGCAGAATTATCAACAAAATACTAGCATTAATATCTTTCAATATATAAGCTAAATAATACAAAACAACCAAGTGGGGATTGTTACAGAAATATAAGACTTAACTGAAAAACACTAAATGTAACAACCATATAAACACAGCCTAAAGCATAAAAATTACAGGATATAAATGATGTGGAAAGGTTTTTGACAAAACGTAATACCCATTCATAATAAAAACTCAATAAAATGGGCATAGAATAAAATATTTTTAACCTGATAAAAAGCAGCTATAAAATAACAGTTGATACCATATTAGTGATATAAAACTGAATTATCCCCTAAAATCTAGAAAAATGTTAGGGACTCCTCGTCTCTAAAGCAATTCAGCAAGAAAAGGAAACAAAAGAGAGTGAGATTCAGAAGGAGGAAATAAAACTATTGTATTTGCAGATGATGTGATTGCCTATGTAGAAAATCCCAAATGGGCTACCAAAACCAGAAATCTCCTGAAAGTAGCAAGTGAATGTAGCAAGGTCATAGGATTAAAAGGTCAGTCCACAAAGATTTTCTTGTTTTGTATATCTGCAATGAAAAACTCAATTTCAAATTTCAGACACAATATCAAAGAAAATAGTTTTCAATAATAAGTACTTAGATGTAAACCTAAAAGACTATGTGCATAGTCTGTATGCTGAAAACTACAAAATGCTGCTAAAAATATAAATAAACTTTGAATAAATTGAGAGACATAAAGTGTTAATGAATTAGAAGACACAACAGAGTAAGATGTGAATTTTCCCTAAATTGATTTTCAGGCACAAGTAATGCATACAAAATTTCCAGAAAACGTTTTTACAATAGACAAAATTATAAAATTAATATGAATTTTGCATTTATAGGGATTAAAAAAGATAAGAAAAACAATATCCAAGAAAAGAATGAGGTTGAAAGACTCACCCTCTTCAATGTTAAGATTTACTACTCAGTTATAGTAACAAAGAAATGTGGAAATGGTAAACGAAGACCTACAGATTAATGAAACATAATATAGTCTTAAAATAGACATACACAATTAGGTTTACTTTTGATCTGTGACAAATTACAAAAGCATTTGAGTATAGCAAAGACAGATTTTCCAACAAATTGTGTAGAACAAATGGAATTCCACAAAGAAAATGAGCCTAGACCCTACCAAACATAGTATAAGAAATTTATTCAAAGTGGATTATAGATATAATAGAAAACTATAAAACTTTTAGAAGAAATTTTGGAGAATATCTTTTTGATCTGAGACTAGGCAATAAGTGTCCTGACATGACTCTCCTTAGATATCTAAATCACTATAGATAAAAAACTAAGTCTCACCAAAATTAAAACCTTTTCCTCTATCATATAGCCTTGTGAAAATGATTAAAACAAATCATACCATGGAAGAAAATATAAGTTATATATTGACAAAAGTTGTATTGAAATATATGAAGAACTTGAATATTATTCAACAGGAGCGGAGAAATTCAACTAAAAGAACTAAAAAGTTTTGAACAGATACCTCATGAAAGAAAATCAACTAATTCAATTAACATCAAAATAGGTTCAGCTTCAATGACTATTAGAGAAATAAATTTAAAAACACTGTGAGAAACAGCCTTACTAGACTAGCTAAGACAAAAATATTAACTATACAAGTACTATTGAGGAGCAACTGGATCTCATAATTGCTGTTGAGAATATAAAATACAGCCTCACATATAAGCAGTATAAAAAAAGGGAGTTTCATATGAAGCTATACATACATTTATTAGATAAAATTCAGAAATTGCTCTTCTGGGTATTTATTTTAAAGAAAAGAAAATTTATGTTTACACAAAAATCTGTGCATGAATATGCATTGCAGTTTATCTGTACTGACCCCAAACCTGAAATAACACAAATATTTTCCAATATCTGAATGGATAAACCAAATGGATGATCTACAATGAAAAAATATTAAAAGAAATTATCAATGCACACAAGAGCTTGAATGGGTCTCAATGGCATTATGTTAAATGAAAAAGTCAATCTTAAAAGATTACATATTGTGTAATCCTGTTATATGACATTTTGAAATGATAAAAACTGATCAGTGGTTACCAAAGGTAAGACCATACATACAGATAATCCTAAAGGATCCACAAAAGAAACTACCAGAACAGATAAACAAGTATGTCAAAGTTGCAGGGTAAAGAGTAACACATAGAAATCAATGGTATTTCTTTACTCTAGCAATTAATAATCAGAAAAAATAATAAAAAAGCTGTTGCTCCCACAGTAGTGCCTAAAAGAGTCAAATACTTAATGAATCTAACCATGAAGGCAAAAGACATGTATTATAAACTACATAATATGACTAAAATAAATTAAAGATCTATATAATTGGAAAGACAATTCAAATTCATGACAGAAAAACCAAAAGCACAAGAAACAATAGAAAAATAAACAAATTAAACTTACCGAAATTTAGAATTCTGTGCATCAAAGGTTTTATGAAGGAAATGAAAGACAATTTACTAAATGGGAGCAAATATTTGCCAATCATATATCTGGTAGTGAATAAAATTTAGAATATATAAAGCATGCCTTCAACTCAAAAACAAAAACACCAACCGCCAACTGAAGCATTGACAATGGTCTTGAATAGACATTTCTTCAGTCACACACACACACACACACACACACAAAAAAAAATACATAAGTAGATGGTATTAAACTCCCTTTAATAAACTAATTTTATTTCAGATTTATGATGTGTAGATTATTTTGAATTGAGATTTAAAATTTAAAGCCATGAAAGGGTAAGATTGAATGACTGATTTGAATGTTATCTAAATTTAAAAAACATACTTGTTAGTATTACATGCTGTTACCCCACAATCATTTCAGTTATGCGAACAATATTGTTTCATTTGTTAATTTCAACATAGCTTTTGCAAGTAATGTTGGAAAAAAATAAATATTTTAAAGAATGGAAACTACATTTGCCAAAGGGAGTGGAAAAATTGCAGAAAATGTGTATTTTCTTTAAAATGTCAAACATAAATTCTAAATGGACTCTAATTTTGGTTGCTAATGCTTGCCAGTTCTTTCTGGATGAGATATATGATCTGAATTTACTTGAGTCCTTTTTTTTCTAATTGAAGATGTGGATACCTAAATTTTTCCAATTTGAAATTCTCAGTTTTTTCTTAATGATAAGAGAAAAGGGTAGCAATTTGGTAGCATATTGGTTATGTGAATGTTATTGCATGTATTAAGGGATTCAAATGAGGTCTATCTTGAGAGAAATGTGACATAGCTCAAGTACAAACATTTCGACATGCCAAAAATCATTGAAACGGTAGATTAGCATTGAACTTTAATTTCCTCTCAAACCTCAGTATCTCAAAGTGTTTAAATGAATGAATTCCAGAACCTCTCTCTGCAGGAGCTCAATTCTCAGCTCTCCCATCTATTGGCTATGGAACCCTGAGCAAACACTCACCCTATTTATGGCACCATTTCTTTGCCTGTAAAGTGGTGATAATAATGGTACCTAGTTCATAGAATTATGGTGAGCCTTAAATACAGTACATTCAAAACAGTATTTACTAGTAAATATATATATTTGGTAGTTAACTTTTTCACAAGATATACTCTTTCCACTTAACATTAATGTTTAGGTTAATGGTTCTGTGATTTCTTCTACTTTTATACTGTTTACTTGCAGGCTGCTTTCATTTTTCTAAATCCATTCTTTTGTTTTCTTACTCCAATTTGTTCCTTTGGATGATAAGTATCTCTTCAGTTACCATATGCTTTCCACAAATGACAAAGTTGTCATCATAATCAAATTATGGCTACTAAGTAGTGTTATTAAAATGTGGTGATGCCTGACAAAATTTTTTTGAGAAAAGATAAAATTATTTTATTAAATCAATTAGCTAAAAGATTTTTTTTTCTGGAAAAATCTCTTGAAAATGTCACCATTCAAAGTGTTCCTGGACTAAACAACACGAGTGTGGGTGGAAGCTCCCCCATACCACACAAAAAATTCTCAGACACCAACTGCATGAGCAGTCCTGACCAAGAAATTCCATACTGAGGGAGGAGGTTCCCCACACCAACAAGCCAGTAATACTCAGACACCAGCAAGGTGCCTGAGAACTGAACTCAATTCAACTCAAGTCAACTCAATTCTGACCCTATCTACCCAGGGAGAATATCAGATTCCATAAGAAAAGAGCTTAGTCCTCCAAGACTTCCCTTCAGTTCAGACACCAGTCACAAGTCCAGGGAGTCCTGTGCTTCTGACCAATTGTTTACAGACTGGTGATCACACAACCCACTTCTTACACTTCAGATGGCTGTGTCTAAGGTTACTCATGTTTTTGAACAATTGACAATATAGATCAGAGGTTCTATGACCCCTTCCTCAAGTTCAATTAATTTGTTAGAGTGACTCACAGAACTCAGGAAACTCACTAAGACACTGATTTATTACAAAAGGATTTAACAGGAGCAGACAAGTGGAAGAAACATATAGGGCAAGATATGACAGGAGGGTGTGGAACTCCATGCCCTGTCTAGGCATGTCATCCTCCCCAAATCTCCATGTATTTACTAACCCAGTTCTCCAAATCCCAACCTTTTGGTTTTTTTACAGAGATTTTATTACATAGGCATGGGTGATTAAATCTTCGGTTATTGGTGATTAATTCAACCTCCAACCCCTCTCCTTTTTCTGGAGGCAGAAGGAAGGCCTGAGTGGATGGAATTGAATGTCCCTGTTTTCTAATTATGAGGATGGTCTCCTCTCAGTTATGCTCCCTCCTAGGGTACATCCAAATATCAATTCATTCACATGACAAAACACAACTTTATTATTCTCTACACTTTGGAATTCCAAGGATTTTGGGAGCTGTGATCCAGGAATTGTGAATGAAGTTCAAACATATATGAGAAGTACATATTTGGTCATCATAATGATCATATATACATATTTCTTATAAAAGACAATATTTCAACCATTAAAATTTAGTTTAATCATGAATATGTAAAAATATTAAAATTTTAAAATTATTATATAATACAATGTCTAAATTATTTTCATTTCTGAATAAAATCAATTCTTATCTTTCATATTTGCAATTTATTTATATATGAGATCTTTTTTAATGAGATAATTTGCCAATATAACTTAACAATATAAATATATCAATGTTTATTAACATATAACATAAGTTTATGGTATATAATATTGATTTGACAACATATATTGCTATATGTTTACCATCTTAGCATTAGCTGAAACCTCCATTATCATTACATAATTATTACTTCTTTTTCTTGATAAGAACATTTCAGATTTACTCTCAACAAATTTGAAGCTTATAATATCATATTATTGACTATAATTACAGTCTCTTTATTATATTTCCAGATCTTACTTATTCTCTAATAACAACTTGTACCTTCTGAACAACATCTCCACAACTCCCACATCATAGCCTCTGGTAACCACTCTTCAACTCCATTTCTACAATTTCAGCTTTAGATTTCACATATAAGTGATATGCAGTATTTGTCTTCCTCTTTCTGATTCATCTTATTTAGCATCCATATTATCATAATAGCAGGATTTTTCTTTCTCATTGCTGAATTATGTGTCTACTTATGAATCTATTTCTAGCTATATCTATCTACACACACATACATACATACATTCATATATATATACATATATTATATATATATCACATTTATCCCTCTATTGATGAACACCTAGTTTCCATATGTTGACTATTATGAATAATGCTGCAACAAATGTGGGAGTACAGATATCTTTTTGATATCCTGATTTCATTTCCTTTGGATAAGTAAATACCCAGAAGTGAGGTTGCTGGAAGACATGGTAATTCTCTTTTAAAGTTTTTGAAAAGCTTCCAAGCTGTTTTCCATTGTGGCTGCATCAGTTTTGATTCCCATCAACAATGCATATCCTTGCCAGCACTTGCTATCTCTTAGCTTCTTGATGACAACCAATCTAAAAGGCATAATATGATATCTAATTGTGGGTTTTATTTGAATTTCCCTAATGATTAGTGATTTAAGTAAATTTTCAGCTACCCATTGGTCATCTTATTGTCCTCTTGGAAGGTTGTCTATTCATTGCCTTCTATTCTTTAGTTTGTTCTTTTGCTATTGAGTTATAAAAGTTCTTTACTTAAAATATCAATGCCTTATCTTTTGTTTAGATTACAACTGTATTTTCCACTTTTATAGGTTGCCTTTTATCCTGTTGTTTCTTTTGCTATGCAAAACTTTTTAATTTGATTTAGTCCCACAATATGATTTTTGCTTTTGTTACTTGCACATTTAATGTCAGATCCAAAATATTGTTGTCAAGACCAATATCAAGGATGTTTCTCCTATAATTTCTTTTAGGAATTTCATTGCTTCAGGTATTATATTTAAGTCTTTAATGCAACTAACATTTTTGAATCTGTAAGTGTTCCAAGTTCATTTTTCTGCATGTATATTGAGTTTTCCCAGTACTACTTATTGAAGAGATTATCCTTTTTTCCGTATTGAGCATATTTGACTCCTTTGTCAAATAATTTGTTGGCTACATATGCAAGTATTTATTTACAGACTCTATTATGTCCTATTGTTTTATGACTATTTTTATATGAGTTTTTTTCCTCTGGACTCTCTAGTTTGTTCTATTGATCTATGTGTCAATTACTATTCCAGCACCATACTGTGTTGTTACTATAGCTTTATACTACAGTTTGAAATCAGGGTGTGATACTTGCAACTTTGTTCATCTTTCTCAGAATTGCTGTGACTGAGTTCTTTCGTGACTCCATACAAATTTTGGAATATTTTTCTAATTCTGTGAAAAATGCCAGTGGAATTTTTATATGAATTGCATTTAATCTATGGATAGATTTGAGTGCTATGAACATTTTAATATTATCAATTGTTTTAATTCATGAACACAGGGTATATTTCCATGTTTGTGTCTTCTTCAATTTCTTTCATCAAAGTCTTGTAGTTTGCATTGTGCCAATCCTTCACAATTTTAGTTAAATTTATTCCTAAGCACTTTTTGACTTTCTATGTCCTTGTAAATGGGATTGCTTTCTTCATTTTTTTCAGGTATTTCATTGTTTATATAATAATATTCTATATATGGATTCTATATTCAGCACTTTGCTGAATCTGTTTAGTTCCAAGAGCTTTTTGGCGAAGTCAGTAGTATTTTCTATACATAAAATTTTATCTGCAAATAAAAACAATATTACTTCTTTTCTGATTTAGATGCTTTTTTTCTTTCTCATCTGATGTTTTAGCTAAAACTTCTAGTACTATATTTAATGAGTGTGCACCTTTGTCTTTTTCCTCATCTTAAGAGGAAAAGCTTCCAACTTCTTTATAGAGTATAATGCTAGTTGTAGGTTTGTTGTATAAGGTCTTTATTATGTTGAGGCACATTTCTTCTATACCCAACTTATTGAGCATCTTTATCGTGAAAGGATACACTATTTCATCAAATGCTTTTTTCTCACTATTAAACAGAGTTAACAATTCATCGTCGGGCTATTAGAAGTTGCAATGTATTAGAATATAAATTCTTTTCTATATTAAAGATACTTAGTGACTAAGATATTTTTTTAATAGTTTTAAATGTAAAACCACTCTCCCCCACAGCTCTACTTCTAAACCAATGAGTATATTGTCTGTCCCAAGTGTTTCTTAAATTCCTATCATGTTTAATAACAAGACATTTTCAGAGAGTTTTCCCATTATTTCATCAGCCTAATTATCTGCAAATGACTAGTTTTCTCCTGCTTCTGTGCAAAAAGAACTTAATACAAGTTGTTAATGAGCTTTAAGAAAGAGGTTTAGAAATACAAATGTCGGTGCTTTAGGCTTGTGTAAGGAGACTAAAGACAAAAAAACACATTAATAAATAGTCATAGGATTTTCAAGCTTTGAAAATATTTACTTAGATAATTTTGAAACATAGCAAACAAGTTCGTAGTTGAGGTCATACTTCTTTCATTCTTTCTAAGTCAAGCCAGAATTAATAGAACCAGAAGAGAAAAAAAAAAAAAGGGTTCTCAGTCTTTATTTCCCCAAACAGATGCCTGTAACAAAAACAGTATCATTTTATTAATAGAGATCTTATGAAAGAAAGCAGTGTTCTGTGGGAAACAGGGATAAGAGATAAAACTGTTACAGTTTTAAACCAAATTCTTGGTCTCACTGGCAACATTATATCCACAGTTTGAAAAATATCTTTCAGGTGAATCTGGATTTTTCTCCTCACCTCCTCATCAGTCCTTACCCAGTTCAGAATTACAGTGTTAAAAAAACTTAACAATAAACTTAAATAGCTTTCTGTTTCTGAACTGGCACCATCTGTTCTTTTTGAAATGGGACTTGTACAGTGGTGCTGCACTAAAAACATACAGTTCTTATGCTACACAGCACGATGACCTCCTAAGAGGCCCACATAATCCTCCCAAAAGGGATTATATTACCTCTTATAGTAAAAAGATTAAAATTAAGAACATTAAAATGGAAAGATTATTTGGGATTTCCATTAAGCCCAATATAAGACCACAAGTCCTTAAAAACAGAGAATCCTTCCAATGATGAGAAATAGATGTGACAATATGACACATCAGATACAAGGAGATGCAATGTTGCTGACTTTAAAGACTGAGGCAGGCATCCACTAGCCAGTGAATATCAGCAGCCTCTAGAAGCTAGAAGTGGTAAGAAATTCATTCTCCCTGAGGACCTACAGATAGAATACTTGCCGTCTAACAACTAGATTTTAGGTCACACATAACCATATCTCATTTCTCCAGAACCATAAGAGAAGAGATTTGTGTTGTTTTAAGCTATTTTTATTTGTACCTCTTTTGGGATATTCATAATTTCCCAAGGTATATCATTATATATATTTTATATTGTTTAAGAACTTCTTAGAGCTCCCATATAGGGATTATGGCTAATTCTACTTAGCACAGTGTCTGGAGAGCTGTAGGTGTTGAAAAAACAGATTCTCCTAGGACTTTAAAAAAAATATAAAAAAAAGGACCCAGATTCCTCTAGATTACAGGAGTTTGGAATAACTCAAACCATTCTTTTCAATCCTCAACACCAAAACTCTGCCTGGAAAAAAAAAAATATATATATATATATATACTCTCTTTGCTACCAAATCTCAGAAACTGAGATGCTATTAGAACTATTAGAATCTGTGCACTATTTCCAAGAAAAAGATAGAAAATTTACCCATTGAAACCATCTTGTGCTTGGTTTGCAGGCAGGGAACTCGAATTTATGCTTTTCCTGGAGTCACACATAATACCTTCAATAGTAGGAACACTATACCTGATTATCAGATTGCTTCAT
This sequence comes from Solenodon paradoxus, assembly GCA_004363575.1. Classification (NCBI taxonomy): domain Eukaryota; kingdom Metazoa; phylum Chordata; class Mammalia; order Eulipotyphla; family Solenodontidae; genus Solenodon; species Solenodon paradoxus. Next base: position 743,698 of record RJWH01000061.1, on the reverse strand, counting down.
TATAGGAAGTTCAAAGGGATAGGAGAAGAAATATTTGTAAAACGTGTGGAAAAATAATGTGTTATCAAATACTAACTGGCATAAACAACTGAATTATGAAGAGAAGAAAATATAGCAATAAAGGTATCATGTCACAGAATGACTCACTAGGAGGACCAAGACTTGTAAATGACAAGTTATTGCTCCTATTCACATTCACTTCTGTTCTGTCTAATGCTCCTTTCCTCTGCCCTTTTTCTTTCCAGAAAGGTGCAGACAGGAATGAAGGTGAGCAGGCAGACAGGCAGGAAGAGAGAGGAGGAAGAAGCATTTTATTTATTTCATTTAGTTGTCCATCTTGGTTGTTTCCACTGGACCCAGGACACAAATCCCAGTACATGAATTTGGGTGCTTGGATGTATATGGACAGTGCTCTCAGTAAAAGAGAGCAGACAAAATCACTACTCCACGAGGGTGTGTCTGTCTAGTGTTCCTATTATGATTATATTAAGAATAAATTAAAATGTGTATGAAACACCATTAAAATAGAACAATTCAATTTTCAAAAATTATTAATTTAATAAATAGTTGACTGCATTAGGGACAGGCAAGAGAGTTATGAACACCTTCATAACTTACCTTAGAGTCTAACATAATTTACAGGATAATACAGTACACTATACAGCATATGAAAATGAAATATCTCTTGTCAATAGAGATATTCTTCCCTAAGGTATTAATAAACCTTTGTGGGCAGGAAGCAGAAGATCAAACACCAAATTTCATGTGTACTATTTATCAAGAAGGAAATAAGGTTATAAAAGGATCATGAAAAGGTTTTAATGTTACTCATAGATCAAGAGAGAAAGATGGAAACTTTTGAACATATATCCATTACTTTGGATTTTCACTAATTCTGAGAATTCTAGATATGTGTTAAAAAGAATCAATGTCCAGAAGTTGTAACAACTCAATTTAACTCAATTATTAAAAGTCTTCAAGCAGAAAAAACTGCTTCTAACATTTTAAAATATGTCCATTTTCTTCACATTTTGGCATATATAAACTTGGAATTTGCCTTAAAGTGTTTGGTATATTTAATCTATTACCATTTCAGTGGCACATTTCATAGTTGATTATTTCCAAGAATACAATAAAACGTTATTAAGAACCAAGTAATTATTTTTAAACAGTGGCAATTATTAAAAGTATGTATCTTTAATTTTAAAATCATGACATATTAATAAATGATATAGACCCAGAGAAATAGTAAAACGGCTGTTTCAAACTTTTTACATCTTTAATGATTGAGTCAAATAAAATTTTCAGTAAGACTGAAATAAGATACATAGCTAATAAACAAGATTGAAACAGATACATAGCTATGTAATAAATAGTGAGTTTTGCAAAAGGATTAAATGCGTCATCCTTTTTGTTTTATTAAGTTACATTGCAATGGAAAATAAAAGTAATTTGTATAAAACTAATTGAGCAATTTCTTACATCAGCCAAGGATTCCATTACTAGGGACTAATCTGGCATTTAACTAGTATACTAAAGAATTGGAAATTGGAAATTGAAAGTGTACACAATAGTACATAAGTAAAATTAAATACCATGTTCTTAAGACTTTTAATAGATCATGAATTGGGTACAGAAAAACAGAAATGCTTTCATCTTAATTTTTTGAAAATTCATATCAAATAACTGATTTGGTTTTGTATAAAGTTTCACCATCTACATTTAAAATATTACTTTGATGGAAACTTTGCATCTTTATCTATATTTAGGATAATTCTAGGAAAACAGCAGTTGCCCGATTCTGTGTCTTTTGTCACCTCTTCTCTCCTCAATACATTCCATCTAAACTTGAATGTTTCTCTAGGAAAGCTATGTATTAAAAGGAACAGACTTTAAGTAGCATAAAGTAACCTGTATTTTCCCAATTTCAAGCTATTTCTCAATATCGTCTTCTATTTTCTCAAGATAAGTAATTATTGATTTGTTCTTTATTCTGCTTATCTTGACAAAACCAATGTATCCCCCAATCAATGCTGTATATTCCTCTGTGTTTCCTAACAATACATTTTATGAAGGCTAGAAAAATTTGACAAGAAGAGGTTCTTGATAACAGGGAAGCTTCCTGTTCTTTGGTGACATAGTACAGTAAAATATCATTAAATAAAAACAAAAAAATTGGTAGAGATTATTGACCCTGATATCAAATAAGTTTTTGATAAGCCATGTAAGTAATTCGTCTAAGTCTCCATTTCTTTCTTTATCAGTAAAATCAATACATGTGCTGCTTCATCCATCTGCAAGTTACTACTCACCCTCTCCTTCTCCTCAATTCCTCCCTTTTCTATTTAGAAAATTAAAACCATTTTATCCAACTCAAATGTACCCTTTTATTTTGATAGCATTCATTCAACATCACCTCTACCTTCAAACTGCATCAATTACTTTATTAAAATAGCACCTTAAACATACTATTTTCTTATTACATAATAGTTTACTATAATATAATCCCAACTTAGATAAATGAATATAATACCACATAATATAATTGGATATACTACGAAAGGATTTTTCATTTTTATCTTTTATCCCAAGTATATATAAACCCCTTGAGAAAAACAAAATACTACATCTTATGTAATTTAATATCCTTTTACAGTCTCTAATTTTAAGTACGAAGTTATAATTTTAATTATATTACTGGTAGCAGCAATAGTGCAGTAATACTTAAAGGAGTAAAACAATTACAAAATTATATCATATCAACATCTTTCTTTTTTCTTTATCTGGGGGGAAGGATTCCTTCTTAGATGTTATTGGTTCTCAATAGATCATTACCATACATTACAACCTCATAAGAGGATTAAAAATAAATATTGACATCAGGTCCCAGAGCAAACTGTTAAATTAGAATTTTTTAATGGGAGCAGGCTTCATGGTTTACAAAGCTTCCCAAGTCTAGGAACTTCACAGTTAATACTGACTGAAGACCACTAATCTATTAAAGCGAATTATTGACCCAAATCAGAGAAAGGGTTCGAGAAAAGAGGATGGAGCAAAGGAGTAGATGTTTATACGTGGTTTTTCTTTGGGGCTAGGTGCTGGGCATAATGTTTATGAAAGCAAGAGGCAATGGCTTTCAAACTAGCATATAATAAAGTAATAATTGTCTTTCCCTAGCCTCAGGCAACTCCAAGAGCCACGTGATTTAAGATTTCCTATGAGGTTATCAGTTTAACTGGTTAAATAAATTTTAATGACAGAAACAAACAACAGAATAATTTAAAGTTTTAAATGATTTTATCACAATTTACACACATTTACCTATGTTTTTATGAGTATGGAATCAGTCTATCAGGACTCCCATTTTTGATTTATGTCATTCATCCATAAGATTCAACTGAATAGTTTTCATTAACAGTTCAATGAGACATTTCCTCTTATAAATAATTCTAATAAATGTTTTCTTGTAAGTAGTAATTTTTTGCAATATAAATAAAGTAGAAAGTTACTACAAAACATTTTAAATCGTTTTACATGGCAACTACCAGTACTCCCTTCCTTTGCCTTCTGTATTTTGTGAGATTTGTAGACAAGTTGTTTCTAACAATAACAACAAAGAAAACATTCTCCCAAATTACATCACCCAATACTTCAACCACAATATTGAATTCATTAAATCTGTAGAGAACAAAATTTCTCAGTTTCGTTTTTGAAGCTCCAGTCTTCATCAAGAGCAATGCTTCTCTTAAGGAGAGGGGACTTACTACTTACTGCACAAATCTCAGGCACAGTTTCCAGGAGACGTTTGAGCTGCTAGTTTAGAATCAGAATCAACTGTGCACTTTCCTTTTGGATTGATTCTATCCTCTATAGATTTCTATTATTATACTGACAACACTTTCTCTTTTTTGACTCTTCTTTGTAAGTATTTCTCCCTCTACTACATTAACTTCCTGAGGAAAAGAATATACACTCAGTTCCCAGTCCCCAGCATACAACCTGGCATTCATGTGTCACTACCAGTAACACTCCCAGAGAGGACAGATAAATCAGTCAAGAAAATTGCATTATTTTCCCTTCAGTTTCTCCTAGAGTCTACTCAGTGCCCCATACATAAGCTAATTCTCTTCATTGTGATTTCAAAGAAAACAAGATATATAGGCATCTAAGACAAAAATGTAAAATTTCATTTTTTAATCTAAGACTTTCATATTTATTCATCATTACATGATACTATGCAAATAATTGAAATTGACAGCATTGGTTGCAGAGGTTTGAGTGAAAATGTTAAATAATCAAGTATTTTTTACTCAAAAATCTTGTTTTTTAATTTTGGAAGAGGAGATAAGCACTACCAAATAAATAAGAACTAATGACCTACTCTACCTGTGAACTCCACTTGAAAATATTTTCAAAAATGCACTAATCATTAAAATAATTACAGGATATAAACAAAATAGTTTATATTAACATGATTACAAAATTTTTCAAATGTTCAGAAGTATAATAAGAAAAGATATGTTGAAAAATCCAAGAATTAAAAGGTAAACTGACTTGCACAATAAAAGAATAGAAAAAAAAAGGAAAAGAAATATAAGGTTGATAATAAAAAAAAAGAATCATATAAATGAAAGATTAGTTTAATACAGTTTAAAAATGTATGGGTAACAAATAACAGAAACAAGCACATTAACATCTTTTACATTACTATTCAAAACTTTAAGAGGAAGGAAAAACTGAATTTATAAGACAACACAAGTAAAACAAGGGAAGTATAAAATCATTAATATGTTGGTGTTAAGTATACATTGACAAATGATTTAGCACTATACATACATATTTTCTTTTCTCTATTTGGAAAGTTTAAAAGGAAAAGTTTGTGAAAATATGAAGAAAATACATAATAAAATAAAACTGAAATCACAAGAGGGACGACTGGCAAAGCAGGATTCAGGGAATGAGATTCAATTTTTATTGAGATAATATTGTTTTACAACATTGCATAAGTTTCAGATGTATAGCATTATACTTCAACAACTATAATCATTACATTATAATCACCACCAAAGGCTACTGTTCACCCACCACGAAACAACTAACCCTAGTTACCCACTGAATTCATTCCCCATATCCTTATCCTCTGATAACTATCATTCTGTTGTCAGAATCCAACAATTTGTATTTATTTTGGTTGTCTATTTGCTTTGTTTTCTTATCTTCCACATATGAGTTAAATCATTTTTGTCTCTCTCCCTCCCTCTGACTTAGTTCACTTAGCATAATCCTCTCAAGTTACATATAATGGCTAGATTTCATCTTTTTTAATACTTGATAGTATTCCATTCCACATCCTTTTTTCATGCATTCATAGTCGGTCACTTAGGCTGTTTCCAAATTTTAGCTATTGGAAATGATGATGCAATGAACATATTATGTACATATCTTTCAATTAGTGTTTTCTATTCTTCAGAAGTGGAATAGCTGGATTATATGGTAATCTATTTTTAATTTTTGAGGAATCTCCATATTTTTCCCAAAGTCACTGCACAAATTCACGTTTCCACCACAGTATACAAGGATTCCCTTTTCTCCACATCCTCCAACACTTGTTTCTTGTCTTTTTGATACTAGCCATTCTAACAGGTAAGAGATGATAGTTCATTATGGTTTTGATTTGCATTTCCATAGTGATAAAAGATGATGACATCTTTTCATCTTTTGACCGTCTGTATGTCTTTGTTGGTGGAATGTCGATTTAGAGTGTCATTTCTTAATAGGATTGTTTGGATTTTTGTTCTTAAGTTGTATAAGTTCTTTATATATTTTGTATATTAACTTCTACGATTTGCAAATATCTTCACCTACTTAGTAGATTGCCTTTGCATTTTCAAAATGGTTTCTTTTTCTGTTCAGAAGCTCTTCAGTTTGATGTAGTCATATTTGTTTATTTTTGCTTTTGTTTTCCTTACCACTGCAGTAAAATCTTGAAATAAATCTCTAAAGTCAACATCAAGGAGTTCATTGCCTATGTTTTCTTCTATATATTTTATGGCTTCAGATCTTTAATCCATTTTGAAATAATTTTTGTGTAATGTGTAAGATGATCTAGTTTTATTCTTCTGCATGTGACAGTCTAGTTTTTCCCAGAACCATTTAAGACTTTCCTTTCTCCATTGTATTTTCTTGACCCTTTTGTCATAAATGAGTGCCTACAATTCTGTCTTTAAATCTAAGTTATCAATTCTGTTGAGATATAATCTTAATTACTATAACCCTTTAATATAGTTTGAATCAAGAGAGTGTGCTACCTCCACTTTGTTCTTTTTTTCTCAGGATTGCTTTGACTATTGGGTATTTTCTTGGCTCTATACAAATTTTAGCATGTTTTGCTCTTTTTCTGTGAAGAATGCCATTGGGATTTTGATGGGGATTGCATTAAATCTATATTTGCTACAGTAAAATGACCACATTAATGATATTAATTTTTCCCATTCATAAGCACAGAATTTCTTCTATTACTTTGTGTCTACTACTTCAACAATGCTTTAAAATTTTTACTGTAAAAGCTTTTACTTCTTTTATCATGTTGATTGCTAGATATTTTATTGTTTTTGATGTGGTATCAAATGGTCTTGTTTTTTAAGAATTTCTCTTCTGGTTTGTTTACATATAGAAAGCAGATTTTTGTATATTGATTTGCAGCCTGAAAGTTTCCTTTTATTGATTTATTGTTCTTAATATTATTTTTTAATATCTTTAGGATTTTCATTGATAAATAGTTACAGATTCACATCTTCCTTTCCAGTTTGGATGAATGTTACTTCTTTTTCTTAATTGTTCTGGCTAGCCTTGCCAATATCTGGTGAGTAGAGTAGAGATATTGGGCATCCTTTTTTTGTTCCTGATCTTAATGGTAATATTCTCATTTTATCATTGACTATAGTGTTAGCTGTCTGTTAGTCACATATGACTTTTTATTTTGTTGAAGTACATTCATTCATTCTATACCCATTTTATTGAGAGACTTTTTATAAATGGATGCTGATTATCAAATATTTTATCTACATCTGTTAAAATTATCATATGATTTTTATCCTTTGTTTTATTGATGTGTTATACCATATTAACTGATTTGCCAATGTTGAATATCCTTGATTCCCAGGGATAAATGCTATTTGATTATGGATTAGAATCTTGTAATGTATTATTGAATTTGGTTTGCTAATATTTTGTTACTGATTATTGCATTTAGGTTCATCAGAGATATTGTTCTATAATTTTATTATTTTTGTGATGACTTTGTCTAGTTTTTGTATCAGCATAAGAAGGCTTCATAAAATAAGCTGGGAAGTATTCCCTCTTCAAATTTGGAACAGTTTGAGAAGGACAGGTATTAAATCTTTTAATATTTGTAGAACTCACCAGTAAAGCCCACTGATCCTACACTTTTGTACTTTGGAAAGCTTTTAGTTACTTTTCAGATTTCTTACTTGTGATCAGCCTGCTTAGATTTTCTATTCCAATTCTTACAAGTTGTACTATTTTAAGAACTGAACCATTTCTTCTAGGTTGTCCAATTTATTGGCATATAAATGTTATTAGTAGTGTCTTATAAACTTATATTTATGTAGTGTCCATTATAACAACTCTTTCATTCATGATTTTATTTATTTGAGCCTTTTCTTTCTTCTTATAGTGTTTAGCTAAAAGTTTGTCAATTTTGTTTATATTTTCAAAGAACTAGTTTTTAGTTTCATTGATATTCTCTATTGCCTTTTTGGTTTCTATTTCATTTCTTTCCTTCTGACTCTGGGTTTTGTTTGTCCTTTTTCTAGTTCCATTAGATATACAGTTAATTTTTATATTTCAGAGTTTTGTTGCTTCTTGAGATATGCTCATATTTCTATAACCTTTCCTCTTAGTAACACTTTTACTAAATCCCAAAGATTTTAGAATGTAGTATCTTCATTATAATTTGTTTCCAGGTATTTTTTTTATCTCTCTTTGAATATTTGTTGAACCAATAATTAGTTGTCCAGTAGTATGCATTTTAATTACCATATATTTGTGATTTTTTTACAGCTGTATTCTTGTGACCAGAAATGATGCTTGATATAATTTTAGTCTTCTCAAATTTATTGAGAATGGTTTTGTGTCCTTACATATGCTATCATTAAGAATATTCAATATGCCCTTGAAAAGTGTCTATGTTCTGTTTCTTTTGGATGAAGTGTTCTATACGTAACTGTCATGCCTTTTGTTCTTATTGCCTAAAATGAATTAGGACTAAAGTTTCTTTATTTTCTATTTATCCATCAATTGATGTAAATGGGATACTGAAGTCTTCTAATGTAATTATTTATATATTTTTATGTACCTATGTTGGAGATATAAATATGTATTTATATATGTGCATATAATATGTAATATAAAATTATACATATTACTATTATATCTTCTTGATAGATTGATCCTTTCATCATTACATCTATCGTTATATTCTATCACAGCTATTGTTTTAAATTTTATTTTATCTGATAGCATATATCTACATCTGCTTTCCTTTCAACAACATTTGAATAGAATCATTTTTCCATCTCTAATTTTCAATCTATGTGTATCTCTGAGGTGAGTTTCTTATATGGAACATATAGCTCTGTTTTATAATCCAGTATTCTCAATTTCCATAGTGAGTTCACTAGCTACTTAATAAGCGTTGCTTTCTCTAAACCTCTTCAAAACATTTTATTTCAAGAATTTCTAAATTTTCACTTCAGAAATGGATAAATATTAAATATTCAAATACATATATCCCCAAATTCTCATCCATCTCTTGTTTTCCATCTATGAGGCTCTTTATGTTTATTGGGGTTCCATAAGTACTATATAACATATGAGGGAGAATACAGATGCCAAACTTCTGCCTGCAGGGACAACTTTGCAGGAAATGGAAACAGAAACAGAGCTTGCTAAAAGCTTTCCAGGCCTGGAAGTTCAGGTAGTTGGGTTGAAATTTGAACACTATAGAATTGAGACCTCTGGATAATATTTAAAACCAAAATGTGGGCTTTAAATAATATTTCATATACTGACTATAGAAAACGGAAACAACTTCTGGGTGTCCAGGTTGGACATCTAAAGTCTTTGACAAATGGTAAATCACAAATCAAGTCATAGGACCAAGAATAAAAATACCATAACAATGTATTGCTATAGGGAAAAATGAGCTTTTCTCAAGGTTTTAATCTCCTGGAAGTCTGTTTATTATCTTAAGTATTAGAAGGATATACATCATAGACATAACATGTTATGCAAACTTTTTTCTTCCAAAGTGAGGTTATTTTTATGTTTGAAGGACATAAATCAGTTTTCTTTAAAATACCTTTAAAAACTCATGTTCTAAATAAACGTTTTGCTGATCACAGACGTAAAGAACAATCAGTTATTAAATATACTGTATTCAAGGCTCCTCTTTTATATATAGCCTTATTTTAACTCATCTCCCTCATAATTCCACCTCACTTATATAAAGACTAAGTCTCACAGGTGTTAAAAATTTAATTATGCTGACTGCCCAACTGTTCTTTTTTCTCCTTTCTCTTCTATTAAATGCTATTTGTATTTAAAAATATAGAAAATTAGGGCTGGAAGCTTTTTAAAAGTATCTCCATGATATTTTATCACTAATTGTTCTTAAGTTATACCAGAAGATATCCATTTGAATAACTGATCAGGCAAAAATATATAGATTATTAAAAAGCTAATCAAAGGTAAGTTTGAATTACTTTGATTTATTTACAGGTGCTTTAATCTAATTAAAGAATTGACTCACTCTTGATGAATTATTTTCTGGCTTAAAATAGTGAATAAGGAGCCTCAGCACTAATCAGTCTCCATATTTCCTACCTGGTTTCTTAACTTACTGGTTTCTGCTCTAAAACAATGAATCTCAATATTATAGGGAGCTAGCTATTTTAGAGAATCTACCTGATGTAGTCATCCTAACAGACATTTATAGAAAGACTTTCAAATATTATCCAGGGGTTTCAACTCTATGGAGTTCAAATTTCAATCTAATTCCTTAAATTTCTAGGTTTGAATATTCTGGTATCTTGGCTTTTAAAAAAAAGGCTTCAATTCTTCAAGAATTTGCTTTTATTTATCTCAGTTGCAGCCTCTTGACTCGGACCCAGACTCACTCTGATTATGGAATGTGATTAACCACGTGTCAGTGTCCTCCTAAAATGTACATGTTGAAGCTCTAATTCACAATGCATGGCATTTAAAATGGGATCTTTGGGAAGTAATTATGCTTGTATGAAGTCATGAGTATGGGTCCCCAATGACAGAATTAGAAACCTTATAACAGAGGAAGATAGGCCAGAGTTTTCTTTCTACCATGTGAGGACATAGCAAGAAGGTGGTTGTCTACAATGCAGAAGGAGAGTCCTCATCAGGAACAAAATATGTGGGCACCTTGATCTTGGACTCTCAGGCTCCAGAATGTGAGAAATAAATGTTTTTTGTTTAAGCCATTCCCTCTGTTGTATTTTGTTATAACAGCTTAAAATTATAGCTGGTTTCCCTCAGAGCTGGCTGAGAGCAAATCTCCCTCACCTTATATATCTTTTTCAGTCAGTGCCTTAAGAACTGAGGGATACCAAGGACAACTATATAGAACTTTACTGTCATTCTCTACCTATCCATCTCAAACTTTTCCTCACAAGATTCCTCTCATCAGGGATGCCTTATAGACATAAGTATATATATCATACACAAAACTAGGAGATGAATACTAAACACAAAAGAATCATGTTGTTGGAATATGAGTGTAACTGCAGATCACCTCTAATGCAACACCTTTATTTTCACAACTGAGGAAACTGGATTTCCAAAAGGTAAATAGCAAATTCATGCCATCAGGATTGAAATGGACATGGGAATAATATTCTGTTGGTCTATATTCCTCACCTTATTTTGTGCCTTTAACAATCATTTTTATTTTCTAAAATGTCAAGAAAAAGACTAAAATAAAATTTCAAAATTATGCACATACACATAGGACTCATTCAGCATCTAAGATTCTGGAAACACTGATATCACTATGTGTGATTAATATTTTGCCACATGCTAAGAGTATGACATGACAAATCAAAGCTGTAATAGTAACTGTATCTTCTTGTTCTCCAAATTAGAATTGTCATCTCCAAAATAAAAAAAATCTTCCACATCAGTTGAAGCAAAAATGCTTGTTATGCATTTGGGGATAGGTATATAAACAAGGCATTCCACACTTTAAGCAAAATACAGTCCATTTAGATAGATTAATAGCTATACAGAGTCTACCTATAGAAAATACACCAGGATAGTTTCTAAGGTGATTTAATCAGAAACTAAAAATTTGCTACAAAACAAAAGAGGCAATATCATTTTTTTTTTGGGGGGGGGAAATAAACAAGGAAGATTTATGCAACGATTCTCAAATGGTAATTAAGATTTAGACAGAAAGAGACAGAAGACACTGAAAATTAAGGCAAAACTATAACCAAGGAAGTGCCTAGACATGGGTAATGACAGGAATTTTCCAGTAAGTAGTGACTAAGACAGTGTTACAGAAGATAATGAAGAATAGGTGGGAAGGTAATTAGACAAAGAATTGAGAAGGCAGGTCAGAGCCAGCCAGATCATGGAGTACTTATAATTGCATGCTAAGAAGTTTTAATTTAGTAGGCAAGAAGCCAAGAAATGATCAGTTCCCTGTTAGTTATAAAATCACAACAATGAAAACAAGCAAATAATAATAAAAATTTTAGATAATTTCCTTACTCTTGACTTAGACATTCAGAGCCTAAGCAATCCAGTTTTATCACCAGAGTTATCCTTTCATTGTGATTTGTTTAATCTTTTTGAAATCTGCTGATATTTTCACTTGTTGGCTGCCAAGTTTCTGGCTCTGGCTTCAGTCATCACTTAACAGCTCCTTGGCTGCCCTTTTTCATTCATCCATCACATGCTTAAAGTCCATCCAAAATTCTGCAGTACATCTCACTTTTTCCATTTCTTGTAATGCTCATGTTACATTGGCCTCTTGTACACCTGAAAATTAGATTCAAGTAATTTCTGGTTCTGATGCTTCAAGCCCTTCTTGCTTTTGTGCTTATAGAGTTTTACCCTTCTTGGTGAGACTGGATTTAGGGAGCTTTCTTGGTCAATGTTCAGCTTGATCAAGAATGAGAAGAATAAGGACTGTACTGGATTTGCTTGTGAATTGAGCTAAAGGCTATCAGGGTGTTGATTAAATTGATGTTTTATTTCTATAACTGGCCACTGAATCACCTGCCTCATGTTCTCTAAATACTTTGCATGAATTCTAAGACACCTTATCCAATTATTTAGTGTTTTTATGGTAGATGCTGAAAATAGAAAAATGTTTTTATTTCATTGAAGATAATAGTTAGTGAAACATGTAATTCCCTGTTTCCACAGATAAATCACTCTTTCCATAGATAAATTCCTTTTGCAATTCACCAGTTTTCTCTCTCCTCTTCCTGCCTCTTTCTACCCACCTACTTCCCCTTCTTTACCTTTTAATCTCTCAGCATGTATGCCAAAGGGCTCCCTCAGTTATTTTACCTTCAGTGGTTTTAAAGATCTTAGAGAAATATACCTATTTTAGAGATGAAAATGCTAAGACATGGCGAAGATATATTTTAGATTTGTTTGTAAAGGTAGTTAAGTTAGAAAACTAATATTCCAAACGCCCAATTCTTAATCCAGTAAGAAAATTATAAACCTAACCTGATTTATATAGTCGAAAAAGACTATGATTCTTTCTCCTGTCTTGGAAATAATCTTGGCTTCTGGTTAAGAAATCAAATACATCATATCAATTCACCTAAGGACAGAAAGTCTAAAGACTTAGCTGGCTCCAAGACCCAGAAGAATCCAATTTTGACTTAAACAGTTTATTATGGAAGTAAACAAAGTCTCAGTAGCCACAGCATAATCCTATCTTTTTAAAAATTTCCCTGTACTGAATTATTAATTTAGTAAATACAACAGAATGAGATGTTCTAATTTTCTGTACTAAGAATATTTTAATTCATTCTAGAAAATTATTTCAGTTTGTTAGTAGAATGTAATTGCATATACATTGATACCTTTGCCTCTATCATGTATTATCAATTTTACACAGATATTTTCAATGCCATTATAAATACTTTTTTAATTTATAAAATTATAGAATTAACTTTCAGAAATATTACATTAAAGTCATTTCAGTCATTCAGTTTTATGGAAGTTGTCTGATTTTTGACATTACCTTTACTAATAAATAATTGTGTAAAAAGCATACATAAGAATAATAAAAAGATATATTACTTATAAAGTAAACAGGAGGTAACTGGCTTTATAGAAAAAGATGAGATTTTGCAACTGGAGAGACAAAAGTTTGACCATTTATTACTTCTAGAACTTAGGCAAATTACTCACTTTAACATGAAATTTGGCCTATATGTTACAATAATGCTACAAAAATATAATACTAAGGATGTATTAGATAATTCCTTACTCATGAATGGCATATATTCTGTACTCAAAAATATTAGTTCTATTTTCCTTTTCCAGGATGTAAGAATATTGCACTAGTGTAGTGGGTGATAATTTTCATTTAGACCATATGATTTCCTAGAAGTGAACATTCTTAGTTTCAGTGAAGTGATAGAAAATTAACAACGGAAGAATGTGCTTACTTTCCTCTTTCTAAGTGCAAAAGCATTTTGTCAATAGACATCTTAAAAGAGAAATGCTTTAAGGCATAAAACGTTATCCTCAGCAAACTAGGACAGCCTAAAAATTCTAAAAGGCTTCAGTGTTTTTCTTTTTTCCATTATGCCAAAACAATCTGTTTCCTAATTATATGTCTAGCACATACTTGAATGAACATTAGTGAGCTCATCTTTATTGGAGAGGTTTAGGTCATGCTTCACATTTCTCTCACAGAGTCACCAAAAAGGAAGGTTTAATGCAAAATTTAAAGTTAGACATAAAAGTGATTTAGTGAAGAAAGACAAATTATAAAGGAAATGAAAAGGGGAAACAAGAGGACAACTGAAAACAACCTAAGTTTCCACGGATGGATGAACAGATAAAGAAGATATGGCATATATACACAACAGGAGACTGCCTAGCTATAAGTCCCAGTTCTGATGGAAAGCAACCAGTGTAAATAAATAAATAAAATAAAATAAACATGCTTCTTCCTCCTCCTCCTCTCTCTGAGATCTTATGACCTGCTCAAGAAGTGGTAGAGGAGTGAAAATTTGTAATATATGTGTTAAGGACTCAGGTCACATTTTCTGGATCCTATCCACTTTCTCTCTGTTGATTGTATTTTCCTATTGAGTCTTCCTATAACTCCTGCTTTTTTATTTTTTGTTTTCTTTTCCTGGTACAAATGAATCAAGACTAAAGGAAAAATGGGGAAATAAACATAAAGTTTTAATGTTATATTGGCTAAATTTAAAAAAAAATATATAGCAAATTTTGCTATACACATATTAAAATTTTTATTCATTTTTATAATTATTCAATTGAATTAATATATACTGTCTTGACTATGTGAAAATCAGAGTCTCATTTACAAGGTAGAGTATTATTAGTGCTTATAATGGATTGAAGATTAAATAAAGAAGATAAAATCCACTGGAAGAACCATTAAAAAAAAATCGAGCCTATTTTTTTAACAAACTTAAAAAAGAATAGTGTTTTGCCACAACTTTGGCTATATCACAAAGTGAAAAAATGATTTATCTTTCTGTTTGCCAATGTTTGGTTTTGAACTTAAAAAAATCCTATTTATAAATTTATTCTCAAAATTATTACTGAATTGTTTAGAAAATCTTGAAAATGTTGGGTCTTCTAAAGGAAAGGTGAAATCAAATGCATGTTAGACTAAGCAACTTAAAATGTTTTCCAAACACTTTTGGTTCTATAAAATCTAAATTAATTTTCTCAGAATCCATCAAATGCTTGTTTAAATTGAAAAAACATGAAACCAGTTTTTCAGTTTCTTTTAATTCATACTGATTTTTAAGAACTACTTATTAGGCTAAAAGATAGTTTCCTTACTTAAACTTGTCAGTTTTCTTTCACACAGCAAGAAGAAATTTGAAGTTTTAGGTATTAAGGGTTTTTTAATTGATTTTATTGAAGAATATTGCATTTTAACATTAATTTGGTTTTAGGCATATGTAATAACAAATTTATGTCTGTATAGATAATAGGTTTACCACTATTTCCTTTTTCTACCTTCACTTTACAATTAATTCCCTTTATCCCATTTCCCCTTCCCCCTCCCCATCTCTTCTGTACTCTTTGTTCTTTTTCCCCCCACCACTAACAGTCTATTGTTGTTTGGAATAGTTCTCTTGTTTTGTTTTTTTTTAAGTCTAGTATTATTTAATTTATACTGCTGATTTGTTTTCTATCATATTAGTGATATCATATGATTTCTGCCTTTCTCCTTCTCACTTATCTCACTAAGCATAATTCTCTCCAAGTCCGTCCATATTGATGCAAATGGCAAGAGATCTTCCTGTTGATAGCCATGTAGTATTTCATCTTCTTTATCCACTCTTCTGTTGATGGGCATGCAGGTAGTTTCCAGAACTTGACTATTGTGAATAATGCAGGGTGAAAATTAATAAGTAAATACAGGGGTGTAAATATCTCTTTGAATAAGTGTTGTATATTTAGGGTAAATACCTAGTAGGGGAATAGCTAGATCATATGGAATTTCCATTCTCAATGCCTTGAGGACTCTCCATACTGTTTTTCAGAATAGTTGGTGGGATATACTCCCACCAACAATGAATTAGAGCTACCCTTCAGTTATCTTCTCCAGCACTTGTTTCTGTTTTCTTTTTTTTTTTTTTTTTTTTGGATAATAGCCATTGTCACCTTGTGAGGTAATATCTCATTGTTGTTTTGATTTGCATTTCACTAATGATAGGGGAAGTAGAACATATTTTCATGAACCTGTTGGGATTTTTAACATTACCAACATTTGAACATATCAAGGTTTTAACATTAAGCTTGCTCTTAATGTTAGTTTTTAACTTGTTTTGAAATTTATGGCAATGTTTCTGGAAAGAGTAGAAATATCTATAACTTTCCTGAAGATTCCCCTACTCATGCAAAAAGTAATTCTAGGTAAAAATGGATTGAAATGAAAACATCTCAGAAATGCAATGGGGAGAATACTATAAAGAAAACAGAAAAATACTGAATTCTCATCTGATAGATCACTTTTATCTCTAATGCAAATAATCAGATAAAAATAATTATTTTATACATATAAATCTTTATATTCATAAAATCTGAGTGCAAATAGTAATACAAACTAATTTTATGTTACTTATAAATGTCACATATTTATAGGTGAGTTATATAATAATGAATTTCCTCACTCAGAAAATATTTATTGAGCAAATTATTTTTTAAATCACTGTTCTAGGGTCTGGAATCACAGTGTTGACATGACAGAAAAAATTTCTTGTCTTGTAGTATTGACATTCCAGTGGAAGGTAGAAGATCATAAATAAGATAACTGCAAAAGAAAGTAATGCAGGTCACATTGTACTTAGTGGTAGTGGGAAGAAGTACTTCGAGAAAAATTAATCAGAAAAGATTTTTTTTGTAACAATGAGATGATAACTGAACTGAGATTTGAAGGAATCAGTCATGACGGATTTGGAGACAGAAGTCCTAGATGAAGGAACAAATGTAACAGGAGTTTAAAAGAAATGATCTTGGAGTCTTCCTGTGGTGTATTAACGAAGATGGCAAATTCGTAGCTACTTTTCTATCACAAGGTGACCTCTGTCTTCCCTCCCCTTGACTCTGGGAAGACTTGCAATTGCTTTGACCAAAAGAGTGTGTTCTGAAGAGGCTCTACTAGTTCTGGGCTGGTCTCTCAGAGGATTGAAGCTTCTATCTGGTCTATTAGAGCCCTTAGCAGACATGTAACCTCTACTAACCTACTGGAAAGATGACATAGACTTGAGATAACAAGGAGAGGCAGATGGAGAGAGGTTCCACTGAGTGCAACCTTCTTACTCACCCAGTCAGGGTTCCAGAAACGTTAGAGAAGTTATTTCGCATCCAAATGAACACACTATGGACAGCAGAAGAATCACCCAGCCAAACCTTAATGGAATTCCTGACTCATAAACATGTGAGAAATAATAACATGACTTTTGTTTTAAGCCACTACATTTTAGAAACAGTTATGCAGTAAAGGGTAACTGAAATGTTTCTTAGAGCAGGAAAAAAAAAAATAGCATAGTAGGAGTGAGGCGAATCAAGGAAACCGTGATCTGGGATGGAGACATTTAATTCTATTCTATTCTGGGTTCACTTGAATAACAAGATGGAAGAGGGAGTGTGATTCTGATCTGGTATAATCTTTGAAAGCATATCCCTGTTACTTTTCAGAAAAAAAATTTAAAAATGTTACAGAGGAAAGATTACAAGGAAGAAGAACAATTTCTGTAGAAGAAATTGAAGTCATATAATTATTCCATTTAATTCTCATAACACTTGGTCTGGCAACTTGTATTGTCTTTGTATTATAAAATGAACATAAATGAACAACATAAAATTTAAATACTTTGCCCTGTATTGCACAGATAGTAAAAGAAGGAGGTACAATTGAAAGTCAGGCTGATTTCATAGTGTTAGACTTAATTCTCTAAACCAAGAGTCTTCAAAGGTGATCCCTGGGCCAGCAGCATCAATTATCACTTGGAAATTTTTTGTAAATACAAATTCTTAGGCCATATCCCAGAGGTACTGACTGAATCAGAAATTCTGAAGGTTGGATTCAGTTTCTGTGCTATAACAAATGCTCCAGATGATTCTGAGACAAGGTCAAACAGTTCTCCTACAGATATGGGAGATGGCTCAGAACTGAACTTACAGGTTAATGTACACTTGAGGTCTGACAGAAAACAAGGAGAGAGTATAGGAGAATCAATAGGAGCAATCAGTGGGTAGAAAGGAATCTAGAATGCTAAGACATGGAAACATTTCAAGAAGGAAAAGTTGCTCCAGTGTGTCAAATATTTCTGAGCAATCAATAAGAGGAGATTTAGCTTATCATTGGACTTTCTAGAATAAATCAAAGTCTTTGAACATCTTAAAATGAGTAATTTTGTGGATGTGTGATGAAAGTCTGATTGAAGTACAATAAAGAAGGAACTCAAAGAATTAATTGATCTTTTTGAGAAATTTCTTTCCATGAATTGTAGATGGTCTTAGATAAAAAATATTAAGTCATTTTGTTTGTTATTAGAGATCCTGCAATATAAAAAGGAATTGAGTTGAAAAAAAGAGAGCCAGATACAGTTATTACAATAGCAAAGTTCTTGAGTACGGTGTTGGTTCTCAGGTGGGATCAGACGCTGCTTGTCTTAATAGGAGATACAGCAAAATATCTTCGAATAATTGAAGGTTAACTTGACAATACAGTGGTAAGAAGATTAGGTGAGTCTTTCAGTGTATTTAAATTTGGGAATTGTTTGAAAATGTGTTAAATAACTTTATTAGAATGTGGGAATAGAAATTTACTGGGATGAAGAACTGCTAGCCAGGCTGCAGACCATCGGAGATTTGTGATAATTAATTTAATGTGTAGCCATTGAGGAGCGATATTTTCATCAGTATTTGGGTATATGACTCAGGTTCTTGTGGCTTAATATATTTAGATGAGATAGGAGAAAGATTGCTTTCAAAGAAGTGATTAGAGGTGGACCATGGAATCATGGATTTCAATATGAGTAAAAAAAAGTTAACACACAAAGAAGATGCCATGTATTGAAAAACATAGAAAAAAGAGTGAATTCCTGAAAAAATTGAAAATTTGTGGGTGGAACAGTACTCGAATATATAAAACAGATGAAGGTTGTAGCCAGAAACTCAGATATCTGAAATTGAGGTTTTGGAGTTTATATTAACATTATTGATTTAGAGTTACAGGAAGGACCAGGGGATTTGGTGGCTGAAGTAGTGGGAGAAACTTCACTACTGAAGTATAAGAAGTCAAGTGTGGAGAGTCAAAGATATCAGGTAGATCATATAAGAGGTAGCCATCAGAAAGAATGATGTCATGAATAGTGATAAAAAATAATCAATAAGCCAGTTACTAAAGTATGTGTGTGCTCATAAGCATAAAGCATAAGATTTATTTCTCTTCTCAAAAAGTAAGGTTCTTGAAGGTAAGGTCCATATCTAATTAATTTTGGTCTTGTCAATTATGCTAACTACACAATGTTATATTTAGAATATAATCATCTGATTTGACTTATATAAATTAACAAATTGCCAACAATTTAAGAAAAAGAGGTAGAAAAGTTTAAAAATAAATGACATTTATTTAGAACTTGATAGGTATAAGAAACTATGAATCTACAAACATATTTTTGATATTTGTCTTATAAGAAGAACACTATAGTTTAATTTGTTTTGCCTATGACTATGCTCAAGAGTCACACAAACATATAGACACAAAAATAGTAAAATGTTAGAGAACTGCCTTTAAGAATTGTCACCATCCACAAACTTCCAGTAAGGTCAAGTTCCTATAGGCATTGTCATTTAAGGGTATCCCTTTATGTCAGTTTTCCTAGTTTTTATTATCCTTAACTATCTATTATGTATTTGTATTAACATTGAAAAAATAACAAGTGTGACTATTAAAATTACATTAAAATAAAATTGTAATGGGCCCAATGATACGCCATTTGACAGTCCTATTTGTGCTAATTTCTAACTTCTTTCATTTAGTTGTGTGTGAGAAACACATGAAAAACTTAAATAACTACCAGAGTCTACCATTTTTCTTTAATCAACTATTGCCTTATGTGAGGAACTAACACCTGGCTTTCCAGGAAATCTTGCAAGGTGCCTACTAATGAAATGTTTCTGTATTAGGCAGAAGAAGAAAACTAAGACAAAGAAATGGCTATTTTTTAAAATAACATTTTTTTAAATAACCACTTAAAGATAATTATCTATGCAAGGTTGTAAGATATGCTTATATATTTCTCTAGAAGCATTATTTTTTCAAATGGATTATTTTCCTAAATTAATTCTGAGCATCGTATAGTTTAGATTGATTCCAAGTTTGTTTGTAGGTACAGAAAAATGAAGCAACTGCTGTTAACGTTGCAGCAAAGGGAAAACGTTCACTGACAGATAACTCATGAAAGGTTTAAAATAAAGTTTGTGTCATCATGGAGTAAAAGCAACATATTTGTAAATTCATTTTTTGAAAGTAAACTACTTGATATTATTATAAATGCTGTTACAAATTTATTTTAAAAGTTTAACACAGAAGATAAAATTGTTTTATGCAGTAGTCATACAAATACTAATTTTGTTGGAAGAGGGCATAATGGTACACATAATATTCTTTCATTAAGAAACAAAAACAGTAGAAATATACTTGGAATGGATTGCAACACATACACAAGTCATAATTATGCTCGAATAAGAATCTGTCAAATTGAATAGAAAGTGTAGCTGTCAGAATTTATGTTTTTTTATAGACTTATAACTCAAAATTCTGTTACAAATCATATATTTAAAAAAATTTCTTTAGCATGGCAAAAAGCAGTTGTACTCTCTTACATGTAATCTATGAGATTTTAAAGTGCAACTTGAAAAGGTATTATCTAAACCAATGCATCCAATAATTCAGATCAGCATTTTTAAATGAGCCTTTTATTTTTCTACTGCACTGTGTTAAAAATTAGTTGAAAATTCTTCATCAAATTACTTGATAAATGGGATACCCAAAACAGAATGTCATGATTTTAGTAAATCACTTTTGTTAAAATTCAAACTTGTAATCTGGAAGACATCAAAATTTATTCCTACAGAAGCAGTGGAAGCAAATCAAAGTAACAATGAGATATCACCTCAGACTTGTGAGAAAAACTATTATCCAAAAGACTGCAAACAAATGTTAGAAAAGATGTGGAGAAAAGGGAACCCACCTACACTGCTGGTGGAAGTGTAAATTGGTGCAAGCATTATGGAAAGTAGTATGGCAGTTTCTCAAATATTAAAAAGAAGAAATTCCATATTATCTAAGCATCCCACTTGAGAAATATGTACCCCATGTTATGTAGCATTATTTATTCTATCCAAGAGCTGGAAACAACTTATGTGCCCATTGACAGTTGAGTGGATAAAGATGATGTGACATATAAACACAACAAAATACTACTCAGCTATTAAAAAAGATTAAATCCTGCCCCTTATAACAACATAAGAACCTACAGAGAATTCTGCTTAGCGGTATGTCATAGAAAGAGAAAAATATTATGATTTTACTCACAGGTGATATATGCAAAAACCCCAAAAAATGGATAAACTAAATAAAACAAAATAAGCTTTCCTACTACAATACCAAATTTTAATTAGCAAAAAGGAAGAGGGTAAAGGAGGCAGTAAATTGGATAAAAGGGGTCAATTTTATAGTGAAGAATGGAATAGGACTTTTAGTAGTAAACAAAGTATATATAAAATGTTGATTTATAGTTATGCACAATTATAACTTATATAATAATGCATTATACAGTAATGTTATATTAATTTTTAAAGCACATTAGGAATTGAACTAATTAAATGATGACAACTCAAAAGGTAAAAAGTTTAATTTTATAATTTATTTTTAAAGTATCTTGAAAGGAGAGAAATCTTTTGATATATATAAATTTTCAACCCAAGTATATATAGTGATTAGTAGTACAGCTGAAACCCAGTATTCCATTCCTCTAACAGTCAACTGATGTTCTTTCCAGTATGCCATGGTTCAGGTACAAGCTTTCTACTCAAGTAATACAAAGTGATGGTCATTTCCAACTAAAGTTAATTATATTTTGCTGTTATGTTTGCTGCCTTTGTGATATTATTTGCAAACTTACAAGTCAAAATAACATGTCTCCTTAAACTCGTTTCCTAAGATCTTCCCCCTGTATTGTCCTGATAAAAGCAACTGAATATGTGGTTACTTGAGTGCATTTGTTCATATTTTGGTTTGGATCCTTCTGAATATTTTTTCATAACTTTGTGATGAAATAAAAACATCAATTTAAGTTGTTGATATTCAACTTGTGTTTTAAATGCTGACATGGGAATGAGTTGCTCTTATTTATCTTTAGACTACTATTATAATGAAAATTTCTTTCTAACAAAGCTTTAAATATGATGAACTTGAGCTTGTATTTATTTATAGAGGATGAAATCATATTTTAATTTCAAGAGAAAATATAAACACTAAAAAAACCAAGTTGTCTTAAGTTGCATTATATGTACAATAGTTATGGATGAGGAGTGAAACTCAATATGCTCTCATTGCCTACTGAAAAAACTCACTTG
The DNA here is from genome assembly GCA_004363575.1 of Solenodon paradoxus. NCBI lineage: Eukaryota > Metazoa > Chordata > Mammalia > Eulipotyphla > Solenodontidae > Solenodon > Solenodon paradoxus. Next base: position 721,252 of record RJWH01000061.1, on the reverse strand, counting down.
AGATATTTCTGAATTTATCTCCTATACTATATCTCCTATACTATAGTTTATATGTATATAGATATATATTATATATAATATATAGACATATATATGCATATATATATAAAACAACATGCTTCATGCTTTTGCTGATGGGACTGACACTTTCAGGGTATCCTTTCCTTTAATGACACTTTTCACTTAGATTAGAAAAAATAAAATGTCAATAACCAAATAAAGAAGAAAGGCTTCATTTAGACTATGTATTTACAACTATCATTGTTTCCCTATCTGAGCTGGAAAAGATCAGAGGATGACCCACACAACCACCCCTATCACTCATGGAGGCTACAGGGGATATTCTCCAATATCCTGGAACCCTATACACTCTCATCATAGTCATGAACATGTAAAATCCTCTTCATGCCATGGAAAAGATAATACAACCTCAGAAAAGTTTGTTTACAAATGGAAAGAACAATTCCCCAAATTCAAATTGCAAGATGCCAGCTCCAACTCATTGCAAAGAAAAAAAAAAATTGCTAAAGATAGTGCTTTTATGCATGCAGTTTTTCAAGGGGAAAGACATCATCGAATTATTTGTGGAAATCACATCAGAGTCCATCTAAATGTAGTAAAATCAAATGAAAATACTGAAAAGATATTTCCTCAATATTTTAGTTCTTCATATCTCATGAGTAAACTCTAAAATTGTTTCAATTCATATTTGAGATTATAGTTTTAAAATCTGTTTTATGACTCTCTTTAAGACCGATTAGTCAACAATACATAATCTAATGAAAACATGTTTATCTTGACCTGTCTTTGTCTTTATAACCCTACTCTACCTGGCAAGGTGAACTGTCTTCTACCCAATCTCACTGGGTTAACAAAACAAGAAATAAAGTACAAACTTATATGGATTGTGAGGAAATCAGATCAACTATATTTCCTGCATATCTTTAATACACTATATATATTTCTCTGCTGATGTTAGATAGAATAATGAAAATTTTAGAAGACAGGACTACTTAACGTATTAAAACAAATGTAATGGCAAGCATGCTGAAAACCACGATGTTATCACAAAAAGTGTGAGTATTTAGAATTGCCACATCTCACTCTTATGAATAAATTCCCATGCACAAGAAATAAAATCCAAATAATTACCCATGATGCACAAGGACCCAGCTGCTCTGTCTCCAACTACTTCTCCGACCATATCTCCTGGCTGTCTTCTCCTGAAACGGACAGAATAGGGGGTAACATTGAAAAACAGAATTGACATCAAATGAAAACAACTGCATAAATCAAGAAAAGAGATAAATTAATCAACAGAAGAGATACAGTCAGACAGGAAAAGACACATAACCAAAACAATTCCCATTAACTGGAACATATAAGACTGGAAGTCATCTCTTAACCTGCCTCCTCTTTCCTTTCTTCCTTTCAAAGAGGAAAGCATGATCTCACTCTTGACAGTGCATTTTATTTATTTATTTTTCAATAAAATTCTTCTTGTTTATTAACACTTTGAGTGCTCCTAAAATTCCTTTCAGAGATTTGAACTCAAGAATCTAACCTAAGGGTTAAGGAAGAAACTCGAAAAGAACCCAAAATGTGAATAAGTACTGTGAAGGTGAGAGGAGGAAAAAGGCAGGACTGGAGGACTGGGGTGGTCATTGGCCCCTTTTGGTACTGGGTTTCTATATATAGCATATGGCAGAGAGAGAGAGAGAGAGAGAGAGAGAGAGAGAGAGAGAGAGAGAGAGAGAGAGAGAGCGCATTCAACCAAAACCAAACCAACACTAGGCTGGTTGGCCCATTAAACCTGAGGCCAACACTCAGCATCTCGCCCCATTCCTTTTTTCCTTTACCAGCCTCCAGTGCTTCTGGAACAAGGTCCTATCTATGCCCTATATCAATCCCATCACGCTTCTTTGAAAATAGTAGAGCCCATCAAATATTTGCTACAAAGAATAAATGTAAAATATAAACTCTCAAAGGAAATTACACATAATCACATTTGATGAGGGCACAAACTGCTGCTGAAAAAAAAATCTTTAAAATCCTTTTATTTATCTGATTGCTTTGCCTATTTATAAAAGAGATATGCAAGAACTTCTGGAAGCAGAAAGAACAGCAGAGTCTGACTGAAAATGATGGTAAACTGCTTTATGATTCATCTGTAAATATATACATTTCCAGGTGTAGGAGGCTACAGTTATGGAAAAAAGTATTAATTTGCTGATTACCAGTGAAAAAATTCCTAACTTCCATTGTTGTCAAAGCAGCAAACAGAAATGAAAGTAGTGTAGTAAGAGAAGAGATAAGGAGCAATGCTATCTTTCATCTACACTTAAATAAATCTATCTATCCTGCTCTAATCTCTTATCTCAATTCTAGCTCTTGTGGGAAATATCTCAAGAACATCCTGTCTAAGATACCACAGGAACACTCAGTCCTCAACATGTCTAAAGACGGATTCCTCTTTTTCTTTTACAAAAAGATAACCTTCGCAAACTAGAAAATGTATAATTGTTTCCCTCTCCCTGTACCATGCTCTCAAATGTACCAAATCCCATTCAGGTTTTCTCCTTAAAATGACTTTAAATTCTAGTCTCTTTTAATAGCAATCTTTTTTATTTCTTTTGTTTACCATATTGAAATTGTATTTCAGTACATGAGTATTTCGCAGCACACCTGCCACCAGAGTTCTGGTGTCCTTTACCACCATTTTGTGGCCTATTTTTCTTCCCTCCTGCCTCTCAACCCCTAAGTAACCACTGTCTTGTCTCCTGTGAATTTTGTTGGTGTTTGTCAGTTCATTAGTTTTATTTTATTATATTCCACGTGAGTGAAACTCTCTGTATTTCTTTTTCTTTCTGACTTAACACTTAACATGATCTCTGGTTTCATACATATTGTTGAAAGTGACACAAATTTGTCTTTTTTAGCAGTTGTCTAAAATCCTATTGAGTATATATATATATTACAGCTTTTTTATCCAGTCAATTGTTGATAGGCATGTAGGTTATTGCTATGTCTTGGCTATTGTGAATTGTACATAGGATGTACATATTTTTTTTCTGATTAGAGATTGTTGCATTCTCTGGGTATATGCCTAGGAGTGGTATTATTGGGTTTTTTGACAACCCTCCCTACTGTTTTTCAGAGAGGTTGTGTTAATTTACATTCCCACCAATAGTATCTTTCTCCACAACCCAGCCAGTAGTTGTTATTTGTAGAAATCTGCTCATTTATTCAATTTTAACAAATTTGTTGGCATACATGTGCTCATAATAGTCTTCATAATTATTTGTATTTTTCTAATGTCAGTTATCACTCCTATTTCATATCTGATTTTTGTTATTATTAGGGTTTTCTGTTTTTCTTTGTGTGAGTCCATCAATATCATTTATTCAAAGAACTAACTCTTGAATTTGTTGATTTTGGGGTGGTCTTGTTTTAAAAGAAAAGGTGAAGGCAGGAATTTTGAAGGATTATCCCTTTGATCACAATGCAGTATCCATTCTCATTTTGTGACACCCTTTTTAGTTGAAAATGTATCTTGTCTAAAATTAGTGTTGTATTTCATAATTTCCTTTCATTACTGCTGCCCTGATATATTCTTCCATAGCCCTTGACTTTTAACTTGTGTTTGTCTTTGGATCTGATATAGCTTATTGCGGGCATAATACCTATGGGTTATGTTTTTTGAGCCATCTAGTTACTCTGTGTCTTTTGATTGGTGATTTCAGTCCATTCACATTTAGGGTGACAACTAATATATAGGACTTTGTTGTCATTTAAGCACTTGATTTCTGTTAGTTTTCTGTGTCTGTTACTTCATTTTCCCTCTACTTTTGCTTGCTTTTTCCTCTGTATGGTTTTTGGTGTTGATTTTATCTGCTTCTAATCTATGTATCTGTTTAGGGTTAGGTTTTGTGACTGTCATGTAGATCATCTCTCTTTTGTACTCTATGGTAGTCTTTTACGTGCTGACATCTTATCATATTTACATGTTTGTACAGATTCCATGACTTTCTTTCCCCTCTAGTTTTGTTGTTGTTATTGCTGTTCTCTCCTGTTGATCTTGTCATTGTTTTTGCTTTTGTTTTCCTATTTAACATTCTTGGGTTTGGTGGATCTTTGTTTTTTGCTTTCCCTGTTGTAGGACTTCTTTCGCGTTTTCTTGATTATGAGGACTCCTTTTGAGGGGCTTGATTACGGAAAAATGCGTTAACTTTTATTTATAATTAAAGACTTTTGTTTCATTATCATATTTTAATCACAACTTTGCAGGAAAAAGTATACTTGACTGGTAGTTTTTGTCTTTTAGTATTTTAAATATGTTCCACTCTTTCCTATGCGGTAGTGTTCCTGCTGAGAAGATTGATAGCAGCCTGATGTATATAACTTTGTTGTTTATGTATTTATTTTTTCTAGCTGCCTTGAGTAGTTTTCTTTTGCTAACTTTACTGTGATGTCTGAGAGTAGTTTCTTTTTATATTTAGAAATTTTTTTTGTTTTCTCTCTGCCTCTTGGACCTTCATGGTTACTTTTTGTGATAGATGTATGAAGTTCTCTGCTACTGAATCAAGTATATTTTCTGTTCCTTTTCCCTCTCCTCTCCTTCCAGGATACTCATTATCCTTTTCTTTCATGGTGTCAGATATTTCTTGTAGGGTTTCTTTATTTTTCCTTAATCGTGTTTCCCTTTCCTCTTCAGTGAGGGTCACTTCTGTGATCTTGTCTCCAATTCTGAGAGTCTATCCTGTGTGAGACTGAGTCTGTTTATAGAGCTTTCCATATTTATATTCGATTCCTTGACTGTAATTTTTACCTTTAGTTTTTCTTCTAGGACTTTCTTCATGAATTCAATCACCTTGGTGAAATACTCCCTTTAATCTGTCACTTCTTTTTTGAGGTCCTCCAATTGCCCTTGTGAAGTGGTGTGAGCTTCCTGCACATCATTTCCGCTTTTTTATGACTATTATTTTAACTCTTCATCTGTTATGCTGTCCCAGACAATGTCAATGGACTTGCTTTAAAAGGGAGTCCCTATGTGCTCTGTTGAACACTAAGGCAGTGTCAGCTGGTGAACATTGGTTTTGGGAGGATGGACTCATTCACCACAACTCTCCAGTGCAAGGAAATTCACCAGGGTTCCTGCGTGCTCTGCTGAGATTGAAAGTTTCTTGTAATTGTATTAGGAAGGTTCCCCTTCTGTGTAGCTCTCATCTGGAGAGTACATTCACAGTCAGACCCTGTGAGTTCTATTGAGCATGGAGGGATAGAACTCACTCACCACAGCTTTGCAGAGCAGGGAGGTTCATATGTAAGTCCCTTGTGTTCCGCTGAGTACAGAGACTAAAGCTTTTTGTGATGATCATAGCAGGGTTCTTCCTGTCTGCAAGTCTTCAGCCAGTGAGGGGCTCTAATTTTTAAATACACAGAGCCTCCTTACCTTAGATTCATGTGATTTCACAAGACTGTCCATACATCTTTTTCTGAGGTGACTTGATCATTCCAAAACTGAACTCTAAACTTTAACTAAGATTTGGAACATCACCTTGCCTATGAACTCATTATAATTCTTGTCCTTAGAATTATTTCTTGGTAGAAATGACTAAAGGGAGTAATCTGATTACAAAGAGAGACTAAAAGAGACTGTACACATTTAGCATTGCCAACAAATTCAGGTAAACTATTCAAAATCAAAATCAAAGAGTAGTTTGAAAAGCTGGTGGAAAATCTGGAAGCTCACCAGAACCATCCTTTGTCACCACTGATACTTAGGATCCAATTTTCTCTGCTAATATATGGACTGATTATGATTTCTTATATGTACAGTGGATGGTGTACTTCACTGAGAGCATAAAGTTCCTTTGATTACAGGAATAAAGATAAGAATCAGGTCTCCTAGCTCTAAAATCCAATTCTTATCTCATTCAAGTATATATGCAAGGAGATATGATGCGCTGAACCTCTGTATTATTTCTAAAATAAAACTAATGGAGCTACTAATCAATGTAGAATATGATGTCAAAACCGTTAAAATTTAAATTAGATTCCAAATTTAATGTTAGAATTTATTGTCTTTAGTAAATATTGCCCAAGAAAAGAGAAAATTTTAATAAGTTTCATAATAGATGAAAAATTATAACTGGAAAATTACTCAAAATAGTTCTTTTTAATTTGTTGAAGATTCTTAATATTTTAACAAAAGCATTACAAAAAATTTGAATTTATTATTAATGCCTCAGTGGCAAAACTTTGAATTTCAATGAAAAAAAAAAATATATATATACACATATTGCAAGGAAGTGTAAGTGACTATTATTTGTGGTAATCACATTATTATTAGCAATGGTCTCCGTGATAAAATGGCTGACAATAGTAGGGATGATTGAGTTGATATTCAAGTTCATCACATGTGGGATTGTTAATTCCAGTCTGCCTTATTGCCGCAAATTGTACTCTTAACTCTTGTGTATCAACTAAACTCGATGATTTTGGCTGAGAGACTAGCCAAATCAAAGAATGCAAATATTTTATAAAAACATCACCTCCGGAAAATATACATATTGAAATCTATACCTCATTGATAATGAGCTAATAGTGTCACTAATGCAGAAATGAAGAAAGCATTGCAATATACTCTATGAACTCTACACTTAGTGCATATGAATTTTATATAAACAAAAGCCATCTTTTTCAGGACCACCAAAATATAGTCAAACTCTTCATTTTTCCAGTTTCCTAATAGATCTCATTCTTTATTTCCAATCACACTTATTTTTGATAATTTACTTCTGTCAATATAGTTAAATAGAGAATAGAACAGCGTGTGCATTTTTTAAATGTTGCTTCTTGGCAGTCCTTCAGAAATATTTTCTGAGAACACATGGCATTTGAAAAAGCAAAAATAATCTGTACTAAATACAATAACTATTAAAACCCCAAATAACTAAGAAAAAATGGTAAGGTGTATTTTTGAGTTGTATAACTAGATAGTATTTCTCCATAATTTAACTTCGTCTAGCACTCCTCTAGAGGAAGATAACAAAGATGAAATTTGGTGAACAAAACACAAAAATTCATTGACTCCGCCTAATCTCTTATTGGTGACTCTTAGTTTAATTTTCCTTTGTCTGCCAGTCAAAAATTCTTACATTTCACTAATATTGCCATAGTAATCCTAAATGTTGGAACAAAAACGTATACACAGAAGAGTAGAATAAAATCAGAGCTAAGAAATAAAGTCGCACTTATATGGACAGTTTATCTATGATGAAGAAGCTAAGAACTTCTTAAAATGGAGGAAGGAAAATAGTTAACAAAGGTGTTGAAAATATTAGACCAGTACATGTAAAAAAATTAATGATGCTAGATTACTCATTAGTGCCATAAACAAAATGAACTAAAAGTGGGAAAGAAATGTGAACATAAGAATCAAAACCATAAAATACATAGAGGTAAGTAGGAAAAACACTCCATGAAATCAACCTCAAAGCTGCCTTTGGAAAAATAACATCTCCAGCAAAAGAAACTAAAATAAAATTAAACAGTTGGACTGCACAACTTATGCTATGTAAGTTACAAAGCTTACACATAGCCAAGGAAACCACCACTAAAATAAAAATGCATCACACAAAATGGAAGAAGATATTTGCACAACATACATCAAATAAGAGCTTAATCTCAAAAACAGAGCTTATACACCTTAACCAAAATTAAAAAAAAAGCAAATGACCCACTTGAAAAATGGAGAGAACTAACCAGACACTTATATATAGAGAAGACACACAGAAGACCTAAAGACACATAAAGAAATGTTCTACATCACTCATCATGAGAAAAATGCAAATAAAACCACAATGGAATATCAACTCGAAATAGTGAAAATGGCTTATAGCAAAACAACTAGAAACAATAAATGTTGGATAGGGTGTGGAGAAAAAGGAACCCTCTTACATTGTTGGTAAATTAGAGCAACCTCTTTGGAAAACAGTATGGAGAGTCCTCAAAAAAAAAAAGTATCTACCAGTTGATCCAGCTATCCCACTTCCAGGCAGAAGCTCAGAGAATACAAAAACACTTATCAGAAAAAAAAAGTATCTGTACCTCTATCTTCATAACAGCAAAATTCACAACAGCCAAGATATGGAAACAATATAAATTCCCATCATGGGATGGGATGACTTTATGGATGACTCCATAAAGAAGCTGTAGTATATATACTCAGCTGAATTCTATGCAGCTGTTAAAAGAGATGAAACTGGACACTTTGCAACAACCTGGATGGAAGTGAAGGGGATCACATTAAGCAAAATAAGCCAGAAAGAAAAACATAAGTACAGAATAGTTTCACTCATATGTGAATACAAAGAAACAAAATGAGACAAATTGAAACAAAATTAAAAAAACAGAAGACTGTGATTTCTGGAGAGATAGGAGAAGAGAGGGAAGAAAGAAGGGAACAAGGTGGTGGGGTAAAGGGCACTAGAACTCTGCTGGTGGGTGTGCTATGAAATACATACAAATTAAGGTCTGAATTCAGTATCTTAAAATGAACATAGCAATGTAAACAAAATAAGAAAAATGTTTTTAAAAAAACATTAAGGGGAAAACTGGTTAATCCTGAATAAAGTTCAAGGTGAAATTGGAATAAATTTTTTAAAAGTATTAAAATTATAAATTTTAAAGAAAAATACCATATATTTGCAGCTGATAGTTACAACACATGGCTGTCTGGTAACATTTAAGGTATTCTTTCCAGGAATTCTAAGTTTACCCTACCCTCATGCTGAGTTTGTCCACATATTATTAACTTTTCCGATATCATGCTTTGTTTCTCTAAAGATTTTTAAAGCATAAGAATTTACCACAAACTCAACAGCTTTTATTTGTGTCCAAGCAAACTTCCATATAATTTGATATATGATTGTTTTACTTAATATAAAGGATCAGTATGAGAAAAAATGTGGTATACTGGAAAGAATACTGGGCCAGTGTTCTAGAAGCCCCTTACTCTGTCAAGACTTGGATGAGGTAATCTAGTGTTAATAGTCATGTGCCTGCAATTCTAAGGCATGGATTTTGCAAGAACATCATGGACTTTGACTGCTCTCTACTGGAGGAAAAATAGATTAGTTATTCTCAAATGCATAAGTACTTCAGAAGAAAGTGAATATATTGTTTTTTAATTTTACTTCTCTCAACATTTTACAGAGAAAAAAATTTCATTGTTTGATTCTACTTTTTTACATATAAAGTCACTATATTTCTTACCAACATCTTAAATTTCCGAGTATGTCAAGATGATAAATATACAATGATATATGTATTCATAGACATTTTAAAAAGTACTTTTAATTGCCAAGTAACTACCAGGAAATGATATTCATGTAATAATTCCTTTCTACATACATAGAACTCAATAGTTAACCAACAATATTGATATTAAAAGGAAGCTTCCTATCTCTCCATCACACACGCATACACACACACATGATATAACAGTTTTGATGATCTTTAATTCAAACTAAAGTAAGTAAAGTAAAAACCAAAAACCCAGAATCAATTTTGAAACTAAAATCTAGAAATAAGAGCTTTGAAAATAAAACATGAAGCCCTTTAGACATTACCCTCAGAAAAGCAGTAAAGGCCAGCAGCCTTCTTATAAAGGGAGTTGTTCATTGTAAGTATTACTATCATGGCTTACTTCTGCTAAGAGTAAGTTTATTAGCGAATAGAATGTATTCCTTCACCCATCAGTTTTAGTATGTCACTATCTAAGTAAAGGTGACTCTGATAGAAATTCTGGTGATAGGAAACAATTAACAAATGGCAAAAAGAAAAAAAGCACATAATAAAAACAATTTCAAATTAAATTTGATATTTAAGTTTTCCTGAAAATAATATATAAAATAAATCTTCAGATATTTCTAAGGTGTATTTTCTAGCTTCTGAGGCATGATGAAAAGGCATATATAAAGTATTTTATATAAAAGACGAGTCTTCTTTGTTAGAAACCTCGCCATGCTGGAGGCGGTAAGATGGTGACCTTGTAGGAAGTGTTGTATCCCTTCTCCACAGAACAACTAGAAATCACCTGTTCTTTAGGCATGGAAGGTCTGGTCTTGGGATTGCAGACACAGCAGCAGTGATCACCACCACAAAGGTAGACAAAGGCATCAAGGCTCAGAGTTACATTGCAGATTCAGGACTCCCAGCCTCAAGAGGTGTGGAACTGCTGGAAGAACTGAGCCTCCCAGGAGCTGCTCTGAGAATAGCACAGAGCCTGCCCAGAAGGACTGGGACACAGACTGGAGGAGAGGGTCTTGGTACAATATAGAAGGAGAACCAGAACCCCAGTTGTTTGAACAGAAGCCCCCTCAAAGGAAAATTACTCAGGGTGCCACCATAAACAGAAGGAAGCTAGGACAATTCCCCCACACCAAGCCCCTCCCACCATATTGCTCTGGAGCTATAGAACTCAAGGTAAGAAGAAAGTCCCAGAAGGAAGGAACCTTCAAGGCTACTCACAGCACCACCCTGTAGGTGGAAAGGGAGCTGCAGCCCAATTGCTTATTGTGGGCCAGCGACAAGGTAGGTGGTCTTTATCATCAGAGCTGCGACACTGGGGGAAGGCTCTGAATCCCCCAGATAAACTCCAACCCCATTGACTGAACTCTCAGTTCCCAATGCAGGATCTACCTAAGAATGTCAACTAATCCAACCAGTGGTGATGCTACACAACTCAAGAATTTCCAGTGTTCAAATGAAGATCCAGGTTTCTCTGGTGCAAGTCCTTATCCTATACAACACCATCACTGAAGGAAAATATAAACCACAGAAACAAACAAAATGCCAAACAGAACAAAGACACAGAGAAATATACATGAAACAATGGATCCAATTAAAACCTCAGGGGAAAATCTGAATATGACAGACATGGCCAAACTAACTGAGGATGAATTTAGGTCAACAGTGATGAACATACTCATGGAAATCAAGAAAACAGTAGAGGAAGAGAAAGAGAAGAACAAAAAAGAGAGAGAAGAAATGAAGCAAGACATCTAAGAAATGAGAACACAATAGCTAAATTAAAGAACTCAAAAGAGGGACTTGAGAGTAGGAGGAATGAAGCCTCCAACTGAATCAGTGAGCTAGAGGATAGGATAGGGGAATATATAGAAAGACCAGCAAAGAGAGATAACAATGAACAGAAACAAGGAAAGCATTTGTGACCTATGGGATAACATCAAAAGGAACAACATTCGCATCATAGTGGTCCCAGAAAGAGAGGATAGAGAAAAAGGGACATAAATTTGAAGAAATAATCATTGAAAATTTACCAACTTGAGGAATGAAGCAAGTCTCCAGACCCAGGAAGCTCAAAGAGTTCCTAATAAAAGAGACCCAGACAGAGCTACACCTAGACACATTGCCATCAAAATGTTTAAAATACAAGATAAAGAATCTTAAAAACAGTCAGTGAAAAATAAGTTATATATAGGTGCACCCTGGTGGCCTAGTGGTCTAATACACCTGGGAGCAGTCCCACATACGTCCCAAGCTTCTGGGTTCAAGACCCAGGACTGGGGGTGGGAGGGCGTGGGGAGGAACGACCAAAGTGAACAGCTAAATAAAAACGAATAAAGCTCTCCCTCCTCCTCTCTCTCCCTGCCTACTTGCCTATTCATCTTCATTCCTGCCTGTACCATTCCAATTGAACAGCTAAATAAAAACGAATAAAGCTCTTCCTCCTCCTCTCTCTCCCTGCCTACTTGCCTATTCATCTTCATTCCTGCCTGTACCATTCCAATTGAACAGCTAAATAAAAACGAATAAAGCTCTTCCTCCTCCTCTCTCTCCCTGCCTGCTTGCCTATTCATCTTCATTCCTGCCTGCACCATTCCTTAAAAAAAAAAAAAAAAAGAAGTCACATACAAAGAAGTCCCTATAGGATTATCAGTGGATTTCTCAGAGGAAAGTCTACATGTTGAAGGGAATGGCACGATATATTTAAGTGCTAAAGGAAAAGGATTTTCAATATAGGATACTATACCCTGTGAGATTATCATTCAGAACTGAAGGAATGATAAAAAGCTTTTCAGACAAGTAAAAGTTAAAGGAATTCATCAGCACAAAACTAGCTCTACAAAAAAACACTAAAGGAAGCTCTATAAAGTGTAAAATCCCACTTAAAAACAGGAAGACAGCAAATATAGAAGTGGGAGGAAGAGAGAATAAAAAATGTGGATGGTTAGAATGAGTATAAGACTAAAGTGCTTTCAAATAAAAATAGGAAATAAATATAGAATTCTTAACATTAACCTCAGGATAGCCTCAAAACACATCTCCAGGGAAAGAGCAAAGAAGAAAACCAAAAGGGAAGCCAATCAAAACCTAACTACACCCAATTCATCTAACAAGAGAAATAGAAGAATAATGGACATTAGAACTCATTGTGAGGTACGAAACACTCATAAACTGAGGTGCAATTTTTAAATCCTAAAATTAATATAGAATTGTAAGCAAAAGAAATCATAAAATGATTAAAAATAATTTATAAATAAATAAATGCTGCCCCCCCAAAAAAAAAAAAGAAGAGTCTTCAAATGAAACCGCGTATTGTACTGTGATGTCTGAAGCCTTTCTCAGGTACAGCCATGCAAAAAGGAGTTTAAGGGAGTCCATTTCTGAGACCTTAATTTTGATTTATCTGATGACTCCTCTTTCCCATGTATTTGTCTCAAGCATCTATATCTTTCATAATGAATTTTCCTCCCACTTTTTGAAAAGAATAATGCCCACTCTAGGCCTGTCTAGACTTTTATTAAAGTTCTTGCCTAAAGTGCAAAGTCCCCCAAATAGCCAAAGGAGCAATTTGTGCTATTAATACATATGTTGAGAAAGGATGATTCTAATGTTTTTTGTTTAAGGAATGGAGCAGGCAGGAATGAAAGCAAGTAGGCAAGCAAGCAGAGAGAGGAAGAAGCAGCAGCTTTATTTTATTTTTATTTAGTTATTCACATTGATTCTTTCCCCCAGGGCCCAGGAATCGAATTCAAGGGTATGTGACTTTCTCAGGATGTGAATGACCTGTTAATCCACCAGGGTGTGCTTTTTCTAATGATTAGTGAAAACTAAAGACCTTTCAGCATTTTGTCATATATACAATTTTAAAAAGTAAAATATCAATGGATAGATTTTTATTATAAAACTCAAAATGTGCTTGAAGAATTGAATGATAGTGCTATGATAAAATTTCCATTCCAATAAACTATTTTCTTATCTCAATAAAATTTATCATAGCTTTAACAGTTAACAGGGGTACTGAAAATTAATCAAAATAAATTCTGAATAATTCCAGCAATAAGTATCATTTAGAAATACAGAAACACTTTGAAAATATAAGCTTCATCTGTCTCAATAAAAGATTTAGTTCCAATTTTTAACTTTAAATAGTTAATGGTTTACAGAATTTTAAAAATATAATTAAAAAACATATTTTTTACAATATATCAACTAGTAGAAAAGATCGTTTTAGTTACCAGAGAAAAATTAATGATTATAGTGTTATGATCATAGAAAATATTTTCAAAATAATTTCTATTTAAAACATTTTATAACAGAAATGAAACAAGCTATAAGCACTATCAAATATGTATTCAAACTGATAAAGTTTTATAGAAGTGCAATGGAAATATGTGTTTGAAAAGAAAAAGAAATGATACATATAGTTTGAGATAAAATTTTTCATGTATATTTTAAATGGATGATACATATCAATCACTGTTGAATCTACTATTTACTCTAAGAATCAGTACTAGATTTCAGCAATTACAATGAATACATAAACATACCTTTTTCCTGTTAAATGCATTGTAATGATATTGTTATTATTATTATTATAAATGGAAATGTTCATTATATTCTATAACTGGTAAAAGTTTATAAAAAAAGCTATTGGTATTCTTATATGACCTTTTAAGTAGCCGATTGAGTAAACTGTCCTATATGTGCTAATCATTCAGACAATTATCTTGGGTTGCCCACATATATAAATGAAATACTTTGACTTACAATTTTATAGTACTTTATTATCTGATTACTTTAGATAATACATCCTAAACAATGTCGAAAATATAAGCTGTATTTGTAAAGATATTATTTTAAAAAGATGTAAAGAGCAGTTTAATAATCCCTAAGTCTATCATCTAGATATTTCTAACATGTAGAAATAAATACAAGAGTGAACCAGGACTGCACTTTTCTCAATATGTTGTTACTATCTGTTTCCAAAGGATCTGTCCTATTCATCAACATTCCCTAACTAAGAGAAAAGCAACCCAAAACAAAACAATTTTGTATTCAAGGAACTTACCCGGGAACTGGACACATCACTTCTGCACACAATTCATTAGATAAAACTTAGGTACTTGGTTCTAACTACACCTAACAATGAAACCAGAAAACACAACTCTAGTTGAGCAAGCATATGACCTCCTGGCTTTCTATTACTAAATGGAAGAAGAGAATGAATATTATACAATTAGGATACAGAACCTCAATGCTTTTTCCTCACTTTAATGAGAATGCTTTATATCACATTGAGCATCAAGCTATTGTGTTGAAATATATTTTAATAAGTTGATAAAGTATTTATTTTTATTTCATTAAAAATTTTATTATAAATATACATTGAACTTTATCAAATTCTTCCACATATATGGGGATTACCAGATTTTCATCCATTAATATTATGAACTATTTTAATTTATGTATTTCTAACACTGAAATCATACTTATATTTATAACATAATCCTCATTATGGATAACCTTCCTTAAATGATAACAAAATTAAAAATAATTTAGAAATCGTTCCTTAGAAAAAGAAAGACAGGTCACATAGTCCTGATTATTTAATGAAAGGTTTATAAAACCTTTTTGGTTTTGGCAACTTAAATGAAGCAGGAAACATGATTTCAAATGTCTTCAGAGACAAGATGGATAATGTAAATGGATCAACACTGAGTGAAGTTGTGTGAGACTAGGGTAATTAGGCAATTAAAAGCAATGGCAAAGGGGTAGCTTCTACTCAATTTCCAGACTTAAGTCTACCATCAGGACATTCAACCCCTATTATGCCAAATTGTCCTATATTTTTCAAAGAAATTCAAAATAATATTTTATACATAACCTCACAATTTCTAAATATTGATAACAAGTGTGATACACAAACACATATTATTGTGTAGAAAAAGGAAAACACAAAACCATGGATCAAGTGGCCATGTGCTATCTCTAACTTAAAAAAAAATATTCCAGACCTGGAGAAAGTTGACTAGAAGAGGAGGAGGTTGAATGATTTGGAGTTCAGAAGATGGCAGAGAAATCAAACCTACTGATCTAGGTTTTAGATTTTGGGGTCACTTTCAATTCTAAAATACTATGATTTAAACATCCACTCCTCACACTTAGAAAAGGTACGTTATTGATTTTGTCTGATATGAGATAGTATGCTAGGTTTTTCTAACTCAATCAAGTTACATGCTGCACCATTTAGAGCATATTTTTGATCAGCAATTTTATGATGACTCACATGATCAAAATGTCAAGGACATTGCTCCTGGACTCTCTAACCCAAACCTTTCTGGATTTCTAGATGCTACAATCGGTATTCAGTGTTTGCATATTACACATCCCCCTTAAATAATATGAGAGAAACCATGCTATTTCACATTTCTCCATATTGTTTTTAGCATTTTATTGCAGTAACTTTATGAACTCATATGAGCAGTTTCCACATATGTGCAGTTACCCCACACACCCTGTCTCCACCAAATCACCGAGTACTCTTCGCCATCGTCCAATGGGCTCCAACGCCACTATTTTTAATTCCATATTTTTGAATCTGCTACTAGTGGCTATACAAAAGTTCTCAGAATTTATCCTTAATATTTATCTCTCAGACCTATACACTCTAGTCCCCAGTGATAAGCCTCTAGAAGAATAATTTTCTTATAGATATTCCACCTTCATCGCTTTTTCCATTCAGTTTTTGATAATACGCAGCAAAGTAAGCTCCAATACAAGATCTTTCCTTTTGACATCAGACCCACTAGTCTACGTGTTCTGCAATCTATGGGCAATGGAATTCAGTAAATTTTAAGCAAACATATATTAGCAAAGTAGTTGTGATAAAACAAGAGGTAATTTTGGATTGAATTGCAAAAAGCTTGACTCTACCCTAAAGTATAAATGAGGTGTGTATCAACTATCCTAAAACAAAGTAATATGTGATGAAGGAGAGCCAAAGCAAAATACAAAAAAGAAAAACAAACAAAAATACTGGAAGGAGAGTTCACGTCTATCAAGATGACCAAAGAGTGCTTAGTAAATGACTTAGTAATGAAGATGTACCAAAAAAGTCAGTAATTGTGTGGTGGACAGAAGGGGAGGGAGGAAAAAGGGCATGGATGAATGAAAAGAATGAAATGAGTAAAGAAAGGCTTGGAGACCAAGGAGCGCATAAATTACCTGACAGCTTGATTTATTTGAATCACAGAGAAACACCAGAGTGTTAGGTGAGCAAACCTGGTTAGAGAGATAGCATAGAAAGACCTTGATGACTAAAACAAGCAAATTCAGTGTCTATTCAGGAAATGGGGGGTAAAAGACAGGTGAATTTTTGGACTGCAAAAGAGACTGGAGCCTGAAGCAAAGCAGTTCTGGAATCTGACTCGGCGTGGGAAGGCAGACAGACTCTGCTCTGTGTCCTCTGAAGGAACAAATTAGAATGCCCTTGTCTTCTGGTGTGAAATGCAATGTGTTGCAAATTACATCTTCTTAGTATAAAAGAGATATTAGTGCTTTGCTCATTTGGTAGTAGTATTAAAATAAATTAGTAATAAAGCACCTAGGACAATAACTGTATACAATAAAATAATAAATTGCTCAAAAAATATACCTATTATTGATATTATGTGAAAGATAATATGCAATTACCTGTCTTGCTATCGCTGTGATTATATGCAATCAATTAAGTTCAGAATTGTTTAGCTACCCAGAAAATTATCTATCATCTGTCACTGTGCCTCAGCATATAAATAATCTAATAATGTACTGTATAAGTTAATATATACCTAGGGGGAAATTCTATGATATTTATATGTTTAGAAATCACTAATTTCTTAATAAAATAACAAAAGTGAAAATTATATATCAAAAGTCAATGATATTTATTTTAGGTATGCTTTTAGTAACAAATGTTTGTTCTATGTATATTCAGAACTCTGTTTCTTCTCAGAATCATGGCCTCTGGAGTAAACAATGCTTTATTTAGTCTTTGTAAATTGCTTTTTCTTCCTTGACACTTAGAAACTCTAGCAAAAAATGACAGTATGAAAACCAGAAAGTCTGAAAAAATTTAAAGACCTGACAAATACCCGATGGACTTCTTAAACCATGTAAATTCTTAAAACAATTATTCAGTTATATATCTAAAACTAAATAATCAACCACATAGCCTTTTTCTCATTTCCAGCATATTGAGTTAGTTTTCCAGTTTCCAAAGATGTTCCCATGTTTTTATCCAATTGGTTAGTACACAAATTAATTTTATATTTTATCATAGCACAACTATTCTTTCCATTATATGAACATATATTTATTTTAAATGAAGATTTTGGTATTTAAATGTAAACATTCATGGTTCAACTTTAAGAAGTTTCTATAGGTCTTACATGAAATGAATCATTAGTAGATTTGCAAAGTTGATTAAAAGGCAGCCACATTTGGAGTGTTTTAGCAATTAAGTTCCCTCTCCACCATTGGAAATGAAGAAATCATTACATGTAGGGAAGTTAAATTTCTATAAATCTGATTGGCCCGAAAATGAAAATATCCTGCTAGATATGAAATCTGCTAAAAAATAATTTTAGAACCCCCCCAAATGATACACTTAGAAAGAATTCCTTAAGACATTTAGGGCCAGAGATTTATGTGAATGTCTCCAGGATACACAGCTGGTTACTGGCAGGGTCTGGGCCAGAACCCAAATCTCCTGTTGATCACTTCTATGTTCTGTCCTCCACACTGGCTTTTATGCCCAGAAAATTTCCCCAACCCTAATTAACCCTGATCCTATTTATTCATACCATATTTAGTCTTTAGCCTCAGCAATGTGCAAGATATTTCCTTTGAGCAGGAATCTCTTTGAAATCAGAGTTCTACAAGAAAGCAATAAGAAGTGGTTTTTCGTTTTTGTTTTGGTTTTATTATTATTAATTCAATGCACAAGCCACCTCTTCCTAGATTTTCATCACTTGGTCTCAGCTGGTATGCTTTTGATAATGAAATTTTCAGAGTTTCTTATGATAGTTTTTACAGATTGCAGAATGTGATATAGCCAAAGGAAAAAGAAGTCCTACTATGTGGTAAAATCTGATGATGAAGGCAGTATTGTCTCTTGATTTGATCTTGGACCTTCTCTAAGAGGTTCCATCCAGAGTCCAGTAACTTGAATCTTTAAAAGTATACCAGGGAAAGTGCACTGGGGCTGCCAGTGACACTCTCCCTGTACATGGAGAGCTATGGTGAGTGTAATTTCCAACCCCCGCCATCAAGAAGCTGCCTGCTGCCTCTGTCTCTTCATCAGAAAGCACACTAAGGCAATATATGGTCACTCTCTAACTTGGAAAGAACCCCAATGAGGGAGATATATTTCTCCCACCAACAACAACGTAAGGCTGCTTGCTTGTGGCCTCTGTCCCTGTGCCCAAAGAGTATGCATATGGGTGAGAAGCAACAATCTCCACTAAAAAACCTGGAGGGGCATGCAACCTCTGCCCCTGTACCCAGAGAGCATGCTGGTGAGATTCCCCTCCCAGGCAAATACCAGAATCTACCAATGCTCTGTGGCCTCTGCTCCTGCACCAGGGGAGGACCCAAAACTGTCCAATTGGTAGTGAATACAGTCCAACTGAATGTGAATAACATATAATTAATCACCTAGGAAGTAAATGAAAGAGAAAAATAAATGCACAGTACCAAATCCAGGGCAGAGAAAAATTCATGCCAAAATCCTGAGACCTAAAAAAAACACTAATTACTCAAACAGAAGAAGATGCCAGGAGCTTCCCAGAGAGAAAATCTAAAGCTAGTGGCTGGATTAACATAACAAATAAATAATTCAGAGTGACAGTCAAAAAAACAAAAAACTGAAACACCTTCAGGAGGAAGAATTAACAACCCAAAGGCAAATCTAAGACCTCCAAATAGAAGTGACAGATCAAAATGATTAAGTCACCAAAAAGATTGAGGCTATAAAGAAAGACCAAGCAGAACTACTGAATGTGAATAACACAGTCAACAAATTGAATACAAACAAGGAAAGCTCCATAAATATGTTCAATCTCACTGAGAAACAACTCTGATATTGAAGACAAGAAAACAGAGGCGAATCTCATGGAAGAGGAGAAATAACATTAAAGATACAAGAACAGAGAACTCCCCACATCTGTCACAAAAAAGTAACCACAAAGATCTAAGAAGCAAATAGAGCACTGAAATTTTTTTTATGCAAAAAAGGCCTACTGCAAACAAATCATAATAAAATTAGCAAAAGACAATGATAAAGATATATTGCTCAAATATGCTAAAGGAATTAGAAATATAACTGTGAAGTTTCACCCATCAGGCTATAATTAATCTTATCAGCAGAAACAGTATGCTGGAGATAGTGGAACAACATATTTAAAATATTAAAAGACAAAAACTACCAGCCATTAATACTCTACCCTGCAAAATTATCATTCAAATATGATGGAGAAATAAAGTTCTTCAAAAATAAAACCTAATGGATTTTTTCCATCTTTAACTTTGCCTTTCAAGAAATGTTGGAAGATTCCCTAAATAGGGAGAATGAAAACAAAGATTTACCAAACACTGAGAATTGTGATAAATCATAAAATAAAAATTAGAAGCAAGGTCAAGACCATCAGGAGAGTACAAAAAACATTAAAGGGGAAAAGAAAAACATGGTGTCTACAGAGACATGTAAGTGTGATATGATATTATCTCTAATAAAAGACTAGCATAAAGTAGTAAAGTTAGAGACAATTCACATGGCAATCATTAAACCCAATCCTAAAGAGATACATAGTTGGGAAGAAGACAAAACAGAGATAATCAACACCAAAAAATATCCAGAGGAAAAAGCAAACAACAGAGATGAAAAAAGAATCAAGAGTCAGAAAACAAACATTCAAATGACAGTAAAAAAGTCTTATATGTCAATATCACCCTAAATATGAATGAACCACGCTCACCCATCAAAAGACATAGTGGCTGAATGGATCAAAAATCATATCCCACAGATATTATGCCTTCAAGAAATTCATATCATATCCAAAGAAAAATATACCTTCAAGGTAAAGGGTTACAAAATAATATATTGAAACAACTGAAATGAAAGAAATCAGGAACAGCAAAATTATCAGACATAATAAGCTTCTACCTAAAAAGGGTCACAAAGTCAAAAGTCAAGGATGAATACTACATCATGGTCAAGGGGATCTTCTACCAAGAGACAAGATGGAACTGTCATTAATATATGTGTATCCATGCCAGACTAAATATATATATGTGCATATGTATATGTATATATACACACATATGTATATATACATCTATAATATATATATATATATAAAACAATACTTATGGAACAAAAGGTATGCATTGGCACTAACACAATAGTAGTAGAATACATCAGCACACCATTTATATCAATAGATAGATCATCCAAGTAGAATATTCACAAAGAAATAAAGGCCCTAAATGAAGCAATATGTCATATGGATCTAACAGACATAGACACACATTCTACCACCCCCCCATACCCTCAAAAAAAAGAGTATGCATTTTTTTCAAGGACACATAGAACATTCTTGAGGACAGACCATATCCTGGGACACAAAACAAGTTTCAGTAAATTTTGCAAGACTGAAATTATAGAAAACATCTTCTGCAACTACATGAGGATGATATTAGAAGTGACCTAGAAAAATAAAGCTGGAAGAACCAGAATAACGTGGAGATTAAACAACATTTGAATAACTCCTGGATCATTGTGGACACTAAAGACAAAAATTAAGATTTACCTGGATACAAATAAAAATAGAGATGAGATACCTGAATATGTGGAATGTAGTTAAAGCATTTTTTAAGAGAAAAGATTATAGCAATACAAGAGTACATTAAATGCCAAGAGACATTCCACATTATCAAACCAGACAAACAAAAGAACTTAAAAAAAGAACAATTTAACCCAAATACAAGTAGGGGAAATTACTAAAAAATTAAAGAAAGAAATTATATTGAAATGAAAAAGACTAACCAAAAGTTAAATAAAATCAAGAGCTAGTTCTTTAAAAAAATTTTAAATCTGATAATCTATTAGACTCAAAAAAGATACTGTTAAGAATATCTGTATACCAACAAATTTATCAAACATAATGAAATGTAAACATTACTAATATCCTACAACCTACCAAAACAGAACCATGAAGACGTAGATAACTTGAACAGACCAATCACAACAGATCTCACAATGATAATCACAAGTGTCCCCACAAAAATAAGAGCTTCACCAGATGGCTTCATTAGCAAATTCCATAAAACATTCGAGGAAGATCTAATCCCCATCCTCCTTAAATGTTTTCAAAAATCAAGAAGGAGGAAAAACTTCCAAAATACATTCTCCAAGGCTAACATTACCTTTACTCTAAAACAATACTGAAGAGGAAAATTAATTCAAAATCCTCAGCAAAATCTTTGCAAACCAAATTCTAAAGCATAAAAGCATATTAAATGTGTCTATGTTTAATGTGTATATATATACACATATATACACATATATACACATAAGTATGTGTATACACACCTATACCTATATATAGAGATAGATAGAGAGATAGATAGATATAGACATATTTGTCAATATCTATCTATATCTATCCACATTATCATGGCCAAACAGGATTTATTTCAGTGATGCAGGATTAATTCAATATATATAAATCAATCAGTGCAATATACCACATCATCAGAGGGAAGAACAGAAGTCATATGAGCATATCAATAGAGAAAAAATATTTGACAAAATTTAACACCAATTCATTTTTTCTTTTGTAATATCATAATTTTATTATTCCCTTTGTTTACAAAAACATACTAATTTTAAGATACTGAGTTTGTTTCTCAGTATATGGGCATTACACAGCACACCCACTACCAGAGATCTAGTGTCCTTCACCACCATTTTGTTCTCTCTCTCCTTATCCATACCCCCACCCCTGTCCCCCACTGGTAGCCATCATCTTGTGTCCTGTGGGATTTTCCTAGGGTCTTACTGCTTATAATATCACATCATCTATAAATAATGATAGTTTTATTTCTTCTTTACCAATTTTGATTCTTTAAGTATGTTTTTACTGCCTTATTGTTCTGGCCATGTCTTTCAGGACTATGTTGAATGGCAGTAGTGAGAGCAGGCAACCTTGTCTTGTTCTAGATCTTTGGGGAAAAGCTTTCAGTTTTTCACCATTAAGATTTATGTTGGCTATGTGTTAATTGTACAATTCTTTTATTAAGTTGAGATATGTTCCTTCTATTCCTACTTAGAAGATCTTTTATAATAAATGGGTTTTGACTCTTGTCAAATGCTTTTTCTGTGACTATTGATATAATCATATGATATTTATTTTTGCTGATGTGGTATATTGAATTGATTGATCTGTGTATGTTGAACTATCTTTGCATATCTGGAATGACTCCCTCTTGATCATGGTATATTATATTTTTAATGCGCTGTTGAATTCAGTTAGCCAGGATTTTGGTGAAGATTTTTTCATCAATATTCATCAGTGATATTAGTCTATATTTTTCTTTTGGGTGCTATCTTTGTCTAATTGGAGATCACAGTAATATTAGCCTTATAGAATGTATCTGGAAGTTTTCCTACCTCTTCAATTTTGTAGATGAGTTTAAGGAGGATGGGAATTATTAATTCTTTGAATGTGTAGAATAATTTACTAGTGAAACCATAAGGGCCTAGGCTCTTCATTTCTGGGAAATTTTTGTATTACTTCTTCTGTATCTATACTTGTGAATGGTCTGATCAAGTTATCCATATCTTCCTGGTTCAATTTTGGGAGGTTATATGTTTCTATAAATCTTTTGATTTATTCATGATTGATTAATTTCTTACCACATAATTGCTCGTAATAGTCTCTCATGATCCTTTGTATTTCTTTTATGTCAGTTGTAATCTCACTTCTTTCTTTTTCGTGTTATTAAGGTTTTCTCTCTGTTCTTTGTGAGTCTAGGTAGGGTTCTATAAATTTTGTTTATTTTTTCAAAGAACCAACTCTAGTTTTCATTGATCTTTCAATTTCATTTATTTCTGCTCTAATCTTTATTATTTCCTTCTTTCTGCTTATTTTGGTTTTTGATTGCTCTTCCCTTTTTAGGTCCCTCAGGTATGAGTTTATGGATTTAATTTGGGCCCTCTTGGTTTTGGATGCGTGCTTGTATGGCTATAAACTTTCCTCACAGAAATGTTTATGCCACATCCTGTATGTTCTGGAGGGTTTCTTCTTCATTTTTCTTTATTTCCAGGTAAATCTTAATGTCATCTTTAATTCCATCTCTAATCCATGAGTTATTCAGAAGAATGTTATTCAATCTCTACATTCTTTTGTTCTCACCTTGTGGTTGGAAAAGATGCTTTCAATAATTTCAGTCTTGTTAAATTTGCTGAGACTTGTTTTGTGTTCAGAGACCTGGTCTATTCTTGAGAATGTTCCATGCACAATTGAGAATACTGCATATTCCTTTTTGTTGGGGTAGAACATCCTGTATAAATCTGTTAGGTCCATGAGCTCTATTGTTTCATTTAGGATCATAATTTCTTTGCTGAATTTTTGTCTGAGACCCTTTATAGTATTTTTTTGTTCAGCTATTGGGCACTTTGTTCAGAATATCTTTCTTAATATTCATCTATAAAAGATCAATCTCCCTATTTACTCTTGGTATTCTTTACCTTAACTTACTTTTCTTCAAAATCTTTATTATTGCCTGATATATAATACTAATTGTTGATTTTCTATCAACAATTGGAATAAAAGCACCAAGGTAAATATTGTGTCTGTTTTACTGCTTTACCCACAGTACTTAGAATAATATCTGCTACTATATAGAAGATACTTAACAAATTTGAAATCAGTTGTTTAATTAAATAAATTATAAATATATTCATAGAGTCTACTTAATTCCAGACTAACTCATTTCTTTTCTCTCTAGTGCTGCCTCATAAATCCAATGCCCAATACAACTGGATCTTTCTGCATGCTGGTCCATGTGATCACTCTAATTTCTCATTAACAAGAAGCACTTCTGAATAGCATGGTATAGAAGAGAAAGAAAATTAAGATTACCTATGTACTTATCAAACTGGCCCAGTACCTCTACTAGGGATTCAGTGATAAAAGTTTTAGAAAACATACTGTGAATAGTTTAGCTGTGTTCAAAAGACTAAGAAAAATTTCAATAAATTATTCACAGCATTATAACAGAGTGCATAAGGGTTTTGTGGGCACAGAGAAAACAGCTCTAAACCACCTTAGTGAAGTAATAAGGAAAATAAGAAGTGAAAAATCTCCAAGGTTATGAAGATGGCCAGGAAACAGGAGAGCAAAGTTGGACATTCCAGATATAATCAATAATTTGTGGAGAGTCTTCAGGATATTAATAAGACTATAGAGCAAGAAATAAGCCAAAGAGACAGGCAAGAGTCATTTCAGTAAGAATGCATGTCATGATCAAAGAGTGTGTGTGTGTGTGTGTGTGTGTGTTGTGTGTGATTTTTAAGTTGAGAGGGAACCACTGAATGGGTTTAAGTAAAAGAATGAAATGACTGTCCCTGCTCCTCACCGACTAGGATTTAGGTCAAATTATTTTATGCACTTCTTATCTGATTGTTTTAGCTGAAAAAGCCTTTGTTCAAACAAAGGGTATCCAGAACCGATACATAAATCAGATAAAGCAAAACAGTCCTGTTGATGACTTGCCTTTTTGGCTCATTGACTTTTTTTTCGCAGTCTCTGAGGCCCCGTCAAGAAATACTCAGAACTCTGATTGCAGTATAAAAAAATCATTGACCCTACCTGTCTGCTCATCTGTGCTAAATTCCATAATCTCTAGAAGCCTTAAAATATATTTTTCTATACACAGTTGATTTCCCCCTACAAAAATTCTAAAGTAATCTTTTTAGATCATTTGATCATGAAAATTTGTCAAAATTTTATTTTAAATTTGGTGCAAGGGAACTTATTTCAGTTAAAAAATCCTTTCAGAGTGGCTTTTATATTAAAAGGGATGTCCAGATATAATTGTTAGACTAAGCATAAGACCCCACCGTATCTCAACCAGCTCTGCATGCTAAAAGTATGGGACTGTCAACCAGCAGTATTACAAATTGGTAGAAATAACAACTGTCAAAATTACGCTTTAAGAATACAGTTGGTTAAGTATATTATTAGAAAAGATTAGAAAATGAGGTTTTGTTGCCCTTCTGGTCTATTTAGGTCTATGCTTCTCTGTTACTGCATCCCAGATGTTACCTTTTAATGAAAGAAAGCATTCTGTTTCTTCATTTTTTCAACGCCTAACAGAATTCTTATGCTACATTGTTATATTAGTTTATCTAACATTGTTCTGAAGAAGTAATTTGATTTTTTTAATAAAAGATAAAGAACTTTGGGAAGAATATTAGGAAACTACAGTGTAAAAATGCAAATACAGTGGAATATGTTGAGATATTAAAAGATCCATCTGATCCCCACTCCCATTATACTTCATAATGCTTCCAGTATTCCAGTATCTAGAGCATTTTATCACTACTACCTAAAAGAAAGACGGTAACAGCAGAATACAAAGAAAAAACTCAATCTGGGATTTGACATTTCAGAACACAAGCATTAATTTAAGTGGGAAAAAGATTTAAATTTCAAAATTCTGTAGGATTCAGAGTTTGAAATGTATGTGCCCAAATTAGGTATATGTGTTAGATAAAAGTCTCAAAAAATTCTTCAAAACCTGTGAATGTTACCTTGCATGTCAGAAGGCAGATATGATTCAATTAAAGATAAAAATGGGAAGATTATCCTGTGGGTACAATATAAATACGGTCAATTGTGATTAATATGGAGGAAGGAGAATTAGAACCAGGAAATGTGTTACAGTGTAAACATAGGGTCAGAGCTAGATAGTTAAAAGATGCCATGTTTCTTACTTTGAATATGGAGGAAGATACCATGAGTCATGGAATGCAAGCAGCTTCCAGAAGCTGGAAAAGACAAGGAAAATAATTCTCTCATAGAGTCTCACAAGGAAATGAGGCACTGGGTGACCTCTTTGGACTTCTGAATTCAAGGCGATTAACTTATATTGTTTTAAGTCAATAAGCTTGTAGTAATTTGTTGCCAGAACAATAGGAAACTATCACATATGTTGGTACTAAAAGTGAGGTACTGCTGTGATAAATATCTAGCTTTGGAATTAGGTATGGGTAGAAGCTGAAAGAACTTGAAGAGGATAATAAAATGTTAAGATTTCACTGAATATAAATATTGTTGGTAGAAATGTTATTAAAGGGCACTGTTGATTAGGGCTTACACTAAAGTGAGAATGATAGAGAAAGCTTAAATCAACTTAGAGAATACCTAAATAACCATAAACAATTATTAGGCGAAATAATGAACAAGTGTGCTGGTGAATGCTCAGAAGGAAACTAGATGAAATGGGAGCCTTGTTATATCAGGGCAGAATGTCTATATGAGTTATTTCCTGAGAATATAAAAAACAGAACTCGTAATGGATAAACATGTATGTTTAGCAGAGAAGACTTACAAGTGAAATATTGACAATTAGGTTCACTTTATCCATGCTGTGTATAATAAATTGTAAGAGGAAAGAATAGTTTGAAGGAAGAACTACTAAGTAAAATGGAATCTGGGCTTGGTAATTTAGGGAATTCTCCAATTATGCAGATTGCAAAAGTGTGGTAAAGTTATGAGATCTACTATTAGGAAAGTATCCTCAGAAGAGAAATGCAGGAGTAGGATACTTTTTACTGTTACCTCAAAAGGATCAAAAGATAAGAATATTTATTCTCATAAGAAAGACAGAGATCCTCTCAACCATTTCAGCAAAATCAAAGAACAGAAATGAGATTACTCAGGAAAGCACTGGGTAGAATTCTCTCCCTTGTTTAACGACTAAATGTCCATAAGATATATAATCACTCAACAAGATTCTTGATAAGATATATAAACAACAGCACTGCCAACTTGGACTGTAAAGGACTGACAAAGGATGAAATTAGAGGAGGCTGTAAAACTCTGAATTTTACAGGCAAAAAAAAAAAAAAACCTGATAAAATTGCTCAGTTGTAAACGAGTATTATCTGTCATGAAAGAAGAAAACTCTGAGGGGAGAGATGCAGACCTAGTGGATACAGATGATGGAGCAGTGGGCCATAGAGAACTCTTCCCAGGCTCAAAATCTAATGAAGTTTTCTTGTTAAATTTTATAAAAGCTTAGGGACATTGATTCATCTTTATTTTTTATTCTTTCTTTCTTATTTAATGTGATTATCTATAGCTTGTTATTCTATGCCTGTCCCACCATTGTACTTCGGGGATAATTTGTTTATCTTGTTTCACTTGTTTACCTTGACTGAGCAGATAATTTGTTTTTTTTTTATTTTATAGGCCTGAATATTGAAAAGAATTTTGCTCAAGGATGGATTAGAGAGTCTCATCTATATCTTATTTTGAAGATACAGACAATGATATTTAGTACTCTGAAACTAATCAGGGTTGGAGGAGATTTTTGAACTTATTTTATGTTGTAATAAATTGAGACCTTGAGACGGGGTTAATATATTTTGCCTGTGAGAAAGATGTGAATCTTTGAAGGTTAGAGAATAGACAGAATAATAGTTCCCCAAATATGTCCATACACAGAAATCAGAATCATTAGTTTGGAAGAATCCTTGATAAAATGATGTTATTTTTACTTGCCTCAAGAGAGAAAGTAAAATGCAGAAAAAGCCTACTAAGTTATATGGAGTAGTTTATGACAGATCAGAACTTCCAAAACAGAATAGTTGAAACCTAGGAGAAATACAAAATGTAAGTGGTTAAATCTCCCTGAAATTAAGTGTTGCTTGTTAAAAGCACTGAAATCTAGAGAAAGATAAAATTCAGAAAGAAGAGAACACTAGAAGGTAACCTGAAGATGTGCATCTGTCTTTCTATGGAATTATATGCCAAACTGAGACAATGAAACTTCCTGAAAAGTTAAACTTAGTCCCTGATACAGAGCATCAGATGAAGAATAAAGAAACCAGTGGGATTTATTTCTGCTGCCCCCACAGTGCCAGGGGAACAAAAGTAGGAACTTGATGGATCTCTGACATAGGGAGCTTTCCTCTTCAAAATATCTGTCAGAGTTGAAGTTGTTCAGGATAAGAATCTAAAGAGATAAGACAAAAGCTTTGTAAAATTAAAGCATATATAAAAAGAATTAATTAAAAATCCTAGAACTGAAAAATAAAAATCTGAAATTAAGAATGCCAGTATGAGTTTAATATCAGAAAACACACAATAAAAGAAAGTTATTACTGGACTAAAAACAGGTCAATGTCAAATATTCAAACAGCAGCACAGAGAATCAATAAATAGAATATTCAAAAGCTAGTCACAGTGAAAAGGTCTAGTATATCTATAAATACATGATCGGAAAGAAGGAAAAATAGGAAATATTTGGGCCAAAGCAATATTTGAAAAAGGTGAGAAATTTTTGAACTACTATCCAATATCAAGTCATAGAATCAAGAGGATTTGTACACTCTAAACAAGAAAAGTCAAAAGATATATATATATATATTCAGATATATATATTCAGAATATATATATATATATATATATATATATACTTCAGAAAGCTAATGGCAAAATTAGAATCTTTCTTTAAAAAGGAAAATGTACATTATTGTATAACTTACAAATAATTTTTAACAAAAATTTTGAAAGATGTAGGACAATGACATTATGCCTTTAATTACCGAAAGAGGAAAGCTGACACATTGAATTCTGTATTCAGTAAAAATATTCTTTAACAAATGAAGTTGAATTAAAGATGTTTTCAGACAAATAAAAACTGATAGAATTTATTTCCACCAGATATGTACCAGAGGAAGTTCTTTGGGAAGAAGTAAAATCATTTTAGAAAGAAAAACAAAAATATAAGAAGGATGAAGACAAATGGAAAGCAAAAATTTGAGGGTAAGCTGGATAGATTTGATTAACAAAATATAATAGAATGTGCAATGAAGTTTAAAACATATATAGAAAGAAAATATTTACCAACAAATCAGAAATGAAATAAGAATAAAAGGAGCTAAAATATTCCAACATTCAGGAATGCTTGTAGAATCATAAAGGTGAGGCTGTCATAAGATGTATACTGTAAACTTTAGTAACAATTATAATTTAGTAATAACTGAAGGAAAATAAGGCTGCTTTTTAAAGAGTGTCACTCATAAGTGAGTAGTAGGACAAATGAAATAACAAACATGTATTTAATTAATGCAAACAAAGGAAACATGCCAGGAAAAAAGAGGAATAAAGAGGGAGGGAAGGAGGAAGACTTAGACCCAGATAACATCTCTGGTGAATTGTTCCATATAATTCTTTCATTAAAAAACAAAAAAAAAACATAAAATCAACCTTATACAAACTTGCCAGAGAACAGAAAAAAATATAAAAACCTCCTAACACTTGAATAAGGCTATCATAACTTTGATGATAAAACTTAAGAATAATAGTTATAAAGAAATTTGAAGATCTAGCTTTCACATAAACATAAACACTAAAATGCTGAATAAAATATTACCAAAAATAAACACTGTGATATACATACAAAAAACACACTACAACCAGGAGAGAATTATCCCAGAATGCAAGGTTGGATTAGCACTCAAAAATCACTCAATGTAATTCACTACCACCCTTGATATGACAAGCCTAGAGAGGAAAACTTATCGAGTTTTGAAGAATCTAAGAAAAAAGGATTATTTTCTCCAAAAAAGACTGGAGAAATAGGTAAAGTATGATAAAACAAACAAATGAACAAGGAAACAAAAACTCTGAACCTATCATAATGTTAAATCAATTAAAAAAAAAAACTTACCAAAAGAGGTATGTAGTAGATGGATGTAATATCTTATACTAGATATCTTCCACTTGTCCCTCCACATTCACTCTTCTACCCTCTCTACTCTGCTCTCTTCCTACTGACTTTTAGTGGGGCTTGGCCGATTTTTCCTCCAAAATAGAGGAAAACACTAATGTCAAGATATTTCTTCCCCTGACCTTCCTAAAGAGTTGCCTTTAGTTGCCTATATCTGTTGAATAACCAGTCCACACTTTCTAATTTTCTCTCCTAGGTTCTGGTAGTCTCTTCCTCCCCTCACTTTTAGGGTCTGCTACTAGTTCTGTGTCCCATCACTATGCCTTGCGGTCTTCTTACATTTACCCACATCTTTTCAATTAGTTCCTGTGTAAAAACTCTCCCTGAAATACATCAGAGTGTACGATTTGTGTTTTGAAGACAGCTTTATGATTGCAGACTCCTATATATTCTTGTGCATTAACTGTGCTCCATGGAGGCAGAAGAGTGCAGTTCTTTTGCTATAAAGAGAAGCGTAGATGTAGCAGTGATTTTAATAGTACCAGTGGTCTTTCACACAGAAGCAAAAAAGGAAGAACAATGAGTGGGCAAAGATCAGATGGCAATGTAGTTATCTTTGCAGATGCGAGCACCATTAAATGATGATTAGAACCAGACTCCTCTTCTCCTAATACTCAACCCCAAATCTGTGGCATTTTAAAAGTCCTCTAGAGTATAATAGCAGGAAATATAAATTAAGTTGTTAGAGAAGGAAATTTGTGTACATTAAGTTATAGACTAAAATAGTCATTCTTGTTAGTAACTGACCATAAAATCTTGAGATTTTTGACATCATTTTGGAATAATCCCTATCCAACACTTTATCAGTTAGTAAATGAGAACTACCATTTATCCTGAAAAATGTTTCTCATATATATTTCTTCCTTTCTTTTTTCATTATTCAACCTTTCCTAGGGTACTTATCTCATTCCCTAATTATTACAGCAACTTTCTAACATGGCTGTTGTATTAATCTAGGAAAAACTAAATTCCCTTAATCTACTCGCTGATCATGTGAACATATCATGGATTTATATGATGTTGATAAAAAGCAGTAAGTTTCAACTGCTGGTACTAAGAAGTAAAGAAGGATCGCAGAAATAGGACCAATTTGGTGTACCTGGAACGAATCTTGTTCTGCTTCACCTATAACACTTCAAATTGTGTCTTATAGGTGAGTATATAATAAATACAATAAATTATATTTTATTTTTAAGAGATAAAGGGAGAGGAGGAATATCCATTAAGAAAATAGTCTATTTCCATATAATATCAGAGCTCAAAGATTCATTCAAATTTTCTTTCCATTTCCTGCTCTGACTTTTCTCTTAAAAGACTGTTAGAGAAGAGATTCCTGGTATATACCTGTCACTTTCACTAATTTCCAAAATCTCCAAATTCCATTTGAAATATTTATAGGGGTGTAAGCTGAGAAAGGAGAACTAAAGTGCAGAAATTCTGTACATGACAGACATAGTTGTCATCTAGGGCTGAGCTTTCTAGGGATACTAATTCTTTATCTTGGCAATGACACTTTGGCTATCTGTTGACACACCAACGCTTTCACTGAAAGAATTCTGATTAGCTTCTCTTGTGAAATCCACTGCAAATTAGCAAGTTCTTCCAGATCTTGTATAAATAAAAAAATCTAAAGGTATTAAAAATACATTTCATCTCCACTTACATATCTAAGGAAATCTATAATATAGAGGAAACTATTACAGTGTATCAGGATCTTTACAGATGATATTTTATTTAATCTTCACAAAATACTTAATCATGAATTACTTAATCATGAGTATAATGATACTCAGAGTAAATTCTCCCAAAGTTACATAGGTAGTGAATACCAGAGCCAGGATTCCAACCCCATAGATGACTGATTATAGAAATAAAATGAGTTAATAAGTATAAAAAAACTTAACTAGTACAAAGGTAACATACAACAGTTTTTTTCTTTTAGTAAATAAAAATGTATTCTTCCAAAAAGTTAGTCCCTTATCTCTCAACTCTCATTAGAAAAACTCTGAGCGAAGTTCATTCATTCTATAAAATCAATCAGCATGGATTACTCTTAGAGCATAAATTTCTGCCTTCTTAAAGCCAAGTAACACATTTCAAGGTGAGACATAAATACCAATGCAATCAATCAACACTGGAAGACATTATTTAACAAATTGCAGTATTCAGATATTGATGAGGATGCAGCATGTAAAAGTGAAGATTTAGCATAGTACTTTAGAAATCTAATCATGGAAGGCAAAAAACAAAAAAGAAATACATGTAAAAAACTAAAACTAGAAAAAAAAAACAAAAAATCTCTTTTATATCCACCAATCACCATTAAATATAAATACCTCTAAAAATAATTAGGCAAACAGTGTTTTTAACAAGTATGCCAAAAAGTAGGATATATGATTACTTACGGGTTGGGGAACAGGGAAATACACATTAGGAAAAATAACTTATTTTTTAAAGAAGAAAGATATTAAGTTAAAGAATTTTTAAAATATGGAATAGTCAAAGCAAATAATGTAAAAAAATAAACAAACCTATTATCTTAAGCAACATGATATCAATAGTTCTTTCTTCTCTTAGTCAAGCTCCAAAAATAAAGTAGAAACGAGATACTATCATTATGTGCTGCTTAATTTTATCGCCTTGTGGTCAGATTTAATCATTAGTTGAATTAAGGTATTTGACATTGAATACAAATTTACTATATATATGTAAATTTTATATTAAAATATAGAACCCATGAAAGACTAAAATTAAATATAAGTATAGATAAGTAAATACAAATTCTGTTTAATTTTTTTTTATCATTTTAATTTCATATTAAAATTATTTTTCAGTCCTGCTTTTAAAAGATATTTCCATAAATTACTGCTTAAAACTGGATTCACAGTTTTTAAATGAACTCCTTATGAATGGACTAATTTTATAACTCCAAGTGAATTTTAAAGTTTAGATTTTGACCAAGAATATGTTTTGTTTCAAATTGTTATTTAGTAAATATACCATACTTTATTAAATTATAACATCACATTTCTGCCCCACTTTTCAACCTATTTCTTAAAAAATCAATAGCAATCCCTAATCTGTAAATGTGCAAACAAGATAAATAATTGGAGAAACAAAACCTACTTGAAATGTAAAATAAAAATATTACACCAGACTATATAGTAAAATAATTCAAAGAGAAATTCATTGTATTGAGCTCAGAATCAATTCATTGATAATTGTTCACATCAGCCAAGTCCTATATTGAGATCAAGAAAACTAATTTTTAAGTAGCTTATACTTAATATCAATTAATGGAACTAATAAGTGAATACATAAGGGACACAGTTTTAAGGATAAAATTGTATTGCCTCTGATTATTTTAGGATAATATACATAAAAATATAATAACATTATTTCTTCCCAGGTTTGGGAAATTGTCAGCCATTATTTCTTCAAATAAGTTTTCTGCTTCTTTTTCTCTCCTCCTTCTGCAACTCCTAAAATATTTACTTTAGTTTTGTTGCTGACAGCCCATAAATCACATAGATGATCTTCAATGCTTTTCATCCTTTTTCTTTTTTTCTTTTCTTTCCTCTGGCTGGAGAATTTCAAATAACTTGTCTTCAAGCTCCCAAATTCTTTCTTCTCTTTGATCAAGTTTGCTTTGATTATCTCTGCTGTTATTTTTCACTTGTTCCTCATATTTTTCAGCTCTAGAATTTCTCTTTAGTTCTTTTGTTAAAATTTCTCTTTATTGAGCTGATCATTTTGTTTATTTACTATTTTCCTGATTTTTCTGCATTATCTATATGTGTTTCCCAGTAGCTTAACAGAGTTTCCTTAATATTTCTTAATACAATTATTTTAAATTCTTTGTCAGGTAATTCATAGATTTCCATTTCTTTGAAATTTGTTAATGGAAAATTATTTTGTTCCTTTTGTGGTGTCATCTTTTCTTGATTTCTTTTTGTCTTCCTTGAAGAATGACATTGGTGTCTATGCATTTGAAGAAAGAGTCATACTCTCTAGCCTAATTAGCTTCAGAAGAGAAATAACTTCATCAGTTAACCTGGTAGAAAACAACCCAACCTGGCTAGACTGTCTCAGAACAGTTGTATGGAGACAACTATTCTATGTACTTTGCTCCCTCTTAAGGGAGGGGATTCATAAAATATTATACCTTCTCCAAATCCTGTAAAGTCAGGCAGAGTCGTGAGAGCTTCCCATTTACTTTCCCTCAGGCGGTCACCTGGTCATTAAGATATAAAAGTTTCTTGACATAGGTCTTGGCAATGACTTTTTGGATTTGATACCAAAAGCAAAAGGAGGGTGAAAAAGCAAATATAAATAAATGGAACTACATATACTACACGAAACTAAAAATCTTCTGCACACAAAAATTAACAGTCTACAAAATATAAAGATAATCTACGAATAGAACTATTTATCTAATGATGGGAGTTAATATCCAAAACATAGAAAGAACTCATAAAACTAAATGACATGCACACACACACACAAAAGCTTTAAATATGGACAAAGGACCTGAATATAATTTTCCTAAGCATGCTATACTGTGATAAATAGAATAATGGTCCCCTTTCCTACTCCCACCTAAGATGTTATCTTACATGGAAAAAGGGACTATGAAAATCTAAGTGTGATCAGTGTAATCACCAGACTTCTTTAGAGGAAAAAGGAACTAGGAGAGCTGGAGATGTGACTATAGAAGCAGAGGTCAGAGTAATGCAGAGGCTGCCTTTCAGGATAAAAGAGGGCCACAAACCAAAGTATTAAGACAGCCACTAGAATCTGGAAAAAGGTAAGGAAATACTCTCACCTAGAGCCTCAGAAGAAACTCAGCCCTGATAACACCTTAAGTTTAACCCACTAAGAATTCTGACTTTCAAAATGATATATTAATTTTCTATCAATTCACTAACAATAACCACAGTCTGTGGTAATTTGTTACTGCAGCAATAGGAAATAAATACATTTAATTAAATCAAAGTATAGCTATAAGTATTTGAAACAAATGTAGTCAAATACATGAACAGATTGCTCATAAAGATGCAAAACTGCTACCACTCAATTTACTTGCAAAAACTAACAATGACTGATTTATCTCTTGAGTTCGTAAACTTATTTTGAACCGATCAAGGAGGATCTATCATGTATCAAAATTTTGTTTTGAAACAGCAGTTAATTTCTAAAGTTTTATATATTTATAAGCCCTCATTTTATTTTTAACCATCAAGTATTTTCTTTATTGCTGAAACCATTTTTAAACCATTCTATTTTAAAACCATTCTATTGAGATGTGATAAAATACATAGCTATATGTATATAATTATACAAATTGATGAATCTGGAGATACGTTTACACCTGGAAACCATCATCATAATCTATGCCGTAAATATATGTCACCTCCAATAGTTTCCTTTGACAATCTGTGTGCGTATGTGTGTGTGTGTGTGTGTGTGTGTGTGTGTGTGTGTGTGTGTTAAAAACTTAACACAAGATCTACTCTCAAAAGACTTTTAAGCATACAGTACAATACTGTTAACTATAGGAACTGTGCAATACAGGAGATCTCTAGTACTTGTTCACTTTTCAGAACTGAAATTCTGTACCCTTTGACTATTATCTCCCTACTTCCCCTACCCCAGTCCTTGAAAACCACCAAGGACTTCTCTAAGTTTGACTATTTTAGATTATTTATATAAGTGGTATCATGTAATATATATACTTCTTTGTCTGACTTATTTCACTTAGCATAATATCCTCCTGGTTCATTCACGCTTTCACAAATGAAAAGATTTCTTTCCTTTTTAAAGGTAAATAATATTCCACTGTATGCATAGAATACATTTTCTATATGCATTCATTAAGAAAATCTTTATTGGTGTGCCATTGTGGAGTAGCAGTTAGGTCAGCTGCCTCCAAAAGAGTGCAGTCCACAGAGCCTGGGTTTAAGAACTGGTTTCAGGAGGAAACAACCAATGTAAACAACTAAATAAAAATTAAAATTAAAAATTCTTCTTCCTCCTCTCTCTTCTTGCCTGCCTACCTAATCGCTTTCATTCCTGTCTGCACTTTCTCTTAAAAAAAAAAAAAAAAAAAAGGAAAATCTTTATTACTATACAAAAGGAAATAACTGTTGAAATATTCCACAATTTTAATTTAGACTAATGAACTGTGAACTGTATTTATGGCCATTTGACAAACAAAGAATCTACATTACTTGTTTCTAATTATACATTTTACCATAGTATTAAATCATTGAACGACAATGAGGTTATTTAATTCAGCAAATACTCATTAAACATGTTATTCAAGATTTTATACTCCATTCACAGAACTATACCACCACTAAATGTTGCCCAAAATAAAATTATTTCTGTATTTCACTGACCCAATGAAATGAGGATATCACTAACATCTGAAATATTTTTTCTTTTAGATATTACCCTAATACAATAAAAATGTTAACTGTACGCAACACAACACTGATTTTGGTCCATATTTTAGTTCAAAGAGCACCAAAACATAACAAGGAAATACAAACACATTGTTCCTCAAGTAAAGGAATCAAACAACAATTATCTGATAGATGACTCATAAAAATCTAAAACTTTTCCATGCAGCAATCATATTTATACACATATTCAAAGACTTTCTAAATAGTCATTTCCTTGTATTAGTTGGCAGCATAAAAGAATGCAACTGGGGTGTGGTTATTAGGCAGAATTTTTATTGAAAACAGTGGGTTACTTGTTTTTTTATTTGATATTTTCATGCAACAATATTTTCTTAGGTAATTCAGAC
This sequence comes from Solenodon paradoxus, assembly GCA_004363575.1. NCBI lineage: Eukaryota > Metazoa > Chordata > Mammalia > Eulipotyphla > Solenodontidae > Solenodon > Solenodon paradoxus. The sequence continues at coordinate 684,057 of RJWH01000061.1, read as the reverse complement.
AGTAGATTTTCCAATATTTACATAGTACAGATTTTTGCTTACTCTTGAGAATTTTTCAATTAGATGTGCTAATAAGTGGAGAAAATACCTGCAAGCCAAAAAGAAAAAAAAAAAAAGTGACATGGTATTTCCCTAAAAAATACTAAAATACAGAGTATCCCTCTGTATCCCAGGATGCATTTGAACATAGAGAACCACAGGACAAGACAAATTCAGAGATGAGTCTAGAGTTTAGCATTCCTGATTCTAAGTTCAACGTTATTCCAACTTTATTAAAAATCATTGGTAATACAGTTTTCTTGGTAATATATATGTATTTCTTTTTAATAAAAGCACCTTTATTTTTCTACTTTAGCAAATGTAGGAGGCAGTCTTGACATAATTTGTTCAAACTTATGTATCTGCAGAATTTATCCTTTCATACTATGAGGGACTTTCTTACTCTTGTTCTGAATCATAATATAAAAAATTAAATATGTATATCCCTCTCTTAGTATAATATGATGATTAGGACCAGAGGCCCTAGAGTCTATTCCTAGATTCAAATACCAGTATGGCACTTACTCAACTCTGAGTAAATTTCATAAACTCTCTGTTTCAAGGTCTTTGTTTGTAAGATAGATATGATAATAATAATAATAATAACAATATCTTATTTAGAGTATGATGAGAATTAAATTAACTATTCCTAATACATGAACTGAATTGGGTCAGAATAGAATTCTTCCATTATTTTTCAATGTTTATCACCATATTTCAAGTAGTGTCCCAAGTTTATACCTAACAATATTGCCTATCATTGTCATTTTATAAAATGATTTGCTCTCTGTACTTTTCTATATATGTAGATTTAAAATGTAAATGTCACACTAACCCTCATCTTTAAAAGCATGACACTGAAATATGAAAACTTATATCATGTAAGCTCTTCACATATTAAAATGAAAACAGTATAGACAACAGGAAAACGGTTCATATACAATACAGCTAATGAACACTATACTTTTGAGTTGTAGTTTATGTTCGGTCATTTTTACAGAAATCCTCAAATATTGACATTTATATTTGATGAATGTTCAAAATTTCTCTCATGGAAGGACTAGAGGAGTTTGAGGTTTTGATATCTATAGCACTCAAAAAATAATTATAAAGTATTTTTAAATGTCACCATATATAATTATCTTTTGCTTTGCCTTCCAAGTTCACATTTTCGACCATGAGAAAACACATTTTTCTTAGTCAAATCTACATTGAGATTGAGTATTGAGCTAATGGAATGTCTAATAATAAAATCTCAGTCCAGTGAGATCTAATTAAATAGACAGCTATGGGATTTGACTCTTCAGAACACCATGTCTCAGAAATTAAAATATTTTATTTATATTATGAAATGATGCATTCATTATGGCCTGTGAGTGCATACAAATAATTCAAACCATATTCTTTAAAAAAATGCTCACTAGATGGTCACAGAAAAACGAGCCTTCAACAACTACTCTAGCCACATTAACCACCCACAAAAAACTCTGTGACTAATGTGACTGTCAAAAGCACAGTACTTAGAAATGAGGCAAAACTCTATGGAGAATAATTCTTCAATATCCAATAGGGATCAATTAGATATTTTTATTTCTAAAACTTCTCTGTAACATTTAAGTAATTTGAAAAATTTGGTTTGGTTGATCAGTTAAAATTCTAAGAGCCATGTAAATGATGCTGACTTCAAAATCATGTACATTTAGAATCCTTGTTTTGATATAATCCAAATGAATACAGAATGCTGGTGATCTTTCCACTGCCCATGCTCAAGATGACATTTCTTGATGAGACATGTATGTGTTTGTACATGAGCAGATAGATTGAGTTTTGCTATCCACAAAAATGTTCATGTAAGCAATTCTTTTCTCATTTGACCTATTAAAATCTCAGAGTAACTGTGTACATGAAAACTATCTTCCCGGTATAAGGAAATTAAAATTATGAAGAGACTTAAAGGATTTAAATTGTGGAAAAACATTCAATTCAGCAATTATGTATTTAATACATCTTAGGTTTTAACATTCATTAAGACAGTAGGTTGGATCACAATGAACTATGAAAAACTACTAATCAAAAATTGCAGATTTTAACAATCCATTATCTTAAATAGATATTTCCAGAATCAAATCCTCTTTGGTAGGGGCAGGGTTTCTGTATTATTTTAAGCACAAGAGTAACTGAAATGCTCACACAGGGTTGACAAACATCAGTGTAAAAATTTTCAAGGACCTAGATTGGACCCTTAGGAAACGGGTAACATCTCTTTAGCTAGGAAATAAAAGGGGAAGAATTCTAAAAAGAATTAGTATTATCAAAAATGTGTGCAAAATTACCAAATTCTGTGTATACTTCAAAGTCCAGCTCTAATTCACCTTCATAAATACTATCCCGTTTCCACATGATTTATGTTCCAGTCCTATAGGTCTATTACCTATTTCTGAAAATGTCCATTTCTCTGGTGAATCTTTGTGCTTTTGCTCTGCCTCCTCCTTCAACTGACCAAGTCCACTCAAAAGAAGAGACTAAAGAAATAACCAAATCTTAAAATATATATATATGTATGTATACAGATACATATATACATATGCAAATGCCTTTTCTGTCACCCTTTCTCTCAATGTATTTTAGTTAAATTAAATCACTCCCATTTCTACCTTCTGATAGTGTTTTATTCACACTCTTTTTATAAACCAATTATATTACAGTGTAAAGTCAGTTGCATTTTGCATGGTTATATTATGTTTTGCCTTGATAGAAAAATAAACAGTAAAACTTTTTTGCATGCCTACTTTTTTTGCATGCACACTTTGCTATAAATCTGTCACTCAGTTACTGTTGTGTGTGGATTTACATCTGTGTATGTTTATATTTGTTATTTGTCTATAAGTTCCTTGAAAGAAAGGACTGAGCTTTATTCTAATCTGAATCCATCTACCCTTTCCCATAGAAAGTAATAGATATTTTATTTTTGTTGATAACTGATTTTGACTACAGTCTAATTGTACTCAAGAGTAACTATTTTACCAATAGATTAAAAAAGAACAAATTTTGGAAAGCACTGACTGTTGGAATAAGAGCTTTGACTCGATCTGGTAATAACTGAGGTATAACAGGAAGGAAAGCTTGCTCTGCTCCTTATTAGCTATATATTTTGATGAATTCTCATATTTACGCTACATCCCAATTTTGCCATTTGTGAACTGAGAGAAGTGCACTATGACAGTGGACCCTCAAACTCACTGATAATCAGAGTCAAGCAGGGAGGTATTTAAAAATACAGATTCCTTTTTACCAACCTAGTTTGACTAAAGTTAAATTTCTAGGAGTGGACCCTTGGAGTCCATATTTTTAAAAGTCTGATTCTAATAATCTACACTGTATGGTTCAATAATCAGTAGCATCAGCATCACCTGAGAATTTATAAATCAAATTATCTATCTCCTGCCTTCACCAACTAAATCAGAAACTCTGGGGTGGGAACCAGGATCTGAGCTTTAACAATTTGTCCAGGTAATTCTGATGCACGACAAAATTTGAGAACAATTGAGAGAGAAGATGGCTAAAAGTCTGTCAATTTTGAAATTAGACAGTTATATTATCAAAAGTACACAGGGAGACTAATCAAGAGGAAAGTCTAGAAGAATAGCCTGTGCTAAACAATACCCATATATAAATATGTAAATTCATCCTTTATCATGGAAAATATTGAGTTTGACCTTTAACCATAACAGAAACGGTTAAACTCAGATTTTACCACTTTTTCCTTGTAACCTTACCTCTATACCCAGATTGCACCCATTCTGTCTCCCCTTCTATTGAATGACATACTCTGCAGAAACTTATTATAGCACTTATAATCAATAATATTATATGTTCTCAACTATTTAGGGATAGGGACTATCTCTTGTTATCTCTGCAAGTCCACCTCCAAACATATGTTTGCCCCTGCAGACATTCTAAATGTGTAATAAATGAGTAAAGAAATCCTAAGAAATGTATGATAGAAAATGTAATTTTAATAGGTATTTATGTCGACTCTAATCAAATGAAGATTAAATAAAATTTTATTTCAAATAAAATTAACTTTTTCAATTAATGACATACTTCATAATATTTTAAGAATAAATGAAACTAATGAGAAGATGCCAGAAAAGAAAAACAAGAAAATTCTTGTTAGTCAACTTCGACTAAGGTATAAGTCCCACCAAACCACCTCAAATTTGATTGGATAATAATCAATATTATTGTAAGCTGGAAGCGTAAATTGACTCTTAAGAGACACCTGAAATGTTACAATAACATAAAAATAAAGCAGATTAAAACTTTTGATTAAGCAGTGTTGGGAAAACATCTTTTCTAAGCTGTAGACAAATAAATATTTGAACATGTTTTAAGACTGAAGTTCAAAGTCCATTATTTTAATGGCTAACAGCTGTCTGGTGAGGGAAAAAAGTGATGCTTTCTCATTACTAAATGTGAGTAGAATTTTACGAAGTGTATTAGAGATCGGTTTTCAATTTCATAAAAATAGTATGGGAAAACTTATTTCATAAGAGAAGAGAGCTGCTTTATTATTTTTTTTCTTTAAAAAAATTAACTGATAAAAATCTAGTTTGTAATACTATGGGGTTTTGCCTAATCTTTTTTTTCTTCCTCACAATAATACATGTGTGATTTTCTAGGGTCAAGGAAATGGAAACTGATATATGTATCCTTTTCTAATCTAAGAAACAACCTATTTGCATATACTTGAATAAGGAAATTTTCAACCACACTTTCTTCCTTTTAATTATATTTATTTCTTTTGTACAGAAGCAGAAGCAATCGCAAATGAATATTATTTGGTTTCTAAGCCTTTTATTTATAATCAATTCAAATGTCTTCGATAGTTGCTATAATCAGTTATAGTTCATATAAATAATTACTTCAGATGAGGCTGACAGACAATTTTTTTAGCATGAATCTACCCCTGACTGTCCTGGGCAGAATACTCTGTGGAGAAAGAGACCTTCTGAAGGTCACTCAAAACTGCCACTCCTCTGAAGACTATTTCTTCAGAGACAAGGAGACAAGCTCTGGCTGAAACAGGCTCCGCAATGAAGCTTTTCCAGTAAATTGTTTTTCACATCTTTTTCAAGGAGAAAGTTTCTGGCCCTGGTCAAAAGCACTATCTCTTTCAACCAATTCCACCCTAGAGCTACTACTTCACGATGACAGAAAGCAGCTGTGCTTTGGGTACAGAAGCCTGAGCTGTTGCTGACAGCTGGATTTCTCAAGGGTAGCCAGTAAACTGGAACTTCTGCTACTTATAAGTGGAGGATCTTAAATGCAAAAGAGAAGGCAGCTAGGACTCCTGCTTAAATTGAATTATCTGCATCTTCCTTTTCTGTAGCTTCACCTTCTTATTCAACTACTTAAGGTGTATGCTTTCAAGATAAAAATGACACTATTGCCCCTCCTTACGAAGATTGTTTTGCTAACTTCAAGAATGTAGAATGACTCATGTATCTTCATTTTATTCCTCTTTGTGAACAAAAACAATTATTTTCAGAGAGTTGGCTACAATTAGAAGTTCATTCTGTGGTCACTGAAGAAAATTGATGATAACTGGGCCAAAGTGTTGGATTCAACAGCACTTAGCCCGTCTTCTCACCTACTCCTAAAGCCTGTCCCAAGAGAAAAGCGAGTAGATGTTAGTCAATGATTCTTCATACTAATGCTAAAAATGCCAAAGTCTTGAATAATCCAATTAAGTCTACGGTTCATGATTTCAAACAAAATGCTGAAGTTCATAGAATAATCCTGAATACTGAATATAGAATGGTTAAAGAGAATTTTGAGTGTTTTTAATCCTTTTTAATCAATACAATAATTTGCTTCATAATTATTTTTCTCTTAAGAAGGCAAATATCAAAGAATTTTGTCTTATGAGCTCTGAGTTTATTATAAAGAGTGGATTGAGATTTAAAATTCTCTTAAACAGCATGCTTCAGGAAAATTTAAGTACAGTTACTTTCTTCAAAATCCAATTTATCAGAAATAAATCAAGCACCACTCTCAAAGAAGCACTAAACCAAAGGTAATTATGGTACAAAAAATAATATTTGGTTTACTTTTAAAAACAAAACAAGAAAATTCTCTAGCATTAGCTTTTCTCCTAGAAATTTAAAGATATAAAAATTATTAAGAACCTTATTTAAAAATCTAAAGAAAAAGTCCAAAATACTATCATTATTTATCTCTGCGAGATTTGATCATTTTATTCTTTTTCTTTCCCCATACTTTTGAGATATATAGTGAATATATATTACTATGAAACAAGAATATGTAAATTCCATAAATACATATTCTAAGAAATTTTAATAACATTTACTATTTTTCAAGATACTCAGTGTATTTTCAATTTTTTAAAGGATGATATAAAAGACTCATCATTTGTTCTCCTTCTTCTTCATTCCTAAGGACCCAGAATCAAGACATTAACTTATACTTGAGTTCCTCAGACATGACTTTACAAGATGCTTGGCATGATCTGTTTCTCATCAAAAATCACAATGCATTTATAGAATATAAATAATAATACCTGAAAAAATACAAATAAAATATTACCTTGCTCATATAGAACCAAAGATTATATTTAATTCACTATCTCAAAAACGAATCAGCTACAAAATTTCTTCATCATTCAAAGACAAGAAAAAAAGCTACATTTTCACTAAGTCCAGACTCAGGGGTCAAGTTGGGAGCAAGATTTCTGACCAAAATCACAACTGTGACAAACAAAAAAAGACAGAGAAATTGAGAACATTTTTTTGCCTTTGCTCCAGAACCCATTAGCACAAACTCGTACCACCACAGACCATTTTCCACAGAATCCTACCAGAGAATGTATTACACCCAGAATAAGATAATTCTGGAAAATATCCTTATTAAAACATTTTGCTAGAAAAGTTTTGGATATTTCCATTCTATTCCTTGTCCCACATTTTCACCCCAAAATTTTGCTACAGTGATTCCACTAAAGCAGAAACAGAGCAGGAACCGTCCCTAGAGGGCCCTGTGAGACCCCATCCTATGCATTTGCCTCACCGAAACATTGTCCCATAAAGCTCAGCAGGTACTAAATTCAAGAAGTGTGGATAAGAAATAACTATGCTTCACTAACTCAAATTTCAGAAGTATGAATGTTAAGAATCAGATTTTGGAAGCCACGACTGAGGAGGAGGAAATTTTAAAACAAGTATCAAGAACTACCTAACATATTCTTAGGAAGCAAGTTAATATTCTTCAGAGACGATATTTCTCACCAAAGAATTATCTTTCTTAAGCAACATAGAACTCTTATTATATTTGATTTTATAATACTTTGAAGAAATTATTATAAAATGAGAACATATATAAAATCAGAACTATTAACTATTGATCTTAATATTTTTGTTATAACCTACTAAGTTCTGATAACTAACAGTTAAGAATACAGTCTTTCATGGTTTACTGATTGATTTTACTTCTTGAGGAGCAGTTTAAAATTGATCTTGGGTTTTAATATTTTAATTTTAGTATACTGAAATTTGTGGGCTATCTCATTTTAAGACATTTAGTTCACAGATTATTTTATCTAATAATCTAACTAACAATGAGAACATTAATAAAACGATTGAATACAAAGTGAAAAGTCAACAAATTCTCAGACTATTTCCCAATATTAGAGTGAAATTTCCATCACAATCTAGAAAATTAGCATTATAAGGAAATGGCCTATATCTGCATTGCAGACAGTGACATTATTCAAGTAAAAAAAAAAAAAAAAATTCCCCAAACTATTGTTTGGCAGAATAAGAAGCTATGCTCACAATTATTCAGTAGACTGAAACAAGAGTCATCATCAGTCAGCAAGTCATTTTGTCAAAATAACACCCAAACAACAGGATGAATATGTTGGGGCTTTTTTCCCCACTCAGTGAATTTACTAATTAATTTGTCATCTTATACACAGTCTAAGGAACAGGGGAATTGACTGAGAAAATCGGAATACAAACAAAAATATTAAGTCATTCTTGAAATTATTTAGTCATGAAGAATGAATCAGTGGCGTCTTCTTATCAGGCCAGAACAGCATGGAGTTATGAAAGTTATGCCCTGCTATTGTCCAATTTTTGTTCTAATATCCAATTCACGATCCCACAATGCATTCAATTTTTATGGCTCTAACTGGGCTTCTCATGTCTGTAAATGTTTCTCAGTCTTTTTGTGTTTTTAGGACGTAGAAAATGTCAAGTTCCTGTCAGATATCTTATAGAATGTCATTCAATTTGGGCCTTCCTAATGTTTTTCTCATAATTAGATAAAGGTTTTGGGAGTGATTACATCAAAGGTAAAGTGCCCATCATGAAACCATCTCGAAGAGTTCATGACAAAGAGCAAGACTTAGCAGTAGTGAGAATAACTTTGATCACTTGGGTATGATGGTGGTTGCCAGGTTTTCAAACTGTAAAGCTATTATTTTTTTCCCTCTTTATGTATTATTATTTATAAACAAATCACTAAATGTAGTCCCCATTCAAATTTGGGGTGGGAGGTAGGTTGTATTCCATCTCCTGGAAAGATTATACAGGTTATTTAGAATTTTACCTTAGGAAGATTTGTGTCTTTGTCCAAATTTGCTTATTCAATAATTCATATATATATATATATATATCACTCTAAATCACAGATATGATTTTAGCCTTTAGATTTTGTTTGTTCCAGATATGTCATTGGGACCTTCTGCAGACTGACACCTGAAGTCAATAAAACATGCTTCTCTCTTTTGCTTTCTGTTTTGGTTTCAGGCTTTGGAATTTTATTTTTTCTTTTTCTGCCCTAACTTTCTAGCATTGTAGGATGGTCCGGACTGATCCTGTATTTTTCCTGTCGCAGCTCCAGATTTAGATTCCTGGTTTGTTTCATTGGAGAATGGTATTAAAATCAATAGTTGAACAATGAGTAGGAATAAGATGGCTTTTGACAGAATTAAAGTAGAGAAGCTAACAAAAATGTGTTCTGTATGTTTTTCTAAGTACCAATGCAGCAATGTCAGAATTACCTCTTTCGCTGTAATTTTCCAGGGAAAAAACATTAGTTATTATATGTTTTTCAGTATAAATTAGAAATTTACTATATTGTTCAGAAGCCATTCAATTTTTAATATGAAATATAATTTCACAATTCCATCTCTTTCTAAATGAACCCTAGTCTGGTTATGACTATTTTGCTTATTAGCTAGGTAACCTTAAGCAAATGGTTTAACTTCTCTATCTTACTCACTTTTCAGAATGGAAGTGCTTCATAAATTATACAGCACTAAGCTAATATACAGTCATAGGCTAATGCAATTATCAATATTTATTAATGCATACCTTCATTAAGGATGAACAATTTACAGCCAAAACTTGCTACTGTCAATTATTTCCCATGACAGAGATAAATAAGTGAACAATTCTATCTAGTACAGACAACCCTAGCCTTCTCAAAACCCCTGCTTATAACACTAGCAAATCATTCCCAAGACTGATATTCAACTAGAAGGGATCTATAGGCACTAAAGATTACTCATGATTGATGATTGATATCTATTATGACAGGTGATTGATTTCTATTCTAATAGGTCTGCATCTGTTTTTATTGTAGGTAGCTATATAGTCTGTTTATTGGATACTTTATATGTCACCTTAGCTGGACATATTTACACAGACATATGATACAAAAGTGATTCTCTCTTCCCAGATGTTCCTACATCAATCTTACTCCATTTTGTTTTCTTTTGGCACAAGGACCTCATGTTGTTTCAAGATGTGCGTCAGTGTCTTGAAGACAATTAGATGGCCTAACCCCAGATAAGATTGGGGGAAAGAGACAAAGGGAAAGTAAATGTCATTAAAATATACATACCAGTGAGGTCTCTCTTGGGCCCTATAATGTATAAAATAATTTGGTAGCATTGATTCTAAAAATATGCCAGCTTTCCTAACCAACTGCTTTACAGGAAAGCATAGTTTGATTACATACATTTCTGAGTTTAAAGGAAGTTCACATTTACTGTTCATCCTTAATAACAAATAGTACAAAATACCCGCAAGTCTCAAAGAAAATACAAACTAATGACTGTAACATATTGCAACATAGACATACTGCAACAGAAAGAAACTGTGACCAAGACCTGCAAAGCACTTTTACTTTGTGAAAGAATGGTGTGCGGACTAAATAAAACACATTTTCTATAACTTGCTAAGATAAAGTTAGCTCAAGAATAAATGCTTGCTCTGTCACCACTGAATTTGCAATAGTAATGCTGCTGAATGTTGCAAATGTGAATCACATTAAATTTTCTAACATGAATAAAATTGTTAAATAGCATGTGATTATACATTAGCAATTAGTATTTTCCATTAAAAGAGGTATTGATGAAGTACAAAGTTATTGGACAAACACTAATCATGTGCTTATGGGAGAAATATTCATGCCAAACATGGATGTTATTTCTGATTTAAATCTGTGAACTCTATCAACATACTTCTGAGAAAAACTCATCTTAATGCAAGAAAATTGTTATAGCAAGGTCTATAAAATAGATTTTCCTAAGTAAGAGTCATTTCTTTCAAGTCATCACTGAGTTTTACAACACATGAGACAAAAGTTTGATACATAGTTTCTACCCTCAAGTAGTTTACAGTTTGAATTAAGAATCTCACCTCCCAACTCATCCTCTCCAGTATCCCCTCTCAGCGTATTAACCATTTCACAAATACAGAATTCATCTTTGAAAATTCTATCCCACCTCCCACAGCCAGAAACCAAGTACTAATGATTCTACTTTGTGAATAGCTCTCTATTCAGATCATTTAAGTTTCTCCACATATTTTCCCTTGACACTTGTTCGAGCATCCATTGTCTCTCCTCTGGATACCTCAAGTTGAGAATTCAGGTGGTAAAATCAGATTTTTAAGGTTTGAGCACTCAACATTCTGATTATAACAATACTTTGTTTCAATGACTTCCCACTACTCTTGGGATTAACCCAAAACTTTAATGTCACCAAAAAGTCTCTGCACGGTCTGGATTTTTGTTATTTCTCTGGTTTTTCATTCAATTTTACATCATTCAATCTTTGCTGAATTAATGAGGCCTAATAAATAAATCCCCCAAATCTCAGGGACCTACAACCTGAAAAGGTCATTTGTCATTCACATCACATTAAATTACATGCCAACTCTAGACTATCTAAATCTGACTCTTCTCCAGGCAGTCAGGCAATGTGAGTATCAGCACAGTTTCACAGTTGGGGATGACAGCTATAGTATTCAGTTCCTAGTCAGTGCATGCTGTATAAAAGGCAAAGAAAGAGGGCAAAAAGGCCCCAACTATGTTATGATATTGCACATAAAACTCTAGCTCAAGCATAAAAAATAACATGACCACTCATCTTTATGCACCTATATAAAATCTATTAATTATTCAATATCAGCCTAAATATTACCTCCTCCAGTAATTGCCAAGCATATACGAGTTTCCTCCTATAAGATTTTCTAACAGCATTCTACTGTTTTCCTTCATAGCATTTATCAGAAGACTAAGTATGTAAACAATGGACTAGTTGATTTTTAATGTCTTACCCTTTCTCCTAGTATAAATTTGAATAACACTGAATGCTCTTTAGCAACAAAAATGATGTTAAATTTATTCTGAAAGATCATACTTTGAATCATAGTTTGATTATCCACTTAAACACTAAGTTGATGGAGATCATTATGTTCAATTTTGTGTGTCCACTTGACTTAGCTAAGGGATGCTCAGAATGCTGTGAAGAATTATTTCTGAGTGTGTCTGTGAGTGTTTCTGAAAGGTATTAACATTTGAATCTAGAAACTGAGTAAACAAAATAAACTTCACCAATGCAAGTGGGCATTATCCAATCCATTTAGGGCCAGAATAGAACAAAAATGAAGAAGGGTAAATTTTCTCCCTATGCTTGAGCTGAGAGATCCAGAGTTCTCTAAGGCTATATGGCTAAAACTTGGACTTAGTTCTCCTGGCATCACTATATCTGAACTGTTTCTCTGAAGAACCCTGACTAATATAAAGGTTGACTTTTTGAATAGCCAAAACCCCTCAGAGACTTGAGGCAAGTATGTGAATTTAGTTTCCATCTCTACCTCTGATTTTATTGTGGAGATGTAGCCCAGAGGACTTTGGAATTAAGACGACAATGAAAATTAAGATTTACTTTCAAGCAGTAATAAAAAAAGTTATAGGTGCTATAGTAGCAGGAAATCTATTTTGGGCCATCAAAGATGTTTAAGAATAACATTATTTCCATTCTGTTTTCTCTCAGGATTCTGGAACTTTTTTTTTATTACAGCACAAGAAAATATAGTTAGAACTAAGCTTCAGATTGGTTTGCTATTTACAGTATGCTTCTTTTTTATTTTGAAAATATCATAGACCAGAGATTACACCATACTATATTTCCTTTTTCCTTAAAATGTGTATATGTTTTAAAAAGACATCTTAGTTTCCACTTGCATATAACAAATGGAGTTTTGCATTCCTGAGGTATCTAGGCATTATTCTGAAATTGAGCGCAGCTAGGAATTCCTTTAACAGCTAACCATTGTCACTTGAGGACTACTTTTGATTATGTAACAAAGGAATACCACTATTTTTGGTTTAAATTTATAACTAATCATGAAGTCTTGCAGAATCTTCACCAAAAAATAATAGATAATCTTCCTACAAAGGAAGAGCTGTAGCTCCCCACTCCTCTGTCTTTGCAATATAGTGTAAAATCCCAAGAAACAGCAACAACTAAATGTACAATTCAACTAGATGTAGTCACATCAAAGAAAAGAGGCAAAGTCTCTACTTTCAATATGCTTCTTCTAGGCTTAGTGAAGAGCAATTATTTAGGAAGTAAAGAGCAGAGATCATGCTTTATGTGCATATGTATTTCTGTGTATATTTGTGTGTTTTACAGTCACTGATTTACAGGTAGTAAGAAACATGTCACTGGCTTTCAGATTAACACTGAGTGAATGTACACAACTACTTCATTCCTATACTGTGCAAAATTCATTTTTCTTCTTCCCAGCTTACAGTTGTTGTCAGACCACTTTCATCATGTCATTTCTTGACTCATTTCTCTGAAGTGCTTGAATTTGTGCTTTCTATGACCAACTTGAGCACTTGTTTATATACTAATTTGCATCATTGCTTACCTAATCCGTATGCATATATCAGCTTCCCCTGTTATAACCTGAGTGAGTTGAGAATTCTGATTTTCTGTATTGGTAAAATCATCACAACTACTCATGTTCTGAATATAATGTTATAAATATAGCTATCACATTTTTTAAAGTATATACTACAGCAAAGATGAACATTTCTGAGTGTGTTATAGGGAGATTTTTTGATGCCACAAGTATCCTTTTTCCTCTTTCCCAAGAAAGTTTTTTTTTTGTAATATTTCTGAAAGACGACTTTCAGTTTCTTCAGTGAGATAACAGATGTGAAAACCAGAATGCACCTTTGAATACATGCCTAAGGCCTAAGGTATTTCCTCCACTAATAAGGAAAACAATGTACACTGACTTCATTACCCTTTCCAGACAAACTCTCTGTGACTTGAATGATAAATTTACACTCTCTGCAGTAATATGCCAGGAGGGCCAAAGTAAAATATGATGATCAAGCCAGATAACTTCTTTCCAGGTCTGTTTCCTGCTATGTAAAATCAAAAGTCAGTCTGAATTTTCAGAGCACAGGGGGCCCCAAGGAATTTATTTAATTTCCTGTGAATTGAAGTTTAGAGAGCTACTTCAGGAATGGCTCTTGTTCAGGAGAAGCTTCAGAGAATCAGGGAATCACGCTGACAGCTCCTTATCATATTAACTTTGCAATTCCAAATAAAGTTAACTTGCAAGGAATTTTCCTGAAGATAGCAAACTGCAGTTGTTCATTATTAAGACTATGAGCCTTAGACAGTAAGAAGTTGGCAGAAAGGTTGAGAGGTCTGGAGTGGTGTATATATGTAGAAGGTTTCCAGAGTCCTTGCTGTGGAAACCGTGGAGTAGGGTTTCATCTAGAAGAGTTACTCATCAGGTAGAATTGATAGACAAAATATTGAACACCAAGTTAAATTTGGATTTCAAATAAATCAGAGCCTAAAAATGTGTGTGTGTGTGTGTGTGTGTGTGTGTGTGTGTGTGTGTGTTCCCCTAAACATTGCATGGGTTATAAGTATAATTTTAAAAAGTATTATTTAACTGGGAATCTTATATTTTTATTTGTTAAATGACAACTATGTTAATAGATTGTTAAGATGTTCTTTTTTAATTTTTTTCCACTTCTCCCAGACCTGGTCTCAAACCCGTGTCCTTGAGTGTTACATGATCTGCAATGAGTCACAAGGGAGTACCATGTTAATATGTTCTAAGCATAGCAGAAGAAAATAACATTTCCCATATAACTGTTTAAGTATCTTGTCAAAAATACATCTTCTATGAGCCTATCAAATATTCTGAATTACTTTCCTTCCAGAAATGAAATAACATGACATTGTCTAAAATATGAGCTATAGCAGAAGAAAATAAATAACTTACAGTTGAAGAAAGAATACCACAAGAAGATTTAATTTTACCTTCTTCTCATTAAATTACACAAAGTAGGATACTAATTACCTTGGTCTTGGGTAAATCCAAAGATGAGACAAATAACTTCCAAATTTAGCATCTGTGTAAGCTATTTCTGAAAAGCCTTCCTAGTTCCAGATAAGTTAGTCAGTCTTATACTGGGGTCTCTGCCTTCTCCTTGACAGTCTTTAATAACTACAGAATTTTCCATCCTCATACATGCTGCTCACAAAGATACAAGAAGTCTTCTTTACAGTCACAAATGTGTATCTTTAACCGAATCTCTCTCATCTGCTCTTATAATCTCTAAATGACAAATATCTGTTCTTAAGTTCTCGGTGAATAAAACTCCAAGGAAAATGAAAACAGGATCCAATTTGTACCCTAGTCAGTACAATTTAATGTCTTTAGTGAATACTGGACTAGGAAATGGGATAATTTTCCAGACTCATTGTGTTGGGGTGGCATCTGATAATGCAGTCATACCCTGATCCACACAAAAAAAAATCCCCCTGGGTAAGAGAAGGAAGAATACTTTGATACTTTAAACAGAGATTCAGAAAGAGTCAAGGGCCTGAACAAGTCGGTAGCCATCAGACTTGGCCCCTATTGTTTAATTTGGAAGATCCACCCCCGCAAATTCCAGAGTTTGGGACAAAATGATAAAGGGTTTAATGTAGGAATTTTTGACTGGCAAGTTGATGATTGATTTATAAATTAAATCAGGTATTCAACTGCTAAATATTCTCTGAGTATTGTGCTTTCTTAAAAGTGAAAGGAGTTATTCAAAATGTGAACCAGCTAGGTCATATGAAAAGAAAAACATTGTAATTTAAGTTCTGGGGAGTTCAGGCTCACCTGGGATTGACTGACTCACTTTTTCCCAAATTAAGCCTATTATTAAATCATTAAATAATAAAATGCATTTCATTTTGGTAGCATCTTAGTCTAGCTTAAAATCATTATTATTTTCTTTTGATTTGACTACATTGACTTGAAATCTTTTCCAGAACCAATTCCAAATGAAAATAATTTTCCTCCATCTTCAGAATTTATTTTCAAAGTTCAAAAGAGGGGTGCCATCTGGTGGAAAAATACTAGAATTTATTATGATTATAGTTGGGTCATTTAGAAGCTGCTTATCTTTTCTCTTTAAAAATGCATTTACTTCCTGTTAGTGAAAAGAAATTATATCTATCCCTTCAGAAAAATGAATTCTTTTAGCAAACTATGTAGTTAACCTTTAGTGATCTCTGTCTCATTCCAGAAAGATTATGAAGTTCAGAAAACTATATTGAGAGAGCAGTCATGTCATTAAAAAGAGCTCAGTAAATCAGCAATGATGCTAAATTATCCTGATGAGAGGAATTACAAAATTTCACTTGGATTAAATGAGGTGATTGTTCAGCATATTGAGTACAGCTCCTGCCAGTATAAAATCACAGCACAAAATTATATCCTACTTCCTTCTCAAGAAATAGGTAGTTAAGATGAAGAAAAAAAAAAATCAAACTTTCACTTATTACATACATTTCAATTTTTTTTTTTCAAATTTAAACCACACTTATTATCTAATTACAAACAGGAGCAATTCAGTTTGAGTAGCTCCCATACACTTTAATGCTTGTCATTCTCTAAGAAAAGCTCATTAAAATAGCATATGATAAAGTACAAGGTTGGCAAGTAAAATGTTTCAGAAAGAATGCTTTACTTCTTGTTAATCCAAAGAATGAAAGAAAAGAGAAAAAGAAAGCGAGAGAAATACAGAAAAAGGAGGGCAAGGAAAAGAGAAGGAAAAAAAAGGAAGTATGAACAAGAGAGGATGAGAGAAAAGGGAGAGGAGTATTGATAATCAGTAGCCATCTCTGTGTTTGTTAAAAATCTTCATAAGCTAAATTCAAATCTTTGCAAAAATGAGTGAGGTAACTTCTTTCTAAGGGTAGTCACTCCCACATTTGTTAATGTAGAAAATATACAACTCCAAAATATGTCTCTTTGGGATGACAATTATTTCACAGGAAGGGCTCAGAAGGTTGAGTATATAGGCTGTCCTTTTGTAAGATATACTTACATGTATAAAAAAAATCTCCATTTGCAAGGGTGTCTCCCATTGGACCAGAAAGACCCAGCTTCAAATGAATAAGATAGCAATTTAAATCTACTTAATGGGCATGTTCTTATTTACTCGGCCTTCCATGACTGACATTCTTCTTCCCTCTACCCCTCCCCAACATGTCTCTAGCTACTATTATTTAAGGTAATGACTTACTTCATTTTGTTGAGTTAATCAGTTTTACTGGGTTTCTCTAGTGTAACAAGAGGCAGACACGTTATTATTAAAATTCTTTTTGTTTTGTTTTTTTTTTCCCCTCTTGTCAATCTATCTGATACTAATCTGATAATTTGCCATGCTAGAAGAACACAGAGTAGTGTAAAATTTCTCCAACTCCCTGAAATTAACTTTTAACAACCTTCAGTCGGTATAAAAAGAGGTTGGATTCTCGGGAAAAGGGTGTAAGGTTATAACTAATGTGTACACTTAAGTACTTCTAAAATAAACACATTTAGAGGAAGTGTTCTGAGACCTCGGAGGCTCTGTAAACACTATTTGACCTCCTCTTCATCACAGGTTTAGAAGATTGTTCATTTAAACTAACAAATGGGAATGAGGCCATTTCTGATTTTATGGAGAAATTAAAGCCAAGAACTTAGCCTTATACCACTGGATTATGGAAGTGGTCTCCCCCAAATTTCCAGAAAGGTCTTTTTCAAGATATCTAGAGTAAGCTTTCTCTAACACTGGTGATCTTGGTGTGTGCAGCTAAAGGTTAACGGAGATCCTATGGATCTCAACTGAGTTGCAGAAACACATTAAAGCAGGGAAAGCTTAGAGATAAGCTTTTATAAGATGATATCATTTCATGTGAAGACCCTCTGTTTTCTCCTTGATAGCCAAAGCTCTATTTCCCATACCTCAGTGTAAGAAATAAGTCTGTGCTATGTCCCTTTTATCTTATAACATGGAAATTTTTTACAGATGTGTCACTAAATTTGCTCTTCATTCTAGTAATTCTGTCTAACTTGTTCCTTTTGTTTGTTTTGTTTTTTCTAGTCCATGAAGAATCTCAGAGGGATGAGAAAAATTTCCCCATACTCCTAAAGGGCTAATGATTTTTGAAATAAAGATTATTCTTTAAAAATAAGTAATATCTTCTTCATTGCTTCCCTTTACAGAATGAGTCTCAGATTCGTGGTGCTTGGCACCCAGCAGGCATCTCTGAAGTTTCTCTGAAGTAGTGTTGACCCCAGCAACCAGCTGTCTCCAAACAAATCCGCATCATAGGAAACAGCTGATGGTTGGTGCAAAGGACTCATAATAGTCCTGTTACTGAAATCAATATATTTTTAACTAAAGTATCCTCATAAGTACAAAATCTCTATCCAGAGTGAACTACCACCATTCTGCCCACCATGGAAATATTACAAGTGTGGTTCTTTTACCCTCAGCCATAACCTTGAATATTAATTTGCTCAGTCACATATCACATGGTTGTGCTTAGATCTAAAACTATTTAAGAAAAATCACAATCCACTTTGACTAGATTATCACAAATGCTTACCAATAGCTTGTTCTACTCTACTCTTAAGCACAAAGTATTATGGTTTCTAATCTCCTTGATTAAGAGGGATGATATGTCTTGATTTGGACAAAAAAAAAGTGAGAGTAATTAACATCTGCCCTCTGAGGAGGAAGCATTTAATTGCTAGTGCTCATTTCTTGCTCCTTTTTCCTTTGAAGTTAAAAATTCTGAAGCATCCGGTTGAAGTATAATGGAGTTGTGAATGACCTGGGGGAGTAGACCCCACTCCTGCATCATCCATCTGACTGATAAACTTGTCTAATAAAGTGAAACAAGAAATGAGAGACTTAGAGAGAGAACTCAGCCCTACTACCACCACCCCACCCCTGACCAGGACAGGCTCCAGCAGTCTAGGACCCATGACCCAGCAGTAGCATAAAGATGTGTGAGAGTACCCGGTCTTACCTCTACTCCCCCCACCCACTCTAGCACACTGCTGCAGCCCCTCCACAAACCTAGCAGCCCCTCCACGGACCCAGCAGCCCCTCCATAGACCCAGCAGCAGCAGTGTGACAACACAGGCTAGGAAGAAATCAAAATAACAAGAAATAGAAAACCACAATGCTGAAAGAAAGAAAAAGAAAGCCATGCCAAAATCTAAATTCCCCCAAAATAAAACACCAATGGGCCAAAGAGAGGAAGACACCGGGAGCTCATCTGAGAAGAACTCCACAGACACTAGCTGAGACAACTAACATATAAGGAATTAAAAATAAAAGTTAGAAATGAGAGGTTTAAAATGACAGACTAGTCATGCATATGATTATGCTGCAAAGTGATATACTTTTTAATCTGTGATAAGAAAATGAAAAATATTTTACAGAAATATAAAATAAGTGTTTTAACTATAAGAATATTTCTAAAGGATAGTGAGCCCTGTCATTTGTGAAGCAGTCAGTGTTCAGGAATTAATAATCAGCAAATGATGGCTGTTCACAAAATGAATAAAAACTACTGAGAAATAGGAGTTTGATAAATAAAGGCTTATCTGACAATCTACTCTGCATAAAATAATACCTGTAACAGTTACCTGGTATCATGGAGTCAAGTACTATATGTTATTTACCATTAGCTGCAAAATTTACAATAGAGACAGATTTTTTAAAATCATCCCTAATGAGAAAGACATCATTAGGCTGGAATATGCCAGATGTTAAAACTCTGAAGAACTCATTTACTAGCCCACTTCATAAAAAATATATTCTGTACTTGTAACTGACAGCCATTTTGAACTTAAAAGCAAATGGACGAAGCAAACATCTTTTGAATATCAATGTCCTTATAAACTAAGAAATATTTTTACAAAGTTATCTCACTTCAATTAAGAAAGATGGAAATACATAAATTATTAATTTAGAAAGATTCATCCAATAACTTTCTTTCTTTTTCCTGCATTTGATACTCTCTTTATCTTCTTACAATGCCTTTACATTTGTTATCTTACCTATTCCATGCTCAGATAGCAGTTGATAATCTGAACTTTATAGAGGAAAACAATAAATAGATCCAGTCAAGGTGAGCAGCAGGGTTCTTTGCAGTAAGACATTGTCAGGTTCAAAAAACAAAAATCCCCAATTTATGAGGTTTTTTTATGAGCTGAACATACAAACTAATTAGCATAAGACAAGAGAAAATACCAAACCTAATGACAAGTTTGTAGAATTTACATACTACAAATTTTTTGGTAAATGCTAGAGAGTGAAGTCTTATCCTGTGCTGAAGAATGAGAAAAAGGGCTGAGGTATCAGAGAGGAGGGGGTTCTCACATGAGGGGATTACTTCATTTGACAAAGCCTGGTCTAGAGTTCTGCCCTGTCTTAAGATAGGTTTTTCTGGAGATGACTCTCTAAGTATTTATTGTAAGGGTAACAGCTCTGTGTCTCGATTAACCCACAGCTCCACATACCAAGGTGACACGTATTGGAAAATGTCTGCTTTGAACTTCTTGGAAAAGGCCTATGGAAACACTTTTTTGGAGGGAGGATTAATCCCATAACACTATCCCACAAACAGGAATAATGTGATAATATAATCAATAGTGTCTGCATTATAATGTTGACTTGAACTTAATGGGTCTAGATGCATGGAAGTCCTGACTTCCAGGTCTGCCACATGAAAGCTAAATAATGAATTCTGGATTAATTATAAATAAATCTCTTCCAAATTATAACCATTCAAATATAAAGGGTTGCTGCATCTAATATGTCTCTTCTGTAAGCAATCTCCATTTCTTTAACACATGATATCTATTTCTTTAAGATACAACTTTGTATAAGAACAACATTTTTATTATCGAGAAAAATGAGGATCTGAAAGATTTCAGAATATTTGAATAAGTCACCAAGAAAGGGAACAGCAATCTCATCCTCTACAAGCATAAATACAGACCTAGAAAACAATCATGTTTCAGAAATCACAGAGTACTTCAATTTATCACAGGCAAATTTACATAGAAATGCTGTTCTTTGTCTCAAATTTATATAATCCAAATAGATAAATACTGTATCTGGTATTCAATTTATAATCCTTTATAGTAACTTGCATTTAATTTTTATATGATTGCATCATCTTATTAAATATGTTTTCAGACTAAGTACTTTCCCTTCAAATTCTTTCCCTCTTCCAAATGAAGTAAACAGTATATAAAGCAGCCCTTCATAGATTTACAATAAAAATCTAATTTTCATTTCATTGAAACTGAAGGGGTTAAAAAAGATCATCCCAAGTCTCTCACAAGTGATCTCTTATAGGTACCCCACTCTAAGGACAAAGGAGGACAAACCAAGAGGCAAAAGAGAAGCTCCTTTCTCCTAACCTGTTCACATTCCATTTTCCTGATCAAAGAAATATTAACATTATTTAAACCTTTACACTTCACCCAAGAGAAGCAGCCATTGTTTCCATATCGCCTAAAATAATGTAGTTTCGAATGACTATAACTATAGTCACTATAACTTTATCTGTGAATAACTGTTCTTGCCTAAGGAGAATATCTTTACTTCCAGGGTGAAGATAAGGCCATCTCTTCTCAGTCACCTGAAGTTTCCCCTTCCTTTGTTCCCCATGTTCAAGGTCCCCTTTTCCCAGACCTTAACACAGGATATAAATCTTTGGTCTGTCCCAATTACCTCAGAATTTAGAGCTATGCAAATTCTCTGTAAATACACTATAAAATTTGTACTCTTCTCTTAACTATGTTTGATGTTAATTTGTCTATTAAATCTATTAGATCTATTACCACAAAGGATTGGGGAAATTCTTCATTTGTGCCAACAAAATATTTAAACAGTCAAGTTTTCATCAGCTCTAATCCAATACATCATCGATCTGAACCACTTCTATACCATCCTCACCCAGAACTAGTTTTATTAACCTCTTTCCTCATTATATATAACCTTGAGGTAATTTAATACACACAAAACTCATCAAATATACATGGGGAAATTTTATCTTATTAAGGAGCACTGATCCATATGAAACAAAAATTAATATAAACTAAATAACAATTTATAAAACAAAGAAAAATAGAGAAAAAAATAAAGAGAATGAGGTGTCATGGAAGCCAAACGAAGAGTGCTTAAAGAAGACACATTGCTAATTAAAGTAGATTTATGCTAAGTAAGTCATTGATACTTCCCATCCAACCTCAGTGTGTGATAGGGGGAAAGAAGTTATACTGTTGCTATGTCTCTCCATAGAATTGTTAGTATCGGAGTGATGAGTTCTGGAGTCATGAGTCATTCTCATCTTGACAGCACCAAGAGTTTGTTCACTTGTCACCAACAGCAAACATGGAGAACAAGTGTTGATACTGAGAGGAAAAGGCTTTTTATTCAGGAATTGATCACCTGAATACAGTATCAGACTAGTGTCCAAAACAATCTCATCTCTCAGGACTTTTAAAGAGACAAGGGAAAGGGGCTTGCATACAGAAGGGAAGGAGATTTGGGAAGGAAAGAGGCAGATGTGCATAACGTGGGGGCTGCTGATTCACTATCATTGTTTATCCTGAATTGTGTAGGTTGCATCTGCTTGATCTTGATTCTATCACTCCAGGGTTGGTTATAGACCAGTGATGAGATTGATTCAAGGGGGGAAATAAAAGAAGAAAAGAAACAGGATAGTTATTTTGTTAATGTGTGAGAGCTTCAATTAGTCACCTGTCATGTCATTAATTTCCTTTTGGACATCCAAAATGTATTATGCATGACAACTGACTCTAACAGATAAACTCAATGACAAGGCATTATCCCTCAGATGGCCTCCTTGGAATTGGAAACTCTTTGTCATCCTGCTCAAATCAGATGAAACCCAGATGATTACAGAGCTCCTGGGAACAGAGTGGGTTGTGCATGTGTGATGTGCTGTGAGAAAAGGTGGTTAGAGATAAATCTTAAGTGCACCCCAGGGCAGACATCATATTTATTCTCTCATGTTGAGGGAACTGTCATTTTTTGTCTCCTATTCCCTATTTCTTTCTTTGTTTCCATCTACCTACTTACTAAAAAGGACTATAGAAAGTAAAAAGATCATCTTTCCAACTAATGATGGATTTATACACTTAGAATTGATTTATTAGAAAAGTAGTGAACTGGTGACATGGAAAGATTTGTTTTTGTTCTATTAATAACAGCTTGACCACTTTATATCTTAGGCTTATTAGTCTCTAAAATTAACACCATAATGGGGTTTAGAAATCTTTCTATGATATCGTTCTAAATAGTAATTTTAAATTAATAAGATCATAGACTATTTTCCCATAAAACATAAACTGACTTATCACTTCTGTTTTAACAAGATGTTGGTATTTTTGGACATTTTTAAATGATTCAAAGAGGAAATGATTAAAATTAGAAGAGTGAACATTTTTATAAAGGTGTTTTATTTGCAAAAAGTACACTGATTTAGTATGGTTGAATAAATTAAATTTTAATATAAAGTATTTACTTCATTTTATAATACTTAAAAAGGAGAAAGAGACTAAGAAAGGAGGGAAAGAACAGGAAGGAAGAAAAGTGGAGGGAAAGCAAGATGAAGAGAGTTTACAGAAATCCAAGACAGTAAAGAGGAACAAGGCTAAAATCAAGAGTCAGTAGCTCTTTAAAATAGAGTTAATGGTAACATCATCATCAATTATTTGTGCTACTTGACATCAAGCATTAATCAAAGCAACATGCAAAGTAAACCATTAGAGAGTGTATCTATTAATTTGCTTAATGCTGGGCTTGACGAGTGACTTTATGTTCTAATAAGCACAGCTAAATTCATATTGATAATTTTAGCCAGGGACAATAACTATATTGTTATTACTTTATAAACTATAAGTGCCTCTAAAATAACTGAGTGTAAAATATTATGTAATTTGCTTTCAAAAGTACATACACATATCTCTGCTACACACACACACACATATATATATATATATATATTGTTGGGGGGGGTGTTATGAGTTAAAGTGCTAACCTATTAGCTAATGTAAAATATTAGCTAATTAAACTTAAGAGCTTTTCTTCTGTCGTCTCACTAACTATCCCAAATCATGACCTCGTCAGTCGCTTCCCAAATCTATGCTCTTTTCATCCAACAGAACTTTAAAAATATTAAAATAAAGTCTGGGAAAGAGTGGGATGGTAAGAGGAATGTTGTCAATGAACCTAATTCAGGACAGGAGCAAGACTCTGGCATTAAATCAACAGACAAATCCACAATAGCTCCCTGCTGCCTGTCTGCCAACTTCCATCAAGCCAGAAGAGATTAAGACGCCTCCAAAAACAATTTGGGGGCAGACTAAAAATGTGGCCAGCCAGTAATTTGCATGAGTGAGTTATTGTTGCTATTCTATGAGCACAAATGTTACTTGAAAGATCAGATGATCAACTTGAACTGTATAAGGTTTATAAATCTATAGTAATTTTGCCATACATCATTTTTTGGCCCACCATTAAAATTCAAATAATTTTTATATTTTATTTGGCTTTAAAAAGGAATATTAAATAGTATTGAGCATTCCATTCAAAATATACTTATCAAAAACACACATTGGCTCTCATACACGTTCAGTCAATAAACAAATGAGTCCTTTCCATTTTGGAACAATATATGTAGCTCACTGAAGTACATATTATTATTATTATACTTCTAGGTATATTTTTAAATCCAAATGTGATTTTCTTTTCAAGGTATGATACTGATTTTCCATGTTTACATTATAGTATATCTATACATACATACATATACATAAACATACATGTTAAAATTGACTCTTACAGAGAACTTCTGGGTATTGTTCAGTACACACTCAGCTTCTCTCTCCATATTAGTGGTGGTATCATGTTTTCCTTCATGTCCTATGTCCAAGGAGGGGGTGCAAATTTCCAGCTAAGACAGTGGAAATATGCCTTCAGATTGGTTAAAGAGAAACTGACACCTAGAGAAAAGTAGATATAAAAGACAGAGTACTACCTACTCTTGGAATAAGTACTCTCACAGTCTAACTGATCTTGGATTCTATGAACTGTACAGTATTTCTCCACAAAATTCCCTTTCTAGCTTACACAATTTGATGTGCATTTCTTTTTACTTCAACTAAGAGGACATTGACCAAAGCATAGTAATTTAGGGTTAACAAGCTTAAACTATCTTGACTAAACATAACTGGCTACTGATTTTCTCAAAATGATGAGAAGGGAACTTGGCTGATCCTAACTAGCCTTTAGTTAAAAGCTTGTAATCAACGGTTCTCTTGATACCGACTTCTCAAACAATTGTCTGCTTAATGGTTTCTGAAAGCAATTGCTTTTGACCTAGTTCAACAAGATAGGTAACACAATTCATTGTAATGGCTCCCCTGTTCCATTGACAAATAGCCATATTGCTAAAATAGACTAATTAATTTTAAAATGTAAGCAGAAACCTCAGCCTGTATATAAAATAACAGTTTAGTTAAGTGAAGGATCTCCAATCGCTTCCACATTTAAAAAAGTCTCATGCCTTTTCTGTTTGGTTCAAAATATGGTGTAATATTTCATCCATAAAGAAGCATAAAATGAAGAGGTTGACCAACTGCTTAGTGCTGTCAAGACATATCACTAAGTTAAACACACACACACATACATACACATACACACTCAAAGAAATTAATATATTTAAAACAATAGATGACATATACTGAATACTTAGTATGCCTCAGACTCTGCTTAAAGCATGTTCTATACATTATATCATCCAGTCCTCACAACCCCAGGAGGTTAGCTCTATTACTGTCGCCATCTCACAAATAAGGAAACTAAAACATTGAAAAGTCACCCAAGATTATATGTCTGAAAAATGCTCAAGGTGGAATTCAAACCCAAGCAGAACTGTCTCACAAGGCTGCAATTTACCATCACATTATATTTTTTTGACAGACTAAGAGGCCACAATAAATCAGAAAAAAAACCTTTTTGAAAGTCTAAATACTAACTTTGTCCTTGAAAAAGAAAAGCATCTTTCAACAGTAAGTTCATGCATCAGATTTTTTACCTCTCTTTGATAAATTTTGAACACCTTAATAATAATTCACATAATTTTTAATATTATATAAGTAGGTACACAAACCTGAAAATACTTAATCCTCAGAACAAACCTGTTGGGAATTTTCAAGAAGTACTACTGTCCTCTTGTGCAAATAAGGAGTGTAGGGTTCAGGAAAATTAAATGACTAATCTAAAGAAAGGGAAACTAACATTTATTAAGGATGTCCTAGGTTCTCAGAATTCTGAAAGGCACTTTTTAAATAAATTTAGTAAGACAAAAGCTACAGAAAGCCTGTATTAATTCTGTTTTATAGAAGAAGAAACAAAAGTTTCCTGTGGCTCCATTACTATGAGCCAGAGTTAGAACTCAAATAGATCTAAATGTTCTTCAGCAATTATTTATTGAATGCCTTCACTGTGTGCCAAGCACAGTGCTAACGGCTCCATTTGTCAAAGAAGGAAGTATGAAAACAGTACCTAGTCTCATTCTGATGTTCGGTAAAACTATGCTGCACCCTGTCTGCTGTCTGTACCCTCAAAGTACGTGGATATAGACAGAACTCATTTAAGCTAACATTTATAGAAAGGATCCCGGGCTTCTGAATCCAAGCAAGAGAATGGAGAGGGAGTAGAAAATTCAACACAGGCACTGAACATAAAAGAAAGTACAATAAAGGTAGAGAAATAAGGATAATGTCATGCTAGGTTAAGTACTGCAAAAAGAATTTTCTTTTTGAAGGGTGAAAGGCAATCCAAACTTTATCTGAAAAGATGCTCTGCTCCTTTCTTTCCTCCACTCTCCCTCTTCACTGGTCTTTAACCAACCAAGCATAGAGGAACAGGAGGTAAGGAGCTGACAACCAGGCCAAATGATCTCACTAGAATACTTCGATTATTTACATTGAAGAGTGATTCCATTCTTCCCTGAAAACTTCATGGCTTGTGTTCTGCAGAATAGACAATACGTTCTGTAGTAAAGGAGGCTTACTCATTTTATATTTTATTTGTTTATTTCCTTTATTTCCCTTTTTGGTTCTTTTAGTTTTGATTTGTTTTAATCTAATTTAAAAAAAAAAGAATCCATAATTAGGTCCTGAGGAAAAGTTAGAAAAAAGAAATCTTGTATCTTTAATGACTTTCATAACCAATTACATTCAAGAAGTAAAACCACTTGCTCCATGCAAAGAGCTGCAACCTGAGACCCACAGATTACAACCCATCCAGACAGAGAACCCAGTATTCCTGATACCACCAGGCTCAGAGGACATGGGCACCGGATGGGAATTTGAATTAGATTTTAAAATAGGTAAGGTTGAGAGAGACTGAGCAGAAATGGGAGAACATGATGTATAAATGCTGTAAAAGCTGACTGACTGTCGAGGTTATCAGAAACAGGCAGAGTCTAAGAAACTCCAGCCAAGAGATGTCTAGGGCAGCATGACAACTAAATATCATGTGGTGTTTTAGATGGGATCCTGAAAGTGAAGGACATTAGATAGAAGCAAAGAGAATATATATATATATATATATATGTAATATATAATATATACATGACTGTCTAATTATTGACTTCATTAATAATAATAATAATAACACATCAATGTGACTCATTAATTATAGAAAACACCATATGAATAAAAGAGTTAATAATGGGAAACTGGGTGCAGATTGTATGGGAACTCTGTACAAACTAATCAATTTTTCTGTAAATCGAAAACTGCTCCAAAAATGAAATTAATCAACAAAGTGTAAAAAAACAAAAAAAAGAATGCTAAAGATGTTGGATATGCAACCATAAAATAATGACCTGAAGCAAATACCTCAAAGACTTTGCATTGTGGATGTGTCATGGTATAGTGGCTTCACAAACAAAATGCCTTCTTTATGCCTATTTAAATTTAACACCTTACTAACATTACCTAGCAAAACCAGTCCCAGCCTAAAACTGAAAAAGGGAAGGAAGGAAATCTGCTGTATCACTTAAAATATTTTTATGTGTCTCTTTGTTCATCTAAGCCTTTAGATTTTTCTCTCTGGAAAATATTACAGTCTAAAGATTCCAAATATTAGTGTTATCCTAAAAAAACTGTGGACGCCTTTTAAATAGTCCAAAAGTGATTTATAGCTAGTTTGTTTTCTGTCTGGAAAGTAACAAGTGAACTATTTACACAGTAGCTGCTTTCCTCATTCATCTGGTTTATATTAAGTTAATCCCACTTCTGGAAGAAAGTTATCCTGGATGTAATGTTTATGATGCTGTGGTACTGGCTAGATATTATACAATTCCATATCTATGGTTTTGGCTATTTTTGCTCCTTCTACATCAAAATAATAAAAAGCATTTCTGTTCATTAAGAAGAGAATTGTGATTATTTCACCCCAGATAATAAATCAGCAAAGAGATAACCAATTTCTAAAGGTTGGCAGTTAGTTGTTCCATGAAAAAGACTGACTTGAAAATTTGACTATCAAACCAATGTTTCTCTCTGTGATCTACACACCTCCAGGTCAAGCACATCACCTGCAACCAGAGCACATATGTTTCCGTCTTCGTGAGTCCTCTTCTCTACAACTCTTGATAAATGATTTTTTCTGCTATTGGATGTGAGACATCTAGAGATTTAATTTCTTAAAAAGAAGCTTCACTACTGACATTCTTCGAAGTATCTTTTCCAAATACAGTCATAAAAATTCAAATGTTTTTAAGACTAAAATAGTAAACTGACTTTTAGGAGACAATTATTATTCATGTAACAACAATATATTTATATACAGAGACACATTTTATATAAGTGTGCTGTAGCATACTGTCTTCACTCTGAGATTTATAAATAAAGGCTCTATCATAATATTGTGTACTTCAAATATGAATCAATAATGGCTAGTAACCAAAGTAAAAGTTTTAAAAAACATATAATGAAATAATTCTTTCCCGAAACATGGAGCTCATTATTTATTAATTCTGTGTAGGGCAAGAAGCCAGGAAAAATGATTTGTCACCACCACACTTGAGAATTCTGATAAATATGATCAGTGCTAAGATGTAGCTCAGGCTGGAGAGGAACTCAGATTTTTGTTGTTTTTCTTTTGGTTATTCCCTCCACATCTAGCCTTTTATTCTGTTCTTTTCCTCTATCAAGATTATGCCCAAAAGAATATGAAATGAGTGAAGAGCCAAAATGATTTGAAAATTCCATCTTTGGTTGATTCCATTGCTTTAAAATTAAATTAATACCATTATTACAAATTTACAAGTAAATTATCTCATTGTCATTAGAACTGCTTCCTTCAATTATTAAGTAGCTCTAAAAGCACCTTCAATTAAAGCAAGCAAATAACCAACCAAATAAATAAAATAAAAGAACCAGATCATATGTTCTTTGAGGGTAAATGGACACCCTAACTTAATTACAGATAGTAATGCACTATGTAAAGACTATGTAAGATAGAGAAATTTTCCTTTCTTATTTGTGTTGAATTTAACATATCAATTTGTTATTGCTGGAATTCCTTACTCTCATCTTAGTACATCCTTTGTACAAATATTTCTAAATGTTACTTTGGAAAAACAGCAGCATTTTACCAGTTAAAGAAAAACAGACAAGGTCATGACGATAAAGTGCATTCTGACCTCAAACTGCCAACATAAGTGAAAATGATCACTCTGACTCCTGGTACTCATATATGCCCAGTCCTGATGCCTTGTTTTCCAGAATGCCAGCATTGTCCTGCTTATCATCCCTTGGACACATCTAACAGATATCAATTCTGAACCCTTACATGTGTCTGTGTTGCGCCTGATTTAGGTCCCATATCTTTTCACTTAACTTTGATTACTACCTACTCAGTTACGGAAAAAAAAAAAAAAAGCTGGGTAGCCTATGACAATAGCTGTCTACTGAGCTGCAAATCACCAATTTCAGAACTAAGTGTCCTTATATTCAGTTCTTGCTGAAAGCTGGTGGTGCTCTGACTTTAGTCCTGAACTTTAAACCCACAAGTATGCTCATCAAAACTTGGGTTACCTCACTGCACCAATAGACTTAGAGCTTATTTTACAAGGGAAAAACTAATCTTGTCTCTAAGCCATGCAATATGTAAGTCTGGCCCCATGAATATATTTTCAAGTGAATACTATGTAAGTCATTGCTGAACCCATCAAATAGCTCTACTATGGTTAATAGGACTGATGACAGAACTCTGGAGAATATCAAAGAAAATAAATAAATGCAGATTAGAGGAAAGTGGTCATAGTGAAGAAAAATTAACAGGGCTTGTTGTTGCCTTAGAAACCAAGAGAGAAAAGAGTTTCAAGAGAGAAGACCAAAACATGCTTAAGCTGTCCTATAATAGTGAGCGAGAACAAGAAAAACATGGCATCCCAAAGGGTGTCCCAAAATGTTAAACAGCAAGTTCTTATTTATTAACTTGAAGATTTAAAATACAAAGATGGCTCTTACTCTTCCTGTTCTCTTTCTTTCCCAGGCAATTTAGATACATAACCATCAAGGGGCAGCTAGGAATGCAGGCCCCCAGCAGGGTGAGGAAGGAGCAGATGCTGGATGGCGCAAAGGGTCCATGGGGAGTGTGGCCAGGCATGTGGCATTAGAGACCAGAGTAGGATAAAAGGATCTGTGCAGAAGAGAGACGGCATTGGCAACAGGATATTACTTACATGGGGGCAACTGACCAAATAAGTAAATATACTGAAGCTAATGCTGGAAAGATTGCTCACTGTAGGCAAAAGGAGTTAAAAATATGGAAATTGAGAAAACTAGAATGAACCTTGAAGTGTTAGGTTGAAATTGGATGAACTCATGCCTTTTGATATGCACATAGGTAAATATAAAAATCAGTATGGTGCTGCTCACTGGAAGTGTAGCAATACCCAGTAGCAACAGACAAACCTGATCCTCAGGTCTCCATCTCTAACTAACCTTTCCAAAATAAAAGGGAAACAAGAAATGACTGCACGAAAAACACAGAATGGGGTATGTCATTGTGCCAGTAAATTTAAAAATGAACATTTTCTGGTGGTAGGAAAGAGAAAACAGCTCGAAATTAAAGAGGATATTTAATCTTTTTCAGGCTTTGAGATATAATTAACAAATAACACTTCATGGTAGTTAAAGTGTGCAACATAATTATTTGATATATGTATATCTTGCAAAATTGTCTGCCCAATAAGGTTATTTAACATATGCAGTTCTTCATAAAATTATGATTGTGTGTATAGTGACAACATTTAAAATTTACTCTCTTAGCAACTTTCAAGCATATCATACACAAAATGGTCATCCCCCATCCCAGATTCTGACAATCACCATTCTACAATGTTGACATGAGTTTGACTTTTTTTAAGATTCCACATAAAGTGAGATCATTCAGTATCTCACTTATACTAAGATAACTTGTTTACTAACTTGTTTTATTTTACATAATCCTCTTAAGGTCCAACCATGTTGTCAAAAATGGCAGGATTTGTGGCTTTTTATGGCTAAATAATATTTTCTATAGATATGTATAGATACACGCACACACATACATACACTCATTTGCCATGGGCACTGAGGTTATTTCCTTGTCATAGCTATTGTAAATAATGCTGCAATAAACATTGGAGTACAGATAGCTCTTTGAGATAATGATTTCATTTCCTTTGAATAAATACCCAGGTGATAGTATAGTTTTAATTTTTTGAGGGCTCTCCGGATTTTTCCAAAATATTTGCAGCAATTTACATTCCCACCAACAATACACAAGGGTTTCGTTTTCTCCATATTCTTGCCAATATTTGTTATCTCTTGTATTCTTGATAACAACCATTCTAACAGGAAGGAGGATATATCTCAATGTGTGTTTCACTTGTATTGCCCTAATGATCAGTGTTGCTGAGCACATTTTGATGCACCTGTTGATCATGTGTATGCCTTCTTTGAAGGACTGACTATTCTCTGCCTGTCTGTTAATTAAACTGTTTGTTCTTTCATTATAGAATTGTGAGTTCTTTATATTTTTAAATATTAATTTCCTATTATATATATGTTTTGCAAATTTGTTCTTCCATTCTATATGCTGCCTTTTCATTTTGTTGTTTCTTTTTAATGTGATGTAGTCCCATTTGTCTATTTTCAGTTTTTGTTGTTTGTGCTTTTGGTCTAATATCCAAAAACCTGTTGCCAAGATCAATGTTTTTCATTTATCCTATGAATTTTTATAGTTTCAGGCCTTATATTTAAGTTTTAATCCATTCTAGCTAATTCCTGTGATGTAAGATAGGAGTCCAATTTCATCCTTTTGCATGTGATTTCAGTTTTCCCAACATCATTTACAGAAAAGATTTTTCTCTGTTGACTTTTCTTAACTTAAAGTGGGCTTTTTAAAAGACCACAGAAATAAGCATAAAGTTTATAGAAGTCATTAACTAAGTTGGAGACAACTTGAATATCAAAATAAATATTTATAGAAACATTATATAACTCATTGAGCAAAACAGGAACCAGGAATTCATACAAATACAATTGAATTGAAAATTTTATGAGGAATAGTGTATTTACATGGCTTCAGGTTACCTTCCTATAAAAGATTTACTATTTATTTTTTTATTTTATTATTACAAAAAGGAAAAATAGTAACTTTATAATAGAGAACCCTATCAGATACCATATTAATCCAGTAGCAAAGTAAATTTTATCAGCAAAAGGAAAAATTTAAAAATGGTGTCACAGAAGGGCAGTCTTACTTGCCATGTTCTTACCAAATGCATGACCTAAATCTAAGTAGGAAGAAACAAGTGCAAGAGCTAAATAGAAGTTGAGAGACATTCTACAAAGTAACAAAAAACTCAAATGTAGTAAAATCATAAAATACAAGGAAAGACTGAGAAATTATTTCAAATTGAAGGAAATTATGAGATACTGAGTGTCATGTATTTCTAAACTGCATTCTTTGGCTATAAAGAAATTGAGTATCGGTGTATATATGTATATTAAAAAAACAAATATTACACATGCAAACAGGACTGTGTTTTTAGGAAAGACAATCAACATCACCTGTAAGAGATGACAACCGCATTATTTTATAACTGCTCTATTATTTTAGGAATTCTTGACCTGAGGCTAATATAAAGTGTTCACTGAAGACTTGAACTGGTTAAATATTGTTTAAGCAAGGTATTTAGAAACATACAAACTCTCCAGTGACTAGGTTATCTGGAAATAGAAAAATTAAGCAATTGAATGAATGTATATGAATGGTTTAAAGGCGAAGGATACAAGCCAACTTGAAATGAGATGGCTCTAGCATAATGTTAAAACACCATTAACTTTAGCAAGACAAAGGAAAACTGAAGCACCTAGTTACCCAGGAGAATATTAGACATATTTTTTCTCACTTACAGGAAGTATGTAAATCTTTTGCTCTCTTTTTGAAACGCATATCATTTGGAACTTTCTCCTCCTAAGTCCTTCCTAGAGAAAAGGACAGGATTAATTAACACAACTTTGAATTCTTAGAGCTCAGGCACATTAATGATTTCACAAAAGGACTGAGAACATAGTTGGGAGACTGTCAACTCTACTTTCTTTTACCTGGGACTGGCTGAGTAGTCTCCAGGTCAGACAGCTCATTCTACTCAGTTCCAAAGCAAAAGCAAAGCCACTTATGTTTGCCTGGAGTTCAATGAACGCAGAGCAATGGTCACAGAGGGCCAAAGAGTGTGGATGGATCAAGGTAAATCTGTCATCACTATTTGAAAAACAACTCGAAAAACATGTCCTGGTGCCCATGAATAAACAGTGTCAGATACGGGAAAGAAAGCTAAGAGGAAAACAAAACAAATCCATTCCACAGTTTTGTTCAGGGTCACTTCCAAATAATCAAGGAAAAAAATGAAAACTAAAACTTGAAAATCTTAAGTATGTTTTTTTAATTAGCATGTCCTCTGGAAAATATGCATAATCAGTGATTAAAAATTATATAAAGAAAACAGAATTGCTAATATTTTTATATTTTTGAAATTTAAAATAGGTATTTATATTATCTATTTTCTCAGCAGTAATTCAGTCATTACAATAAAGAATAATCAAATACTCAATTAGCAAACAAAATGGAATCAAGAGTTAGATCATTTGTTGTGGGGGCAGTCTTTTAGCTTAAAAAAATTCAGATAAAAAGAAGACTTTGATATTAAATTAGTTTTAGCATTTTTAAAATGTCCACGTATTGCCTCATTGTACAGATTCACTTTTACTGGCCTTTAACTAGTACAGAAAGGAGTGAATTATATTACTCTTAATTCTATCCATTCTTTGATGTGTTCAGAGCTGTGAAAAATTACCTCTATATCTGAACAAGCCAAATACCAGACATTTTTTTAACATTCTATTGCCAGCCTGTGTTTTCACTATTCTTGAAACAATAATATGCAATATTGTTATTAAGAATATCTTTCAACTTTATGTAATTTAACACAACTGTTTCTTCATAAGTTTGAGTTCTATAAATCATAGAGGAGCTGTTTTTTTATATAATGTCTTAGTCAAATTAATAAATAAGATACACTTATATTTATACTATCAAAACAGAAATAATAACTATAGCAATAAATCATAGAGCAACCATTATACTTTATAAGTCTTATATTGAATAACAGTCTTCTAATGATGTTTATTGCCATTTCCCTTTAATAGGTGAGAAAATTTGGAGCCCAAAGATTTAAAACACATATCAAAGAGTTAGTGAATGGTAGGGCCTGATTTTAGATATTTTGCTAATTCTAGACTGAGGGTGTGTGGAGAAAAAGGAACCCTCCTGGAGAGTTGGGTAGGAATGCAAATTAGTAAACCTCTTCAGAAAACAGTATGCAGATTCTTCAAACAAAGATGGAGCTAATGTTAAAAACAATTTTTTCAGGAAATTAGCTATATTTCCATTTAGGAAATAAAATTTTAGGTTAGTTACTAAGACATGAATTCTTTGAATTTATATAGTTTCATAATTCTGTGATTAAAAAAAAGAAACATTTTTTAAATCATGATCTTAATATGAAGGTCTCAATATCCATATTAAGGGGTAGTTGGGCATATTTTTTATATATAATATTGTCTTTAAAATTTTTCTCATTAGGAATATATAATTTTTCAGATCATAGTATCTGATCTCACTGGAGACAGTAATTGATCTTGCTACAATATATTCATTAAAGTATATCTTAATACTCAATTTTTCTCCTAATTCTGACTTTAGGTATAATGCTTTCACTATGTACCTGGAGAAATAAGAATATTGATCATTATTTGTTCAAATAAATAAAAATCTGCTGTTCTAAAGCTGTTCAATATTTTAATCACGTGAGAGAAAAGACCTAAATGTATTCACATTTTCCTTGAAAGCTTTTTTTCTTGTCTATTAATATAAAGCAGATTATATAGGACAAATAAAATAGAACAAGCAGAAGTATTCCCTTAGAAGGTATATTAGACATTGTAACCCTATGTATCCTGCATCCTGTACTGAAGATATAATTGCCTTGTTGATAAATTTATTTCTCTTTTCCACTGAACTCTGGCATGTTGTTTCAATTCCGTTGAATATTAAATCTGAAAATTAACTTTACAACAAGCAATATTATTAGTAAAATAAAGCAAATATTTGAAAGTAACAGATGAAGGAAATGACCAGTTAGGTCCTTGGCAACTAGTTTCTAAGGGCAAGGATATTTTTCTCAACAATACTTCAGTATTTGTACTGAGTTATTCATCTCTAAGAACATAATAAAAACTCATTCTGCGTTCTGTTTCTCAGTCACAGAGACCCAGAGCCTTCACCAGAGGAATCTTACAACATTGTAAATATCCATGAAGCAAAGCGGAGGGGTGAGGAAGCATTTCAGCTAGTCGTGGGAAAGTCTCAATAATAAAAACTTGCCACTCCCATTGCTACTACAGCACAGTCCAAAAAACTACAGTACTTTAAATGCACTATTTATTTCCTTCTCTTTAAAAACCAGTTGTGTGCCAGCAAATGTTATAGGAAATTAGGTGTGTTTTCACGAGTAGCAAAATCAGTTCCAATTTTCCTGAAATATTTTTTTTTTTGTTTTGTTTTTATAGGGGTGGGGGGAGTGATGTATATATTATATGTTCTTGCTTTAATTTTGAGTGTGAGTTTGTGGAAGATTCATTTAATCTTTAAGTTATTTTTTCTTTCTTCTTCTGTTTTTGCAAGAAAGCATGGGAATGAAGGAAAGATGAAAGTTTATAGCACTTTTGGTGAAAGACTTTAATGAAGGAAGCCAAAACTTACGTGAGGATTTGCATAGGAGTAATTTCTTAAGTTCCCCAACTATATAGCATATCTGACATTGGCCAAAAAAAAAAAAAAAAAATTAAATGATGTAATCTTTCAAGGAACAAATGTTTTTCTATCTCAAAGTGAAAATATTTTTAAATTCTTGAATGTTATTTATTCTAGAGGTGAGATATTTTTGAATGGCAGAATCTTTCACATTTAAAGTTCAAATACAAGTTAATGAAACTTATATGTATATTTAAACATGCTTTTAATGTTTTCTAAATGTATCAGCCTGAGTGAGTACTTTTTCCTCTCCCTTCTTTCACTTACTTTTGAACATAAACCAGAGTAAAATGTGAAGCAAATATGTTTCTGAGTGGGAGGGGGCAATGAATTATTCTGACTTTTTAAAGAAAGATATTTTAGGAGACAATATAGCTTAATCTTCCATTAAATACATACACGATAAAGAAAAAAGGAAGTTATCAGATTAAATCTGGAGACAAAGATTTCAATTTGGATCTGACTCAGGAACTTTCCCTACTTCTAGTCACTTAGCCTCAGGAAAGCAATTTTTTATTTTTTATATTTCACAAAAAACTATTCTCATACTCTTAGCATGATGTTGAAACCATTTTTCCTAAGTCGTTCCCTTATCTACGTTAAGTCACTCTTTTTTAACTATGGAGTTCAACAAAATATAAATCATAATTTTCACCAACTAGCAAATGTTCTGCCCATATCATGCTTTAACATATTTTGGTTCTCCTAAAAAAATACAAAATTTTATCATAAAACTGTAAAATGAAAGTAATTCATAAGCTTATTATTGTAATTACTGTATCTCTCTATTTCTCATATATTTGTAATGGTATTTTCTTATCTATAAACTTTTCCCTCTTTGATAAGAACATTAGAACTTGAAAATTAATATTCTGGACTCCATTTAAACTGGTCACTGGTTGCTCTATCACTTAAGTATATCACAGAAATCTTTTATAAGTGAAAAGAAACTTTACATTTAAAAACACATGTAATATTAATGACATAATTAATAAAATTAAAATAATTCTGAGATCATAAATTTCCAAATTTTAAAAAAGAGAAACTAAACATTTGAATACAGCTTCAATTTTTTTCAGAAACAAATAGAATCCATTTCATTTTTAAAAATCATCCATACTCAGTCTCATCCAGAATCGGATATTATACCATATTTAATATTTCAACCATTCAAGTCTATATAGTTTAATATTTTTGTCATTAGCCATTCAAACATTTTTGTCTCTAGTTCAACCACAGAATTCCCACTGGAACTAGAAAAAACTAGTACTATTTGTTGCATAAGAAGTGGATCCAAATATCTGATAATTATGTAGAGGCAGACAGGAAATGCCAAAGAAAGATGTAACTGCAACACAGATCTTCATTAATATCATGTTGTTAATATTTGCTCTTCTTTGCCAAGGTCTGAATTATTGAATCTCTCTTTCAAAGCTTGAAGTAAAATTTTGTAATTCATTTTTTCTTGCAATCATAAGACTGAAATTCAAAATATCGAGGAAGTTAAAATTTAAACTTTATTTCTACGTGTCTCATATCCACCAAATGAAAAGTAGGTGGAAAATGTGTTCCATCAGGTGTTATTCAAACAGAAATAATAGTCTTTTCAAAATATAAATCAGTTTTAAAACTCCATTTTTTCTTATTTATTTTGGTATAGAGACCAAACTTCTAACTGAAAGACCAAATGCCTTTAAGTCTCCTCTGCTCTAACCTCAAATTCCTCAAGCTCACTGGGTAGAGGAGCTTTTCCTGTACAAGTTGGTTCATCAGTCTAGACCAGATTTCACTGGCCTTTTCAACAGCAAGGCAATCAAGACTCCCTCCTGAAACTCCTAACCACCACTGATGAAACCAAATTCCCCATATAAACTCTATTAGCATCTTCTAACTCTACTTTGAAGCACTTCTTCCAATAGCAATGTACATAAAAATATATGTGGTCCTTTGAGAAATGCTATCTCCCCAGTCAGACTGTAAATTCCTTGAAGGCAGTGACAGCAACTGGTTTTTATCCTTGGTTCCGTAACATCTAGCAAAATGCTTGGCACATAATAAAATATTTTTTGATAAATAAACCAATCAGATACAGACCTAGACTTGAATCTTAATTCTATTAGTTCTATTAATATGATCTTAATCAAGTTCTAAATAATTTCTAAGGCTCTTGGTCCTCTTTCATAAAAGTGGTACACTAAAATACTATATATATGCACATGTGTATATATATGTATATATGTATTAATCTGACAATAGTGATAGTTTTACCTCTTCCTTTCCAATTTGTATGTCTTTTATGTCCTTTTCTTTTCTAATTGTGCTAACAAGGATTCGGCAATATTCCAGTAAATATCTGTTAAAAATAATACATGAATAAAATAAATTGGCAGTCTACAAAATTTATATAAAAACTGAGAAACTGAAAGCAACCTAATTTGCAATGGCATCAAAAAGAATGAAATACCTTGAAGTAAAGTTAGCTAAAGAAGTAAAAGAACTTCAAATTAAAAACTATAACGTAAGTTAAAAGAAATAGAAGACACAAAGAAATGGAAAGATATTCCATGCTCATGTATTGGAAGAATTTCTTAAAAGATCGTATTACCTGAAAGCAATATACAGATTTAATGCAATCCCTAACAAAATCCCAACAACATTCTTCACAGAAACAGAACAAAAAAAAAAATCACAAAATTTATTGGCAACCACAAAAGACCCCAAAGAGCAAAATAATCCTGAGAAAATAGAACAAAAATGGAGGTATCATAAGCCCTGACTTTAAACTATACTAAAAAGCAATGGTGATCAAATCAGCGTGGTATTGGAATAAAAAGAAACATGGGTCAGTGGGACAGAATTGAGTGTACAGAAATAAGTCCTGGTTTTAGGTATCATTTCTACTTTACAAAAATATGTGTAACAATCTATATACTATCCCTCAAGAAGCAAGCAGCCAAGTCCAGGAAGGAGAAATTCCACACTAGGCAGAGTATTAGTTATTCTTCTGAGTTTGGCTGCTTCCAGGTCCCTTGGACATTACCAGCCATATTGAGTACCGCTAGCTACTTTCCTCAAACATTGCTTCTACTTAGTGTTAGACAGTCCTATTGCTGATGCTTGGTTCTTGGAGGGATAGGAAAGGAATCCATAGAGTTCAAACCAGCTATCATGTCCCACTCTGGTTTCTATTCCTCTAATGCTTTCTCGGGAATCCCAATTCTCGATCAACACTAACACTGTGCGTAAAGTGTCATAATATCATCCCACCTAGATCCCAATATTTTTATGCAGAGGTTCCTGAATAAATTCTTCCCTATCATTTCTTTTATAAAGTGAAACTTGTTTGCTTTCAGTTTCTTTCAAGAAACAATTTCTGTTTTGCTTTCAAGTGTAGCCATGTATGTATTTTTTTTAATAGGATGGTTACAGCAGAAGCTTTTCAGACTCCACAGCCCTTTGACACAACTTCTTGTACATGCTGATAGTTTCTTACTGCAAGGATGGGGGACACTGAGAGTTTTCTCTGACTCCTAGAGGCTGCTTTGACCATTAGCATGAGGTTATATAAAATGTAAAATATAAAATATAAAATACTAGGAAGTACATGCCCCCAAGAATGACTTCCAACTAACGACAGATGGAAAGTGGTGACTAACATACCAGCTTTGTTACTGAAAGGACAATTCTAATATACGTTCCACACTGTCTCCCAGAGGTTCCCTATATGGTGGCGCTGGAAGAGTCCACAGTAACGTGCTTATTAACCTTACCCTGAAAATAAATAAAAGAAATAAAAATATTTCTTTCCCTTATCTGTGTTACTTCCGGGTCCCCTACCAGAGCTTTCTGAAATTAGCTTGCAAATAAACTAGCTATACTAAATCCTAGTCTTACGGTGTGCTTCTGGGGGAACACAACCAAAGATAATGGTGAGAGAAAAAGAAA
Organism: Solenodon paradoxus; assembly: GCA_004363575.1. NCBI lineage: Eukaryota > Metazoa > Chordata > Mammalia > Eulipotyphla > Solenodontidae > Solenodon > Solenodon paradoxus. The sequence goes on along the minus strand of RJWH01000061.1, from coordinate 643,896 downwards.
CATGTACTCTCCCTATCACATAGCCTGCTAGGTATTCTTCAGTCAAATTCTGATTGTGTTTATTGAAACAATATCTGATTTGTAATGTTTTGAGGTCTTCGCTCAGGATTTCATTATGAAAATATAAAAACCTATATGTATCAATAGGAAGAAGGTCACTGTGATGATTTAGGGGGTTATTTAGCCATGGGGAGAGTTGGGAGGGCAAAAGCTAGGAAACTACTGTACAGGGCATGAAATGGAGACATGCCTACATCACAGAGCTCCCCCCTCGCCAAGCTCTGCTGGGTACCACCATGAGGTTCACTCCTGGTTACTGTGTATCTGCTAGAAATGATTGGCTTCTCCTCTTTTAACTTCCAAATTGAGTCCTAGTGATTCCCAACAACAGAATTTAACTGGAACACTTTGGATGTTGGTGTACAGTTTTTCTTCTTATTTCACTGGACTTGTGTGCAAGGGAGTAGCAATGAAGTAGTCCTCACAGTGGGACAGTCAACTCATTGAAATCTGAATGTCAAAAACCATTTTCCTAACTATTTGCTGAAATTTCCAAGCCTCTCTGAAAAAGAAAACTTGTTCCAGAGGCTGATACTAGGAAAATCTACTAAGAAATTATTAGCAGTCATTTCATTGACTGATGCATAAAATGCCACAATTCTAATTAATGTCCAATCACCCAAGAAGTCAAAAGGTCTCATACAGTCTAGGTGCTTCTCCACAATCCTGGAAAATAAGTTAAATTTCTCTTTAAAAGGTTTTGTTAAATACCTAGTAATAATTTTCAAGGCTTTGTAGAGAATATTTTGTTAGTTCTGATAGCTGACAACGAAGTTCTGATTACTGTATACAGAACCTTAAAACACTGTATAGTTAGTGTAATTATTTGGACTATCTTTATTGGTTAAAATAGCATCATTCCAAGGCCTTTGATCATCTTTATTAAAATTTTGCAATATCCAAATCCCCACCTAATCACACCCCATTCCTTTTAACTTCCAAAAATACGAGTCAAATTTCTGGCAATACAAAAAATTTAATGGTCATTATTACTAGAAAACAGTATCAGATAAATGTTAGTTTTCCTAACAGAATTCTTACAGTTCTATAACAGTCCTTTGCATTTGAACATATATTAATGACTATTCAACAGAACTGGTACAGTTAGAAAACTGTGAACATAAAAAATTGTTTTCTGATTTTAAATATACGTAAAAAATTAAATATATAAATATAATAATTTGATTGTTACTCTGTGATTATCATAAATATTAGCACTTTTGAAATGTTTCACTAGTCAGAAATAGCAATTCCAGTTATAATATATCTGCAGGGAAAATTTTGTTAAAGAGTAGTTCTGGAAAATTATTTTAGTAAAAACTAGGAACTTCTTATGAATAGAATTAGACATGACTTCCTTTAAAAAGATGTCCATAAGAATTACTAAATTTTTAGATCAATTACATCATTATTATTATTTTCTTTATAAAAAGTATGAAAATGAAACACGTAGTATATATTTAACATATTAAAATGTCTTTTAATAATTACAATTTTTTATTTTATATTTAACTCACTAATAAAGTAATTCATATTTAAAGAGGTATCTTTTCATACATGATATTTTTTTTCCCTAACCACAAACCCCGGTTATGAACTCAGGGACTTCGACATTAGATTGTCTATACCTTAGCCACCTGACACATAGAGCTTCACCTGTTATAAATTTTAAAATTAAATTGATATAACTTAATGCTTATAAGATGCATCATGAATTCTGGAAAACCAAGATTAGAAAAGTTGTGGTTTCTATTGTATTATATTTGTATCAAAAATCAGGAAAGTTCAGTTCTAATTTTCTATTAATATTACATATGTAAATTATAATCTAAAATTTTTTATTCTAAGTATTTTAATCTAAATTTTTATATGCATTCAATAAAAATAGCAAAATTTTGTATTTCAAAAATGGTTATTTAGATGACTTTTTAAATAAATTTGTAAAATTTATCAGGACTGTACCCTGTTGATCTAGAACATTTTAAGAACTTACTATCCCTCTGGACATCACACTCTACAATGACTTTTTGTGTGTTTATTCATTCTATATGTATGTTCTGAATCACTGCCCTCCCCACCTGCATGAAGTCAGGTTGCACAGTGCACAAGAAGAGTTGGAGAAGGAATACATAAAATAATCCTTTTTTTTATTCATTTCTAAATCCTGGCTTTACTTTTTCAATTCTTTCCAATTTTTATGTTTTGTGAATAGAATGTTAATCAATTTTAGGATGCTGAATTAATTTTAGGTGCATTTACATGTACATATTTTATCTTTATTGAGAAGAATTTTTACTTGACACAAAACAGATCTCAATTTCATTAAGTTGGCAAGTTCCTATAAATTCTTCTCATATTACCAGGGAAATAATTAAATGTATAAATTATTGTACACTTATTTTTAAGTGACATTTGGCTGGCCCCTGTATGAAAACTGATTTTTGTCATTTTCAAATCCTTTCAACATTTGTTTCAAAGTTGTTTCTTTTCCCTTGTCTGTGTGTGTGTATGTGTATGAATGTGTGTCTGCACATGTGTGAATATGAAGTTTTTATTTTACATAAAATTACTCAAAGACATATAAAATAAGGGAGAAGGGCAAGATAAAGGAACATATTAATCTGTGCTGTGGCATATTCATTATTTAGGCTACTTCAAAATAGAATTATTATATTTTTAATTTATTTAGAGTATTTTTGAGACTTTTGAATTAAAATTTTCCATGGTGTTAATGAGATATAATGGAAACTTGATATGAAAATATACTGTATTTTGAATTTTTAGAGATACAATTATAGGCATATAATGCTGCCAAATCCCAATTAATACAAATCGTTACACACACAAATATATATGTATATGTATATATACACATACATATGTGCACATATATATGTATGTGTATCTATACATGACAGATTAAAGGCTTTGCCTTATTATTATTAATTCATTTTTTAAATATGTATTGCCATAAAACAGTGTGGGAAATATGAAAACAGCCACAAAAGACCTGTTACTACCCAAAGTTTACAATACAGTAGAGAAGACATAACATTAGAATATACAAATTGGCATATACTAATGAGGAAATACTAATAGAAAAGCTTTATCAATTGACCTTTAAGACCTCTTTCCACTTTTAAAAAACTAAACAGTAAGAGTTCATTCATTAATCCACATAAATATATAAGGAAATATTTATTGAGTATAGCAGAGGACTCTCTGTCCAACATTGTTTTTAACTGTGAACAGAGCAGACAAAAATAGTTATTATCATGGAACTCTCAAATGGAAGGCACAAACCATAAACAAATAATGAAAATAACTATTTAGTTGGTGTTTCGTGTTGCAGAAAGAAATAAAAGTAGATGAGAAGAGGTTGTGCTGGCCAGGGGTGGGGATGAGGGCAAATTTCAATTTTGAGCAGAATTGTCAAAAATGTCTCACTTCTTGAGAAGGTGAGATTTGAGCACTCACTTGAGATATAGTGGAACCTGCAAATAGCAGAGGCATGGGAAACATCAAGTGAATATTGTTAAAGAGAATGAATATAAAAAAGCAAGGAAGTCATTGTAGCAGGAAAGAAAAATTAAGAGGGAAAGGGAGGGAGGGAGAGAGGAGAGAGAGAGAGAGAGAGATGTGTGGATGTGTGTGAGCGAAAGAGAGATGAATCATAGCGGAATATAGGTAGGTCAAAACATCTTTTAAGGGTTCATTGAATTTTGTGATGATTTTTACTTTGACTCTGAATGATATGGGATATTGTTGAAAGATTTGGCATAGAGGAATGACATAACCTGACTTCAGTTTTAGCAGATTTAATCACTGAAAACTCACTATAAGGAAATAAATTAATCAGGAAGACCAACAAAAAAAGAGTTTTGCAATAATCTAAGCAAGAAATAATGGTAACTTGGACTCAGTGGTAGTGTGGGAAAAGAAGAGGGTTAAGGTTCTGGAAGTGTATTTTAAAGGTAGGAGCAATACAACTTCTGACAGTATGGGTTGGAGGGAATGGGAATCAAGGATGACTACGGCTTTTGACCTGAGAAACTGAAGCAAAGGTGTGCTATTTACTAAAATGGTAATCATCAGGAAGAGTAGGTGTTAAAAGGAAGATCCAAGAGATTGATATTGGACACATGAAATTCAAAGATTTCTAGTAAATATTCAAATGGTGATGTTAAGAAAGCAGTGGTATGGTAGTTTGATTTAAATGTGAAAGTCTACATAGGACATTAATTTGAGAGATCTTATAATACAGATACTTTTAAATGCTGTAGTTGGGTGAGATAACCAGCGAGTGAGTACAAACAGGAAGTGAAGTTGGCTCCAGGCTAAGATTCAGCACGTTCACTATATAGAGGACAGGAGCGGAAGACTGAGAAATCTGGAGCAGTGAGAGAAGTGGCAGAAGCAAGTAATGTGGTACCCAGGAAGCTAAGATAAGAGTTTACAGACAAAGGATGTGGTCAACTGTGTCAAATGTCACTGTTAAAAAAATAGAGAGGACTCAGTGTCAAGGATGATATAACAGGATTTTAAAAATCCAAATCAAGCATTTTTAAAATATTTAGGGCCTGAACTAACACATAAAGGGATTGAAGAACTACCTAATGACATTGGTAAAAGGTAACAAACTATAATAAGAAGGAAATCAAGAAGTAGACAAAAAAATAGGAATTTTGCTTGAAGATACCTCATTGGAAAATGCTCTTTTCATAAAAGGCATATTCAAATTCACTGGATAGGAAGACATGCCCATGATATTTGAAAAATGAGATTTCTGGTACAAATGACTTGCCAGTAGGGCTCTATAACTACCTACCTGTCTAAGTGATCTCACATTTGATGGTATATATAGCTAGTAGTCAGAGTGAACATGAAGGATTCCAGAAAACTAAATGAACAAATGTGACTGATAAAAATTAAATGTGCAGTTTGAGGGAAGTATGAATCCTGATACTTACACAACTTCTAGGATTACTTTTTATACAGATAGCTTTGGGATAATCTTTATTCATCCATTCAATTAATAAACATTTAATGAGCATATACTATGGTAAAAACACTGTGCTACTATACACTGGGAACATAAAAATGGACGCATTTGACACCTGATAGGACAAGGGCTCCAGGGAAGGCATAAGTTAAGTCATTTTGTAAAGAACAGCATCCAGGCGTTTCACTGTGTAACATTTGCTTGGGATTCTCAGCAGGTCTTCCTTTCAGTCTTTCCTGATAACACCTTTTTGACCCTTGGCCTTTCTCTCAGTCTTTTCTGATAAGGATTCTCATATTGTTTTTACTAATGTCTTGTATTAACATTTTAATTAATTTCTTAACAGACTCTTTGTCTCAACCACTTCTAGGACACTAAGCAAATTGCAGCAACTGAAAGCCCCCTGCTTTCTCACTCTTAAGAAGGCAACTTACTCCATCCCTTCATAAATACAATAGAAGTTGATTTTTTATTGAAAAAATCTAATAGCCCTCCCCCTGGGGCATTCCTTTAGTGCATTAGTCTGCTGCAAGGCTCCAATAAACCCCTTTTGGATATTCAAAGTATTTCTAGGTCATTCTTTCCAAGCTTTCCAATCCAAGAGGTGCCCCGACCTTCTGGGGAACCTAATAATACCCTATATATGAGTTATTATTATTTATAGTTATAGAACATTTCACACACATCATCTGGTACGATCATGGTGTAGGTAATATAAGCCTCCATTTACAGACGTCTAGGACTCTAGCTAGAGAGCAGAACAGATACAATTCTAAATCTAGAGAACCTTTCATTATATTATGGATTTATAATAAGTAGAAGTTATTATCTCAAATCACCTCTATCTTTATAGCATTTTAAGGAAATTAGATGAACATTCACATAGCAGAGCAGATTATGAAAGTTGTAAGTTATTTATCAAATCTCTCATGATCTTTTCACCAACCAGAGATAGTAATATGGGTTGACTGGAAAATTCAGGAGTTTTGTAAGCACATTTAACAATCAACTCAAGAAAGAATCAATATTAATTTAGACTGTCTCTTTGATAAGGAAGCACAAAGCACAGGATTCTATTCATGGCTATATTTTTCAATATAAAGGAGATAAAGATATAAAACTAGATATTTGTAATATTTTGTGCTTAAGTTGGCCAGAAATTTAAAGACAGATTGACAGCTAATACAATGGCAAAATGAAAATTACCTTAACAGCTGAAAATCATAGGTCAGTAGATATTTCTAATGGCATTGAAATAAGTTTAATTTTTTTTTGTTTTATTTCAAATATTTAGTTGCACAAATAAGGGGAACTTCAGTTAGTACTCTTTTAGGCAAATTTATCTGAAAAATTTAAAATCTTTTTACAAGGGACAATACATCAATTTGTTAAAAGTTAAAATGACAAGTTATTAGGGAAATGCATCTGTAGAAATCACAAGATACAGTTTCACACAGACCAGAATGACTATTTAAATGATTAGGAAGAATGGGGAGCAACTGGAGATTTCATACATTGCTAGTGGGAGTACAAAATGGTACAACTACTCTGCAAAATTAACTGACAATATCATGTTAAACATAAATGCATCATCTGCTCCAGCAATTCTACTCTTAAGTATTTGCCCCAAAGCAATTAAAACACATATCCATAAAAATTATTATGAAGCTATTTCATGGAAGTGTAAGTATTAATATTCCAAACTATTAACAATCCATATGCTCATCAGTGGAAAAGTGAATAGATAAATTAAGATGCTCATAAAATGTAACACTACTTGAAAATAAAATTAAATAAACTACTACTACATGCAACAAAAAAATTAATCTCAAAAACACTCTGCTGAGAAAGAAAGAATATATAGAAGAATACACAGTTTATAATTCCATTGACTTGTTTATCACAAAAACTATTGTGATGGTTAACTTTACATGATTACTTGAATGGGCTAAGGGATGGCCACACAGCTGGTAAAACCTTACTGGTAGTGTCTGTGATGATGTCTCTAAACAGGATTAGCATTTCAATCAGTAGACATAGTAAAGAGATTACCCTTACCATGCATATGGGTAAACTCAATTCTTTGAGGGCTTTGATAGATCAAACAATCAGAGGACAGGCAAATGCTCTCTGTCTCTACATGGGCTGAGATATTCATCTTCTGCTGCACCAGGACACTGGCGCTCCTGATACTCCAGCTTTTTAACTCAGATAGGGGTTTACACCATTAGCCTCATAATTCAACTTGAACTGCACTACACAGTCAGTTCTCCTGATTCTCTAGCATGCAGAATACAGATCCTGGGACTTCTCAGGCTCCAAAACTGTCTGAGCTAAACTCTATGGTAAATTTCCTCTTATATAGATCTCTATACATTCTATTGGTTTTGTTTCTCTGAAGAACTCTGACTATACTAATCAATGGTGATAGAAGTCTGAGAATGCTTCTCTTTAGAAGTAAAGACATGAAGTTGACTTAAAATGGGAATGAGGGAACTTTCTGAAATGACAAAAATGTTCTATATCTTGGATTAGTTGTCAATCACGTGGGTGTACTCAATTTTCAAAACTCATCAAACTGAACACCTTATATCTATGTGTTTTTCTTCAGTAAATTATATCATAATTTAAAAATAATTTTAATTGACCATTTTTTCTACCAAAAATGCAAGAAAAATAGGTGATATCATAAAGAAAGCAACTTTACCACAGTATAAGGAAACTCTATAAACTTCAGAGTTTTCAAACACAGAATGAGCTATTTCATTAAACAATAAATTAATTATATCCAGAAATATTCAAATGAAGAATGGCCTGCTAAAGGTTATCTACTTCAAACACCCAAAGCAAATATTTTTTCTATAGTATTTTAATCCTTTTTATCAATCAGCAGCCATACTAATCACCTTTAGAAAGAGTTTTTTAATGTACTCCATTTTTCATTTCTATCTTTAATATCTAATTAAACAATTTCTGTGAATGCTGAGAGAGCAGAAATAGCAAACAAGTTGGAGTTTATGATCCAGTTCTATTAGATTGATAGTTCCATGTTGTGCTATGTTGAGGAGTCCGAGGCCAAATTGATTCATAGCTCAGTAGGAGAGAGTATTGTCACTGTTTAATGATATCTACCGTTCATACTTAAGAGGACGTACATGTCGGAGATTTACCATCTCAGAGTTAGAGGAAATATACGTAGTTTTAAATCAGATAAAAATAATGATGGAGATATTCACAAACAGGAGATTCCAAAGGTCATGAACCAAGAGAAAATAAATTAATAATGAAGAGGGGAAAAGTGTGAAAGATAAATTCAGTATCTAAATATAGAAATTTTGCTTTTTAGTTAACGTATTTTCATACTTGCCAGATTCAGACAATCTGAAATCTTTAAGCACTGCAATAAATTGAATTTGGTATGACAGTTAAACATAACCATATTAAAATAGCCAATATTTTCAATTAATAAACTTTAAAACACTTTAATGGTACTCTTCTACAAACATACTGAAAGTGCAAAGATGTCAGATAAAGATTTACGTAAGGTTAAATCTAGTAGCAACCAAGTTAGACAGAGATTTGTAAATATACTCAGGAGTTTTATAAGGAATAGCCTTCTATTCATTGACTCATACAGACATAAAGTGACTAAATACTCTAAATATGTAATATGTACCTTCCAGATGAAAAAAGCTTAACCCACCTCCTTCTGGCTCCGTCAGAAGGTCAGCTTCTTGGAAAAAAGCTGTCCCCAATGGTGAATGAAGTTCCAACTGAGACTCAAATGTGGTAATACAAAAGATGTTCTCAGAACAAGGCTAATCGCCAAATGGGGAGCTTGACTAATTGGTTGACAATGTTTTTGGATCTAGTCATCCTTTGGCATATGGACTAAAGAGACATCAAGCAGCTCAGTGGATACAATGGCTGAGTGTGGATTGCTAGGATCTAGCCTCCATTTGCTATAGGCTCCTAGACATTTTCCTTTAATGTCACTATATTTGACTTTTCCATAAACATAACTAAGATTCTGCATACTTCCTAAGACGTTTTCCAGAAAATATTATAAGAAAAAATATGGATTAACAGAGAGAAAAAAAATGTCTCTTTATTGAAGCATCTTCTTTCTGTACCAATTTAGGTTTACTTCTTCCTAATTTCTCTTCAGTAAGCATGCAGAGTCATACAGTGGCACATTCATTGGGATTAAGTTTTTATGAAATAAAAACCTTCTTCATGAGATAGGACACTTTCATGACAAAAGGAAGCCTAAGGTCAAATTCATCCTCAACACCTTATTTCTTCCTAATGAAGTGGAGACTTAGCACCCTAGAGCAGAGATTCCTACTGGATTATAAGCCAACCTTGGTTTAAATAAGTGGATGTTGGATATTTAGGAATATCAATATTAAAACTGGAAAGAGAAAAAAGGGATTTAGACAATTTGTAATTACATCATGAAGGATTAATGTTCTGTTGATTAATGAGGGTCTGCCATTGTTTGAGGGTGGATACCACCTCTATCTTGTTCTGTCACATTTCCTCAGTTCTAGCACAGTGTGATAAATCTCCAGTTAAGAGAGAGGTCAGGAGGCAGAATTTCGTAAGGTCTAAATTGGACCAGAAACAAGGTCACATGGAGAATCATATGACCTTGAAACTGGAAAATGTCAGTAGACCCAAGCTATAGCAGAAAGTATTCATTTTGAGACAAGGAAAAAGGAAGAGTAATGGCCACAGCAGAAGTCAGAAGCACAGAATGGGTAGGAGATTCCAAGAAGATGCTAAAACTGCAGACAGAAGCAAATTTGGATCAGAGCATCTCACCCCATAAGTCTAATGAAAAGTACCTTGATCAGAACCCTAAAGAGGAGTTTTTGCAGCATAAGCCTGGGTTACCATTCAAAGTCTTTCTGCTCAAAAGTTTATTTTTGCTATAGAGAAATGTAAACAATTTTTAATTTTCTTAAAAAAGCGGACATACATGATCGGTCACAGCTGGACAGGGTATGGTCAACCAAGACAAAGCAAAGCTAAGCAGTAATCCACTGAGCAGCACCAACACCAAAAGTCCTTGATCAAAATATAGCTTGGCAGTCTCCAAGTTATTGTGGGGTGATCCTGATATCACCAATCTCACATGCAATGACTTCTGAACTTTTCCTTGTTCTTCCTAGTAGTTGAAAATCACAATTTTAGAAGCAGCAATAACTGTGGTAAAAGTTTAAGAGAGTTATTGTCGCTATATATTAGAAAAATTATCTTTTTAAACTTAGGGAAAACAGTGCTTTATTTTGCAACAATATTTACTTTAAATATATATATATATGTATATACATATATCTAGTTAAATATAATAGTAAAACTATATTTTCTTAAATATGATAATCAAGTAAATTCTTTTTTGTGATTCTTTTAGTCCAAAAGAAATCTACACATCCTCCACTATATTGAATACGGGAGAGTATTTTCAGGTTCCACTCTCAATCTCTTGACCATTTCCCTTCCAAATAAAAATTAATTATTTAACTATTCAACTATTGATAATTCAGTCCCCCACAAAAGACATAAAAGTAAACCCCTTTTCAGTGAATTTAGATGAGGTAACCAGGTCATGCTTTTGGCCTCTGACTAGTTCCATGACTAAAATTACTTGGGAAATGCTTGTTTCTCATCGTCATTTGGTCTTAAGAGGGATGGTGGGTGTCTTCTACAGGAGACAGTAAGTCAATGGCCAAAAGCCAATGGAGACAAACAGATGTTGTGGTTACCAAGCTGGAAAAGGAATATATAAATTTGATTCCAAAACCCTCTTGCCAGAAGTACTTTAAAGAGAAAAATCCATTCTTGAACCTCTACCTCCTGCCTAATGGAAAATATTGAGATTCATTTGTCTGAATTCATTAAAAAACCTGGGAAAGTTAGTCTTTCTAATAAATGTAAGTCAAAAATAGACAATAATTCCCACCAACTTCAGTTTGCACATTCTTAGAAAATACCTTGTGAAACAGTGAAGTAAATTCTACATATAAACAAAATTTTACACTGCACTAAAATACAAGAACACTAGCAAAAAGGAATGAGTATATATTGTTGCTGAGGAAGCTCATTTCAGAAAATGCCAGAACTGTGATTTTCTCAGAAACCCAAAAGATCAAGGGACAAATATTGTTTCATTACAAGTAAAAGAAAAAGGGGCCATGTTAGTGTATTTCTGTCCAAATTTCTGAACCAAAAATCCCCTTATAGTTAGAAAAGTCACGCAGTTTATTTTAAATACAATGGAACTAGAATCTGTCCGTTTGCCATGGACCTTGAATAAGCCTCTAGTGTGGGCATGAAGAAAAGAGAAGATTTAGCCTGGAATATTGGCACCAATAGCCAAAAACAAGGAAAAGAAAGTATTGTTACTCCCACCACCCCTCAAAACACTTCAAGGACAGAAATATGTGAATAAAGGGAAGTGGGATTTGATGATTAAAAAAAAAAAAAACAAGACAAGCCAGAACTCCTGACCACTATCCAGAATGCAGATTTTCCTGATTTAAATAACTCTGCAGACTGCAAAGTTATAGTCACTGCTGTACCTATATAGATGCATGGTAGGTAAAATTCTAAGATAACTCCCTTCCCTCAAAATGACTCATGCCCTTGTAAAATTTCCTCCCCTTATGTGTGAACAGAACCTATAAATACTAGATAGATATCAGCCCTGTGATTCGGCTAATAAGATATGAATAAAAAGAGGCTATTCAGGTGAGCATGACTTAATCAAATGGTCCCTTTAAAAACAGGTTTTCTGGAATTTGTTGCGGAAGAAACTTCAGATTTAAAGGCCATTTTTGACTTGAAGATGGAGGAAACCCCATCGCAAGGACATCAGGACAGACTCCAAAGCTGAGAATCATCCTGGGCTGACAGTCAGCAGATAATAGCGTTACATCCTATCCCCGCAAGGAAATGAAGTTGCTTATAACCAGTGAATTTGGAAGAGAATCCCATTCCCCAGATGAGAACTGCAAGCCTTGACAACACTTTGATTTCAGGAAAGTAATACCTGGACAAAGAATCCAGCTACACTATGACCAGACTTCTGACTTACACAACTGTGAGAGAATAAATGGATGTTTTTTAAAGCCATTAATCTGTCATAATCTGCTATATGACAAAAGAAAATTCATACAATTGATAACTGTAATAATAATAATAAAGCAATTTTGACAAATCTGAGAAATAATTATTTAATACAGTGACTGTAGATCATTCAAGATTCTTCTCACTCTGAGATTTTGTAATTTTAATAAAAATCTGCTGACAATGTATCATGTTAGTCACTTGTTTAAAAATAACCCCTTGAATTGAACTGATGACATACTTTTTTAGTATCTGTGAGATGTTTTTTCCTAGAAACTGCCAAAAGTAAAATACATAAAATATATTTCAGAATTTTGGGGGGGAAAGTTTCTTTGTATCATTACACCACAAGGAGCCTGTGTTAAATTTTAGCAAATTTACAGCATTTTAATGGTAATTTTACTTTATTGATCCAAAACAGTGTGAAATTGCCAATTGCTCAAATAACATCTCATTTAATGTTACCTTAGAATGTATTCCAACATGAGGAACTGAGCCAATATCCATAATTTTAAAGGATAGGTATCTAGTAACTATAAAATGGAAAACCAACATGGCCAAGTATTGAAACTATGAGCAGTGAAACAGGTATGTTTCCATTCTGTCTCTGTATTCTTTATTCTGGAGAAACCATTCCTCCCTCAAACAAATATTGTTTTAGTAACATCTGCCTTAAATAACTAGTACATACAATATACTACCACATCTGGTAATGAAACCAATAAGAACATATTTGATATTGATATGACTGTGTGTTTAATTAAAATAAATGAGTCACAGACTTTAAATTAAACACCACCTCCTCTGGGTGAAAATTTTCCTCCAAATATTTTTAAAAACTCTTCATACAAAACTAAACTAACATGGGGAAAAAGTATTCCACCTTTTCATTATGGAACAGCCTATGTGAAACATTTTTTAATAAACATGTATGCAACAGTTTCTACTCTTAGTTTGTGTTGGGAAAAGTATCTGAAATGGTAATTCTGAAGGCTAAGAACATAGCCGGAATTTTCTAAACATATGAATAGGAACATCACATAGTACTTATTTAAAATTATATAACTGTTAGTAATGAAAAAAAGCAATCCTAACTAAGTATGCTTAAATAGGCTTTCTATGGCATAGAACATATAAAAATGTTTAAATAAAGTCAATGTATTAAAAATTAAAGAAAACCTTTGCCAGAGTTAGGCAGTATATCCGAGTATATAAGTTAATGTGTTTAAAAGACTTAAAATAATGCTGCACTATTATATTTATTATTATTATCATCATCATCACAATATTTTTTACTGGAATTTTTTCTTGGACATCATTTGACCTCAGTCCCTTTGCTATATTCCAGGTGTATCAGAAGCTTATGGTAATATGATTTTAATTTTAAAATCTAAATCCTAAAAATATCAGAAATAGTTACAGTGCAATGATTAGTTCTTATGTTGTCTAGGAAAACTTTTATGAGGTAGTCTATTCACTTGTCACCATTAATTGTCATGTCTGCTCAAGTCTGTTCACTTCTGACTGGCGAAGCATCATTTTGCAGACTCCAGAATGCACACAAACTTTTATTGACATATATTTGCCCTTGTCTCTCTTGCTTTGCAGGAATCTCTAAGTTTACCATTTCATTCCACAGATTTCACAGGATGATTACTCAGTGGGAAGAGAGCTACATTTCTCCTACTTATCATTTTATGATCACCTAGGGAAGAATTCATTATGCCATGTCACGTTGATTTAAAAACATTTTGCCCAGCAAACACTTATGCAACCAATTTATTAAATGGGCTGAAGAGTATAAATAGGAAATATTTTTATGTTTTCTCATATTTGTTTTTAAACCTATCCTATTTTCCTTTACCTCCCCTTTGGCCATATTTCAGACATATCCATAACTTTCTAATTACTTTCAGACATTAGAACAACCTTGTTTTTCATCTTCTTTCCAGTTTATACTAACTCAAAGAATTACCCAAGCTTCTTGTTTCCAACCTCACTCAAACTTTATTCCAATATCACTGTAATTGGAGCCAAGGGCATGACTTGATCTTTCGCTGTGTCTCCAGCTTACTCCTCCATCTTCATCTTTAACTCATTAATTTTACTTCTGGCTCCTCCTAGACTGGAATGGAAACATCTATGTTAGTGGGTGCAATCTGTAATTCTCACTTGCTTTTGGGAAATACTATATCATGGAAGATGTCCAAATGTTGGCTGTCTTGTACAAGGGATGTTTCATGGCTTCTCTGGAGATCCTTCCCTGTAGAAGCCTTCAACATCAAACCATTTACAAATTTGGACTATATTCTTTCTGGAAAACCTCATATGACTTTCCCTCAGCTCCTGTTTCTAATGGTATCCCATACCACCTCCATTTGCGACTAACTTTGCCCAACTAGACACTGTTTAGAAAGGACTCCATTTTTGCTTTCTTTCACACTGCCCTCTTTAGATCAAGGAAACATACCCCTGTCCAGATCCAAGTCTTTTAAACATGTTAACTTATTTATTTGGATACAATTGTCTAACACTGGCAAAGAGTTTCTCAAATTTTTAGTATCTCTCCTAACTTGATCTATAGCATCTACCTGACAATCTCTCATACCTTAAGATTTTTCTGTGTGAAAAGCAGACACATGCCTGAAACCTAATGAAGAAAGCATAGACAGATCAGCTTCAACCCAGAATTTGGTGATCCATACACTGGTGACCTATTCATTTCTGCATAGCAACGAGCAACCAGGCTGAGGCAAGTTGTCAGTTTCCCCTCACCATTAAGCATCTTCTTTAAAGAAGGCAATCATCCCACTTAGCAAAAGTTAGAAGAAAATAGTCCCTTCCTGATAGATCAACCAACGTTTTCAAAGCATCTTCCTCCTACAGTAGAAGTCTACTTCAAATTTATCATCTCATGTTACATGGGCTAAGGTTGTAAGATCATTTTTAATTCCTTTTTAGCAAACACTGTGGTAATGCCAGTATTGATGTTCAGACAAGAGAGTACTTAAAATCCATTTTTCCCAGCTTTGAAGCCTCTCCTGAAATTGTGACAAAAGTAAGATCACATTTAACACATGATGCCCTAGAATGAGAAAAGAATAAACATAGTTTAGACTTTATTAAAAATACTCTTATAAATGTGTCAGGACAGAAAGACTTGCTGACAAGTCAGCTGATAGACTCTAGGATCACTTACCTTCAAGGAGTAGGGGGAAAATACCAGATTAGGTAGCTTGCCAAGGAAGCAGAAGTGAAAGAATCATATTAAAAAGGGGGCCGGGGGGAACATGAAAAAATATTTCTGTAGCCATCAGATACAGATCAGAGGTTCTAAAAGATAAGAGAAAATATTTCCCCAGTGATAGGAGTAACAGAGATGCAATATTTCAAAACAAATGTGGATCCAGTGGCTCAAGTGTATTGAATGATCATCTTCAGCATCCTCCTCTTGTCCCTTCAGTTTGTACGATGGTTTTAAATATGTCCACAAACTTTTTTATACTCCTCTGTTCAAAAGGTGGAGGTTGATTCCCCACTCCTGGTGTGTGTGCTGAACTTAGTAATCACTTTTAATGATTAGAATATGGCAAAATTGATACGACATGATGAAATCTGTTGAGTTATGAAAAAAAATATTTTCCGTCAAAATCAGAAGGCAATTTGAGTCTGGAAAAAAAACAAAACAAAACCAGGCCTGTCCAAATGATCTAATTATAATGCATCAGAGTCATTTACATAAAGGGGTTCTCAATACCAGCACTGGTAGATAAGGCTTCAGTAGAGGCAAAACTCACACATATCGTCAGAATTTTTTTTTCCTGGGGGGTTGTGGGGGATTGTTTTAAGGAATAGGTGCAGGCAGGAATGAAGGCTAATAGGTAGGCAGACAGGAAGAGAGAGGAAGAAGAAGCACTGTATTTATTTTGTTTAGTTGTTCATCTTGGCTGTTCCCTTGAGCCCTGGGTAGCTTATCCAGATCCATGGAATATAGCAGCCTACACTGAGGAATTATCCTCTAAGCCACCAGGATGTATCATGAAGGGTCTTCTTATAACCCCCCTGGTATTTTCTGTTATTATTTTACCTTATAACATGATTTGTTAAAAGCACTGACACCAATATTCTGGAGGTATGACAGGTATTTTGTTCTCTGAAAGATTTATAGGTTTGTTTACATCCTGGGAGTATAGGGATGCTTGGGTCAAAAGTTCCAGTAAGTTCCAGTTCCAGAAGCTGATTTTGGATCATATGCCTGAAAGAGGACAATCATCAGTCATACACCTAAGATGGTGTCATTCAAGATGGAGTCACTTTGGTTCATACAGATGTCATGAAAGTAACTGAGAAGCCTCCTCTTTTTCCTGGAGCCCTGGTCTGAGAAAGCCAGCTGTTATATTTTCAGGACACTCAAGTATCCCTAACAGAAGTCTCAGCTGACAGTGTGGATGGAGACTTATGAGAAATAATGCAACAAACCTCAGATAAGCAACCCTCAAATCCCTCAAATCACAGAGACTGTGATTTAATCAATATTTGTTGTGTTAAGTCAATAAATTCTAGGATAATTTATGATTCAGCAATAGATAATGAATTGTATAAAATATGGCAAATCAAAAATTTTCAGGTAAATTTAAGCTCACATTTTATATGTCATATATACCCAAAATATATCAATAATCAAAAGCATATCTTAATGATTTCACAATATATACATATATGACTGTATAAATAAAACTGTAACACAAAATACCTTGAACCCCATTCAAATGCTATGAAACTTCCTTATATGTTAGAATGATAATTTATTAGAAAACCACGTCAAAGTCCATAGCTTTGTAGGTCACTTATAGGCAATAAAACTCCATTGTATAAAATTATTTCTGTCACTGATAATCAAAATTCAAATTTTACAACTTATTTCTATTTTTTTGAGATTGCTCAGTATTAAAATTCAAATGACTTTAATATAGGTAATCCTTTATGCTACATATTATTCTTTTTTAGTAGGAATGAAGGGTGTGAAATTAGTTTGGTTCACCAAGGAGAAAAAAATAGAAATGGTTTAAAAGTTGCGAGTGCTAAGGAAAACTTCACTGCCTTTCCAGACATCCTGAGGGTGGTCTCTGCCCTTTCAAATCCTGTGAATTAGATGACATTAGCTCCCAGAAGGCAGAGACCACACTGTATGTCTGTTATGAATAACACCTTATACAAACCAATCAATGGAAAACTAAATCACAACAAAATCATCAGGCACTAGATAAAGTCAGACATCTACCCCAATAAGCAGCTGTTAGACTTGGAACTGTGTCAATAACACATGCAACTTCCTGGGCATTTTCTTCAGGGTCACCTAGAAACCACATCAACAGCAAATAGTAGTACAAAAATTTACCCAAGGTATACAACAAGACTCCTGGAGTGTTTCCAGTCTAAAACAAAGTTTATAATCACTCTGTTGAGCTGTGATATACCTATATAAAGCAGAGATGATAGCTTAACCCCACAGCAACTTGGAATGGTAAACCACAGGCATGTGACCACAAGTAAGACAATTAGAAGAAATAGGGCAACAGTGAGGAACTGAGTCAAAAGCAATCTCTACTGGATCAAAAACAAAAGTAAAGAACAGTGCAGTTTTGGCAGTTAGCAGAAGAGAGACTGTGGACTTGTGAAAACAATCTCCCGTAAATGTAGATATCTAACCAAAAAATACAGTAAGTACATTGCTATATACGTATACACATATAAAATCAAGCATGCGGGTTGTGCCCCACTTCCATTAGCCCACGAATCAGCTACCAGCACCTTTGAGCTCACTTTTGAAACAATTTTTTTTTTTTCATTTTCCACTAATCTAGACTATGAAATAAGGAGAGCTCTTTTTTTCACATGTCTAAAACTAAAATGTCATATTGAATTATTGCTGAAACCCTCTGAATCCTTGACATAAAGATCATTTGAGATCATAAGATAACAAAATGTCTTCAGAACCAAATTTTCAAAAAAATAATAAAACTGATGTAGATTATAGTGAAACTGTGCTCAACGGGAAAACACAAAATGGTCAGAAACATAAGGTATATATTACTTTGACACTCCAGATTTTTTTAAACCACAGATTGAAAGTAGACATTATTTTAGAGTGGGAAAAGCCATTAGAGTTGACTTTTGTCAACTTTATGTTCAGGCCACAGATGTTAGCATGACATTCAATACTTTCGGTTTATGGGGAACATTAGAACGGAATGCTCACAATTAAATTTATACATAGCCTGTCTGTAACATTATTTCACTTAAAAAAAGTGAAATGTGATTTTGATAACTGAAAGAATTCCACAGTAGCGATTCTGACTTAGTAGCCTGACAAGAGCATCTATAAAATATAAGACAGTGCTTTTAATCAAGACAATTAAACAATCTAATTAACACCTACAAACCTAAATTCTATTCCCAACTTAACATTACTTTTATTTGTATATTCCATATATTTTTAAGAATTTAGAGGTGAATAAGGGAGAATTTGCTTAACCATTTATATAGATTTCATTAAACATACAATTAACTTTTAAATTGTCTATTTAGAGTAACAGCAAGAAATCTATTGAGTTGTGAGAAACATTATGTTCCCTCAAAATCAGAAGGTAATTTGAGTCTGACGAAAAAAGTAGACCTGTTTGAATGATCTAATTATAATGTATTAGGGTCATTTACAAAAAGGGGTCCTCAATATCAGCACCGCTAGGTAAGGTTATTTATAGTAACAGCAAGATTTGCAAGATAGTTTATTTGTTTTCTGAAGTCCCAAAATAATTTATTTATAATTATTAATTACATATATTTTAGTTTAAATAAGAGCATTCCCCAAAAAATTTATAGTTAAATTCCAATGTTACTTCATAAATTCCAAATAACATGCTAAGCAAATACATAATATAGGGCTTATTTCCAGGTATCATCTACAAACATAGGCTTATAACTTATAAGTTGTACTAGAAAATAATTTGTCAGTAAAACAAAAACATTTCAATGTGATACCTATAATCTCCTTTTATGCTTATATTTACATTTTTTTCAAATCTCTTTACTTAACTATAGGTAGCTCCTTCCACAATACCTCTAGAATCAGAAGTAACTGGCCCACTATACCCTTTAGCCACATTCATAAATCCATCGCTCCCAAATCAAGCCTCTGTTTAGAATTAAAATAAATCCATGGTCAGAATACGCATATATATTTAAAATTCCTCTTAGACCACAGGAAAATCAGAATCAGAAAATAACAAGTTTTGGTGAATGACTTATGGTCCAATGTGAAAATATTGACTAAGATACAAGTAAATGAGATTGATCCAAATGTAATGTTTATGACGGATTAATACATATAAAATTACTCCATTTACAACAGCATCAAAATCATCAAAACTGAACAATAGCAAGTATGAATGTGTAGTTTAGAGGCCTTCAAATTCATTAGGTTATCTATGCTAATCAGAATATCCCAAGGAGAATCCTATTCTGCCTTTCAAAATCATCACAGTTAACTTTGAAAGATTAGCAATCTCACAACCAAGAACATAAATTGGAAGAATGCTTCAATATTTTCTGTTTCAAATCTTATTTTTACAAAAAAGGAAATGCAGGCTCAAACATTCGCCCACGTAAACAGCCCATTAGATATGTAACTGAGAACTGAACCTGGATTCCTGGGACTTTTTTCCAGGGCTTTTCCTTTTTTCTTTTTTTTTTTTTCTTTTAAGGAAAGGTACAGGCAGGAATGTAAATGAACAGAGGCAGACAAACAGGAAGAGAGAAGGAAGGGCATTTTATTTCATCATTCATCTTGGGTGTTTCCACTGGTCCTGGGGCCCAACCGCTACTCCACCAGGGTGTGCCATGACCTTCATTTTAAATTAAGAATCACTTTTTTCATTGTGAAATACATGCTACATAATCACATATATATATATATATTCATGTATATATATAAAACATTCATTTAAAATAACATTAGAAAAAGGAATAAATGTCCACAATACCTTCATCACCATGCTTTAAAATAGCATAAGATTAGGTTATATTTGAAATCTCCTATCCCTAGTAGCTTTCACCCTCTCTCTATCATAGGTAACTTCTATCCAAAACTTAGCTCTTTCCTTTGTTTTTAAGAACATTTTATCACATATAGGCACAGATAAACCCATGCTTGCTGTTGCTTAGCTTTGCCAATTTTGATTTTCACATAAATGTAGTCATTTCATATGTATTCACCTATCATATTTTTGCTTAGCATTGGTATGATTTTAAGATTCACACATATTGATATATATCAATATAAGTAATTCATTTTTCACTACTGCAAATCATTCTGTTGTATGAATATATGATAATTTGTTTTTCACCTCTTTTGTCGATGGACTTGAATTTTTTGTTTGTTTAAACTCTTAGGAGAAATGCTAGCATGAATGGTTTCATATGTAACTTCTGGAACAAACATATAAAAACATACTTTGGAAATATACTTTAGAAATTGAATTACTGGGGATGCACATCTTCAACCTTATTAAGTATGTCGATTTGCCTATTTTTGTCTTTTCTTGTTACCATTACCAACACTTGATATTATGAGAATTTTAATTGATGACAATGAGCAGATGTGAAATAAATTTACATTCCATTTGATGTATATTTTCCTACTTGCCAATAAAATCAAACACTCTTTCATATATTTGTTGTCACATTTCTTCTTTTCTTAAATGCTTGGTCACATGTTTTGCCTTTATTCCTATTAGACTATTAATCTATTATTGAGTCATAGAAGGAGCTTATTAGCTTAAGTATAAAAGAAAACACACTCCAGACAGCGAAGACTTTAGGTACAAGTTTCTGAACATGGAGGGAGTGTGGTTAATAAAGCTTGTATATAAAAAAGAAACGTGTATAAGATGAAGCTCCAGAGTCACTCTGGGGTCAGACCCTTCATGACCTTGTAAGAAATTTCAGAATAATGGAAAGTCATTAAGTGTTTTAAGTGGCATGCTTAACATAATGAGATTGGAGTTCAAATTTTTAATTAGTTTAAAATCTGTCCCCTTGTTACAGATAAGGAACATATATAGACAATCCAAAAGAAATATCAGATAATTGTTGCAACATACTGTTATAGTGTGAAGAGCTGTTCTGAGAGACCAAATGATACAAAGAAAGCCAATTAATAAATTATAATCATAAGATCAGATGCATATGGTAGTTCCCATCTTGATGATCTTCTTAAAAAGAGGAAAACAATCAACCAAGCAACAATAAATAATATGTAACAATCAAGGACCATTCTTTGCCAAACTTTAGATTCCAAATCATTTTTGGGTCTAATAGAAATAATCCTTTCCAATTCCTATCCTTTCTCAACCCCTGAACTTCCCATCAAAACCCATATATAGAATTATCTCCTGATCAAAAAACAAAAATTGTCCTTCATAAGAAAGCAAATAGATGGTATGATAGAATAATGACTCCCAAAAAGATATCCTTGTCCTAAGAGAGACTTTTGATGATGTGGCTGAAGATACTGAGAATGAGTAGAATATTCTGAATTACCTATTTGCACACAATAGCAAGCGACCTCATTAGAGAAAAGAGTGATGAGGACAATCAGTCAGAGAAGGAGATATAATGTTGTATCTCCTTGGTGAAGGAATGAAATAGCCCCTATAATTTGAAAAAGGTAAGGAAATAATTCTCCCCTAGAGCTTTTAAAAGGAACACAGGCTTCCTGTGTCATATAAGACTCTGACCTCCAGAACTATAATATAATGAATGTTGTTTTAAACTACTAATTATATACTAATTTATTATAACAATAGGAAACCAGTAACAGATAGAGGTTATGAAAAGTATAAAGTTGTTTTCCCTTTCTAAAACTACACCATTCCAACCAGCAAAAAACAGTTTTATTACAAATATCACTTTTTTAAGAAAAAAAGAATTAAAATAAGTCCATCCAGATAGATAAAACAAGTGTTTTTTAATGCTCATATTCTAGTAACCAGACTCAAGGAAATGAATTTAGTTAAGGACCTTGTGATTTTTTTCAGACCAGAGCAAATTCATATTAATTCAGTTTACTTCAAGTCAACAAACAGATATTGAATGTATAGTATTTGTACCAGAAACTAGTAGTACAAAGACATGGAGTTTTCCATGCCTCCAGAAATTAAAGACACACCTAATAGAGGATAAACAATATTTAAACAAAAAATTTCAGCACACTAAGGCAAATGCAAGTGATCACTGTGAGTTACAGGTACACACATTAGAATCACTGTGTCTGAAGAAAGCAGAAGCCTTCCTGGAACAGATGCCACCTGGGCTGGAATGTAAATAAAGGATAGGGCTTCATCAATAGACACAATCCCATAAGCAAATGCACAAAGAGAAAACTCATGGTGTTTTTGGAAACCAAAGGAACTTCAGGATCCAAGTTGGGAAAAACAAATTAGGAGACTGAAAAGAGGGAATGCACAAGTTATAGAGGTTCCTGAATTCTATGGGAGGACATTTTACCTTATCTTGTAGGTGATAAACAGCTTCTGAATGCTTTCAAATAGAGCACTGACAGGATCTGATTTATATTTTATGTAGACCCTTCAGACATCCTGGTAGCGATAACAGAGCATGACTGGAGCAGGGAGACAAGTCTATTTGATACTACAAATATCAGAACCCAAGCAGTGGCAAAGAGAGAATGGAAGGAGACAAGATTTGAGAAATGATCAGACATAGAGCAATAGGATTTGGCAAGAAACTGGACTGATGACTGAGAGAAAGGAAGAACCTCAGCTCATCTTTACCTCCCTGGTTTAAGTCATTGGATATTCAGTTGACTCATAATTGAGATTGGAAATACAGGAGAGGGAAGTTTTGATTTAGGTGAGGGAAAATACATGTGTTCCCTGTGGGAGCATACCAAGAACCAGGGAACATATCAGTCCCAGTGTATGAAGGAATTGAACAAAAGAACCAGGCCACCGGAAGACAAGTGAGTTTACAAAGAGAGTGGTTTGCTCTTAGCTTCAGAATTATTTTTCCCAAAGGTGTATTTTTTTCTTTCATTTATTGACTACCATTTGTGTTTGTTTCTACTTTGAAACAGTTAAGAAGAGGTTTTAAAGAGCTTACCTATTACAATTCTTTGTCTCATCAAGTTGACCATCCAGTGACAAATGGGAAACAAGGATCCGGAATACTGTAGAGTTATCAGAAAATACATGTACACAGTTCATAAATTAATGAGTGATAAGTAGACAGTGGAGTGGATATAAATTTTCTTCTTCGTGTAGTTTATTCCAGAAGGTTGAGCTTCTAGTTGGCAGAGTTTGTGGTTGCCTTCTGAATATGGTGCTATTGTTAAATTGCTTGTTTAGGGTTTTTATTTGTATTAGAGTCCCAAGGGTGATAAGGATTGATCACTTAGCAACAAATATTTGAAGATATATGAAAACAGCCCAAACCAAATTAGGTATAGTTGGGTGACAATGCAAAAACAAAGATCTGCTTAAATCTCAGGAATACCAAATTTTTCTATGTAGCATATATTAAAGCAAACAAAATACACTGCAAATAAATTCAAATTTTTATAAAGTTTTTAAATCTTAAGTTAGCAATCTAAGTAACTCTTTCAATAAATTAGGAAATACAGTGTAGTATGGTCCAGGGAAACCATATTGTATAGCTCTATTTTATATGCAGGATATTAAACCTTAAGTTGCAAGAGTCTAACTCCCTTTCCATGAGCAGAAAATAAAATTGATGTTTAGTCATTTTGTTTTCAGTGCATCATTTTCTCTTCATAAGTCATGGGTAAATTGACAACATTCCAAAGCCATAAAAAGAAAGTAAGAAAATACCTCAAAAATTGTTCCAGTCTAGCTATTTAGTCTCCATAAATAAAACTAGGCTAGATATATCTGCGGTTACTTTCAAATCATTTTAGAGGTGATTACCCTGTCTCCAACAGCGTTTCATCACAGGAACATCTCTCTAGGTATTCTTTCTTCTAAACATTTATTTCTAAATTATTTGAGCCCAACATTCCAAATCAGTGAGAAATGATAATCCTGAGACAATTTTTGTAATTCAATAGTTAGTAAGCAGATACTAATGGGAGAGGTGCTATATCTAAACATTTCCTTTGGAATTGCTAATTGCAATCAAAATAAAGACTTCTTATCTTACATAGGGCACAACATAATTAGAAAGAGACATACTTTATTTTTAAGGTGTTTACCCTTAAATGTCTGTCAAAAAAAGAATGTACCCTTTTCTAGCTAAATCATTGTATAAAAAAGTTACTCCCAAATATAGTGGTATAAAATAATACAGGGTTTCAGTTAGAAGACTTGAAGTCTATGCTCTGCAATCCTATGAAGATTCATTTAATCATGTCTGTTAGTTGATGCTGACTGTCAGCTGAGATTTAGCTGCAACTCTATCCTGGAAAAATGACAGTGGCCTGTCCATGCTGTCTAGACATATATACAACATGGTAGGTTGGTCCCAAAGGCAAATGTCCCAGCAAGGAGGAAGAAGCTATATAATATTCCATAACATAATTTCAGAAGTCACACAGCATGATATCTGCCATATTCTATTAGTGCAGGCATTTCAGAAGTCCAATCAGATTCAAAGATATGGGTTAACATCCTCAACATAAGAGAGAGAGAGTACATTAGTAGGCCCTTTTGAGAAAATACAATGTGGAGACAGCTGAATTCCAGCAAGAATGTACTACACATCAGAGGATATCGCTGCTGTGAAACAACACTATTTTAACTAATATCAATAGATTTAGAGTAATAATGTCAGAAATACATGTAAAGAAGAAAATCACCTTTCTTCTTTTTTAAAATACTATTTATACAGTATCCACAGCAAAACAAATGCACAATATGCGGACTTTTACAAACTGAGTAGATATAAATTTTGAAACACAAATAATTCCAATTTGAAGAGAACATTCCGATAAACCACTGTATACACAAGCAAATAAACAGCTGCCACTATGTAGCTTGAATAGTAAACAGTGAGATCACTAAAGGGATGTGGATAGATAGCAGCTTCTGTTACCAATTACAAAAGTGAGGAATGTATCTTCAAATTTTGGTGAAGTTTATTACACATTCCTATGGGAGGGCTGTGCAAAATTTGTTAACATATGAATTGAATAACTATATTCAGAAGAACTACTTGGATTGTGAAGATTCTGATAATTTCTGCTTTCTGAAATTACCAAAATATATCATGTCATAGAAATCTGATATCTCCTATTTTGTTCAAACTTATTAGATTTGGGTACTAAAATATAAGCCATACACACACATACACACACACACACACACACACACACACACACACACACAAAAAAGATGAAACAGCTACACTTTTCCTTAATGGCATAAAATATGTAGTTCATTGTGGGCAATCAGATGCACAATTCAGTTTGCTCCAGTTACTAATGAAGACTATACGGAGAACTGTTGCTTCATGTTTCTGGAATGCTCCCAATTTTAATGACTTCAGAGAGTTACCCCAGCATTTTTTTCAACTATATGGTGTTTCTGGAAACTGTTAAGTTCTTTAAAAATTTCAATCCTCTGGCTAAAATGTATTGATACACAAATAAAATCTGACCTATGCCAAGACAAGGAAACCATTCTTCAGAATTTGAAAGCCCTGAAATCAAAGAAACTTTCTGATGCCAGCAGCTATAAGATCTAGTTAAGAGCCAGGAGTTGCCATGTTTTTCACAAAAGCTACTCTGCTGAAAGTAAAAACGAAGCCAAAAGTAAAAAGAAAAGTGGAAATGGAGTCCTGATTTCATTTGTGTTCTAGCTGTTCTTGAGAACCAAACACATTACTGCCTATAGATTCTTGAGACACCCTATGCCACAGCCAGAAATTACCTACAGAGCTACAGAAAATAGAGAACTCAAAGATGGCTTCAATTTTGGTATTTTGCCTGAGAAAGAGAGTATTCTCAGAGACTCCCATCAGAACACAGGCCCACTCACTGCTATAAATGAGGCTAAGATGTTGTATTTTGAGAAGTTTAGATTTATAAATTACCAATAAACAGGGAAAACATTAAAAAATATTGATCGTCCACAAGTGAGAAATATCTATTACCCCAGATTACTTTGAACAAACTTAACTGTCCTCAAGCTAACTAAAGATTCTGAACCTATAAGGAAATGTACAAATGGAATTAATCTAGTATTTATTTATGAATTTCATGATCTCTCCATTATCACCAAAAAAATGGCTAAACATTTTAAATACCAAGAATAATTAATTTCATGGAATAAAGATCTTCTGAATGAGTGAAGGAAGTGACTCAAATATAGTCAAAATATAATAGGATTTTTTGTAAGTCAATTTTTTACAGATTTTTCTTCTATGCCAGTTTTCTCTCCAAGAAGACTATATCATCTGATAATTTCTTTTCTACTATAAGAAAAAAAAATGCATGGAAAATGATAAGCACAATGTTTGCCACAAGTTAAGTCCTAACACATGTTAACACTCATCATTAAATACTTCTATCCCAAACCTCTTATTCTAGCATCTCCAGGTTCCCATTTCGATTCTAGTTTGGAGAGCCCCCTGAAACCCTTCTCAAATTAACAGGAGTTCTTTTATGTTCCACAAATGTAGGTGAATTCATTCATTTCTATGTGAACCATAATAAACATAAATACCTAGGTTAATATTAAACTACTCAGTCACTTTTATCTCTAAAAAGTAGCATATTTTTAAATGACTTAGGGACTAATTTTAAAACTGTCTCTTACTCTTTAGCTTGATGTTTTTTATTTGTATATACTATCGGGGATTATTCCAAAACACTTGCCTTTATTAGTTTACATTGGTGAACAACAGGCTCAGTTATATAATCTGCAGGCCAGTGCAAAGTGAAAATTTGGAAGTCCTTCAAAATTTAAGACTTTCAAGACAGGGCATTAAACCAAGTTTACTGCTCTTCTAGAGGAGTCACTGTGTGGGATTCCACAGGACCCATATGAACATGGTTGCCACCTAAATCAAGGACAAATTTTTCTCTTGCTGAAATCACTTTCTAGCTGGCTTTTCTGGCACCAGCTGTCTAGTTGTCCTGTAAAATCCTTCCATTTTAATGACTATTATGTTACACCCTTGTCATTCAACACAGATAAACATAAAACTGCTATGCTGATTTCCTCATATATCCCTACTTTCATACATTTATCCAGTTCTCTAGATCCAAATAGCTGTCTCACTTCTATGCCTTTGTGAAAGGCCATTTCCTCAAACTGCAATGCCTGTAAATCACTCTACTAATATAAATCATTCTATCGTGCCAGGTCAAGGAAAATTTGTCCCACTCATCAGTCACTCTTCTTTGTCCTCAGGTAAAATAATTTGTCCTTCCTTGGAAGACCCATAACTTTTATGTCCGTGTCATAGAGAATACTATTATTATTGCCTTTCATGTAATTTTTGCTATAGATAGTGCTTTGCTCCTCTCCCTTAAGGTAGAGCTCTATCTTTATTTCCCCTAGACCAACAAATGCATTGATTGTCTAAGGGGTTTGTGTCTAGCTACTTTGAATGTACCATGTAAAGAAGTCCTTTAAACCCTGAAATAAATGCCTTTGTTTCCAGGACAAGTCTGAGAGGGCACTCTTGCTCATTCTTTGATTCAGAATGATACCAACATGTTCACATATACTATGGGGGTGGGGACAGGAGTAGGGAAGAGAAAAGTATAAGAAATTGGAATTCCATTTCTTCTTATATTGGGAGATATCCAGACCTCTTGATTTATTAGTACCGCCTCCCCCAGGTTTTGAACATAAGAATCTGCCTATAAACACAGAATGCATTCCAAAGTCAAATGGTTGGGGATTCAATTGCATACTAATGAATTTATGGTTTCTAGTCATATCCATTAGTGAAGATGACTAAAAACAGACTGTATGAAATAAACATGGGGATAGGGAAATGAATGAACTAATAAAATTCTATTATTTTCATTTTTTTTCTC
This sequence comes from Solenodon paradoxus, assembly GCA_004363575.1. NCBI lineage: Eukaryota > Metazoa > Chordata > Mammalia > Eulipotyphla > Solenodontidae > Solenodon > Solenodon paradoxus. The sequence continues at coordinate 615,616 of RJWH01000061.1, read as the reverse complement.
AGAGAATTGGGTGATTTCTGAAGGGTTGAGCAACATTGGGAATTTCATTAATTTATTTAGACGTCGACTATATTAATTACTATTGTGTATGGAGGATTTAAATAATAAAATATGGTCTCTCATTATGAGTAGCAGTTGAAAGAAAATAGCTGCCTTCTAGAACAGGTGGGTTTTGTTTCTGAAATGGGAGGTGGGGAGAAGTTAGCAGCAATAGAAATAAGTAATTCACATGGTAATTAAACAGAACAAACAAGAGCAAAGGTCACAAAAAGGCCTCTCCAGGTATTGGGATCTGACCTTCTTCTGCCCCAGTAGACAGTGGTGCTAAGAAACAAGTGAAGCAGCAGCCAAAAGCTGCGAGGTGGGATTCAGAGGAGGAAGCCAGAACATCTGTTTTGGGAGTGTTGTCTGTTGGGAATAGACATTAGAAGCAAGGAACATGGACAGGCTGGGCCAAATGCTAAATTTATTGCAACTGGGGAATCCAGGTATTAGTAAGCAGAACTATTCCTGGGAGTTTTCTCAAATTAAGAAACAATGGCATATTCTCCCAAGTCTTAGTTCCTTTATTTTCTTTTAGAATGAAAGACCATGTCATGGCCCTGGGAATTGTTCAAAAAACTAACTTGTCTTCACAAAGAATTTCATGATCATACAAAAAAGTAAATTACATTATATGCTTTTATAGTGAACTAAGATTTTATAGGCAAGTAGCTGAGTCCATAAAATGCCTTTAGACATAATGCCATCTCTTCTTTGCTTGTCCATGCCTCCTTTCTGAACATCAGCAACAACAAAAAAGGTGGAATGGGGAAAGATGGGAGACAATCTCAGCATTTATAAAGCAAATTGCATTGCATGTCCCAAAAAGAGCATTGGAAAAAATGACTTATTCCCCCAAAGTGGATATCATTAATATCATTAGAATATTACCATGAATCATATAATATTAGTTGTTTAACACCTTCTAAAACATGGATATAGGGGAAGAAATGGAGAGGAGGATGAAACTTCCAGAGAATGGTCAAAGATAACAGATAACAACCTCAGACCCTGACAAAGCCCTGGTAGGCTAGTATGCACTATGTTGAGATGCAAGGAGTGCCCCTGGGAGGTACTGAAGGAAGATGGGGTTTAGGATATGGCAATAAGAACTATGCAGTTACCCTGAAACCAACACTGCATTCCCACTCATTGAAGAAGAGATTATTAAATAATTTGATACATGACAACTTTTGGTACTGAGTTCACCAATGGGCTTCTCCTGCCTAGAGTGAGGAACCTCAGGGACTTGGGCTTAGATGGTTTATGGCTTTCACATTTATTTGAGGGGTGAATGTGGGAGTTAATTTTTAATTTTTTTCATTATATTTTTTCAAGTTTCTTCATCATCTGTGAGTCTCTTTCTCAGAATGACTGTTGTATTCAAGTTAAAGTAGAACGGTATATAAAAATAAAAAATCCTATGTGACATTTCTTAGTTTTCAAGGTTGGAGGACACTTCTGCAGTACTTAACAGGCAGCAGACTATAAACTGTTGTGACACTTACAATAGGAAGTAATCTATCCTAATACAAAGTTATTAATCAATTTAGGGATGTTCTAACCAGATATCCTAGCTTCCGTACATAAAGATCAAATGTCCTTAATTGCAGAATTTACTACTATCTTTTCTAACTCTGAATGATTCAGACTAGGAATAGTGAGTTGGGGCACAGATGCTCTAAACAGATCAATGACGCAATCCCACACCTAATGTAGTTACAGAACTTATAGAAGACTGCCCTCATTTCCAGCAATTAAATGGAAAAATTAAATACCCTGATTCTAGAGTTCAGTGCTTTTAGCTACATCACCTCACTTGACCTTGGTCTTGCCAAAATAAAAGTTTCTGAAAGAGTGAACCAGACTAAGGAGAAAAGCAAAATACATAGAATTCTTGTCATTACAACTGTAATTATCATTAATTTGATCTAGCACAATCCAAGTCACCATATAATCAACCTCCAGCATACTGGACAATTTTAATCCCTAGGGTTAAAACATATACAAAATTTAGCGTTAGTTGTGCACCTTCTATGTGCCAGGCACAGTGTTATTTGTCTTGTGTATTTGATAAGCACAGTCAGGCCCATTATAATGGTTCAGAGATAAAGTCATTGAAATTATATACTCGCATAACTGAGGAGTAGAGATGAAATTTAATTTTTTAAATGTAGAATCCATGTTGCTAAACACTCACTATACTACCTGCTCTCACCCTTGCAAGGACATTCTGTGCTAAGTGCATGAATTTGCTACACCTTAGAAATGCATAGGTCAGAGGATAAGTAAAATAAAAGGAATCATTTTAGATAACATTTGGCTAAAAATACAACTTCTGTATTCTAATAAGTGAAACTATATACATATACACATCGTATACACACCTAACAATCTATTCTTTTGTACCACAAACTACAAAGCTGTCAAACTGGTGACAAATGATTAACAACATCCAATGGTTTTAATGTTTAACCACTGCATATCTCAATGTAAAAAAATTGAGCTCAATAAATCACAGGGACTAAAAAATTCAAACATAGCATTAACATTAATTAGTGACAGCATTGCACAGGTTTAAAATAATATCAGGATTTTAATGCTTAACCCATTGCCTATGTCAATGTAACAAATGAATTAAATCACGTAGACTTAGAAATTCAAACATCTGTGACAACACTGATGCCTCTTAAGTGGATATGTGATAAAAAAAAATTTCCAAGGTTATTATTCCTGCCACTACTTGTTTGAATAGCCTGTAAATTCTCCCAAATAAATGTTAATTTTCCTAAAACAGAAAATTAACTGACAAATGTCTGAATATATATATTTGGGCATGGCAGGGGATCTTTCCATCAGATAATATTTTCCAAAGCTCTCTTTGCTCTTAGATAGCACAGTATGTTTTAGATTTTACATTTCAGACTCGACATACAACAACTCAATGAGAAACACATTCCTTTCTAGGAAGGAGTTTTGTTAGCAGAGTAAGCAAAAACTATAATTATAATGAAAGATTATACTTCTTTCAGATAGAATCTATGCCATATTTAGTCATCTACATGGTATAGTTGAATACATACCAAAAAATCTTAAAAATTTCAGTAAGAAACTCTGTCACTTTTTTGCCTCAGTGCCAAAATTGTGACTGTTGGTTACTTCTCTGGATTGGTAAAAGGCAGTTGTCAAACAGCATTGTTGCCCTTGAAGAAAATTATAGCTGTCAACAATACTAATACCTTAAAGATGGTTAAACTATCACATTACCTCGTTTGGGAGTAAGAGACAGAATATATGAATATTGATAGATGGAAATTTGGAAGCATAAAGAATCGATAAACAGAAAGAGTGAATGCTACTAGAGGTTTAGAAAAGCATGAAAAAAAAGTTCCATAAATTAATTGCTAATTTTTATTTTGGTTGCCTTTGTGCTCCTACACTTGATACAATTTACTGTTAGCTATTAATATTTCATCAGTGTGCTAGAAAAATAAAATTCTTGAAATAGGTGTTGTAGTATTTAAGACAAAGCATTAGTTTTAATATTAAACTTCCAAAGGTTTATAATGTAATATATATTAATATAAAGTTATCTGCAAAAAAAAAAAAACCTTTACCATTTGTTGATACACCTCTGTAAGACACATACCAATGTTTGGTCTTTGAGTTGTTGGTCATATATATGAAATTCAACTAGATGGCTAAAGAATTTTTAAGAATTTAATAGATACCTCTCTTAAATTCTCAGTCAAGTAAATCAAATGTGTAGCTAAGAATAACCTCTGAACGTGGACAGTGTAGGAAATGGGTGTGCTTGTGAACTTTCCATCAGCTGTGGTCGATGTGTGTGTGAAGGCAGTCCACAGCGACTCATAGAACCTACATTACTCCCTGTAGTCATGAAACATTTTTTCTAAATTTTCCTGTAAGAGTTACATAGAAAACAGTTCTATTCTGTAGTGAATCATAGAGAAGGATGGCAAACATGTCACCACAAAGAAAATAGAAAACCAAACTGCAGGTTATCAGTTTGGGCCCTTTTAGCTCAGCTGGCTAAGAGACACTTGAAAGCAGTTGTCCAACAGATCACATAAACCCTACAAGCATGAAATAAAAAAGAGGTTGTGCCCCAAATCAAATGACACAGATACTATCCTGTCATCACTAGCAAAAAAATAGTGTGTGTGTAGGGGGAGGGTGTGTGAATGGGGCAATGGGGTATTTATTGGGTCCTGAAGGCTTTCAGGCAAATAACTCCCTTGTTTTTTCTAAAACCAAGAGACTTGAAACTATTTTTAATACATCCCAAAGATATGTAATAAAAAAATTTAAGTGGATAATGTGAGCACTGAGTAAATAAATATATATAATTACTTATAATTTATTGAGCTCATTATAAAAATAAATACTTGACTGAAATTCATAGTAACTAGATGCCAAGAACATATGTATAATTTTGAGATGACATCTGTTTCCACACACAGACTTACAAAAGAATAAAGAGAAAAACTATATTTCAGAGTATTAAATTTTCCAGTCTGAAATAATCTAATCTAGTTTTTGTTTTTGCTTTGTTTTATTTCAAAATATAAGACCTAGAGTCTGGTAGCATACTTAGAGAGCTATAAATGACTTTGATAACATTCTAAGAAAATGACTCAATAGTCTTTCCTCTTCTCATTAAAGTCAAGGAAAAGTATCTCAGTTACTAATGATTTTTTAACAGAATTGGTCTCAGCTTAAAGCTTTAATTTGGCAATTGTCCCTAGCAGTTTTGAAGTACTGTGTTTATCTTTATGTGACTTTATTTATAGCATTCTTACCCATATTCTATTTATAAAGAGGTAAGTATTTCCAATATATATACAATTTACTTGAGCAAAAGTAAGTTTTAATAAAAAGTAGTAATGGATATAATCCATTCTCAATGAAAATAATCATTTATTTAAAAATTCTTTAATATGAACAGTGAGAGGCATACTTTGAATAAGTTGTTTTGAATCTATACTCCAGAAATAGTTGATTATCATATGAAGCTCTGATCAGGACACAGTACCTAAAGAGAACTATACTTAAAAGATAACATGCCCTCCAAACCATATAATTTCATTCATATGTAGAATATAAAGAAACTAATCAAATGAACAAATAAAGCAAAGACAAATCTTAGATTCTGACAGTAGAATGGTGATTGCCATAGGGGCAGGGAGGTGGAGGGTGAAATGAAAAGAGGGAGTCATTTTATAGTGGTGAACAGAAACTAGACTTTTGGTTGTGATCCTAACGTAGTATACACAGATAACATATTATAATGCCTGTTTATGTAAACCTGATGAAATGTTATAAACTAATGATACCTTAATAAAAATAAAAATCCATTTTTTTTATTTTTCAAAAAGATATCATGCTCCTAATCAAACCTCTACCAAAAGCTCTGTTATTTAGTATAAGGTGTATTAGAAATCCTCTTTATTTACTTAAATGACCATTATTCAAGATAGGTTATAAGTTAGGAGTGCATGCCCTTGCATGGGCACTACGAAACCACAGTACTGCACTCAAGATCCAGCACCATGATGATCCTGCATCCTTCCGTTGCACAAGGATCTGCTGTCTGATTATATTACAAGCCTGGCTACAACCAGAACACTGCAATCCGAACACCGGCCTTCCACATTACAAAAGCAGAACTCCAAAGGTACTGAAAGAATAGTTGAACTTTTCTGGTGCTTAGTTGATAATACTTAATGCTTTAATCTTAAAATACATATTTTCCCACATTTTAACGTGCTTAGAAATGACATTTTATAATTATGATTAGTAATATTTCTTTCATTCTTGGTAATCAATAGAATTACTGTATATCTCACAGTAGAAGGCATCTTAGCCTTTGTAAAATGTAAATATTTGCACATTTGACAGAATTTTGAGACTTCGTTCACTGTCATATATCATCTGCAAACTAAATTGTCAGGAAGAGGAAAATATCCTTTTACAATTTATAACCACTGAAGGACTAGCAATATTCACCAAATAGATGTTCATCAAAAGGTCTAAACTGGGTTAAGGGCAATTTGCTTCATGAAATAATTTAAAGAACTCAATAAATAAAAAGAGGTTGCAAGTAAATATGAAAAATATTATAAATTCACAATGAATAATTAAAGTTTGGGAAACATCAGTCTGATGAAATCCTACAAATACAGAAGTGAGGAAACAGTAGGTGAGTAAGTGACCTGACCAATATTCCACGGCAATCTAAGTAGTGAGTTTGTGTAATGAAGAAGGTTCATCTAATGATTTTTTACTATGTCTTAGTCTGTTGCTCCATGAAATTATGAAAACTTAGTGGTTTAAAATGACAAATATTATGCCATAATTTCTGTGAATTGGGAATTTAGATGTAGCTTAGCTGGGTGCATCTGGCTCACGGTCTTTCAGAAAGTTGCAGTTAAGCAGTTGTCTGAGGCTGTGTTCCAATCTGAAGGCTTAAATACAGAATGAATCAACTTCAAAGCTCACTCATGTGATTGTTGGAAGTTTTTAAATAATTCAGATCTCCCCAGGGACATGTAGTTCTCATGTCATTTATTCTTCATTATAATAGACATGTAGCAACTTTTCAGATTATGCTGGCTTTTTCTAATATTGCTAAAATTGTCATGGTCATAGACAAAATTATCAAATGCATGAAAATTATATATATGTATAAATATACATTTATAAACAAATATACACTTATTTGATGCCTATTATTACATATATTTAGAAAAAACACTAAAAACAACAAAAAAGTCAACATGCATTTCTTTAGAAAATCGAATTGATTTTGTTTTACTTGTTTTTTACTTTTACTTGTTTTTTAAGTTTTCAACTTTCACAAAAACCATGTAAAATGCAAGTTATTTTTTTAATTATTGGTATTTGTTAAATCTTTTATTCACAATGCTACATTCATTTTTGAATATTGAAAAATGCATTTCAATCTATATGTCATACCACATCCTACACCAACGTTCCAGTGTCCTTCGTCATCAGTTTTCCCCTCTCCCCTCTTGCAGATTAAGTTTTTAATGTCTTAAAACTCATCAGCAATTTAAGCAAATGATATGTGCTTTTATATTTGCTTATAATACATTACTTGATGACTTAGTATGTTTCCTTGAAAGTTCAGAATTGTAGTTCCTTAAGTTAGTTTCCCCTGAATAAGTCTAATGCCAAGAGAGACTTTCAACTCTGTTGCCAAATTCACAACTCATGGCAAGTTGCAAAAGGAGAAAAAAAAAGGTAAAAGAAATTCAAGTTCTCTTTGGTCTCTCAGACAAGGTGAAGAGGTCAGAAGGATAACATGAATTGTTTAGTAAGTAAGCCTTCTTGAGAAAGCAGATCAATTCAGTTTTCATTTCTGTCTTGCCACTTAGCAAAGTCAAATATGGATTTTGGAAAGGTATCCTGTAAAGGAAAGCCTCTGCATAATCTTCAAGTGCAGACATTTGGATGACCAGGTCCTTTTCAAACCAGACACAGTTTCTTGTGAAGTAGGTGTTAGGTATTTAATAGTCCTGAAATGTTTTCTTTTCTCCCTGTGTCCCAGGGTAGTAACTGATGCTTCAACTGTTCTGGAGAACAAATCCTACTACTCTAAGAAATAAGTTCAGGATTCAGCATAAACTTGAAGGAAAAAACAGCTTAAACTGTTGCTGCTTTAGCCTAAAAAAGACTTTCTTGGAATGTGATTTATTTATATTTCAACAATAAAAACAACTTCGTATCTGTTTATTTTCTTCATTTTTGAAGAGAAGAAAACACTGAGCTGTGACTCCACACAGAGAATTTGACATTTTTGTCTACCATATGATTTATTCTTTTTAAATCAAGGTTGTTTACTTTATTAACAGATCAGAAAGACTTATTTTGTCTTAAATGTTTCCAGGATGTGATTTTTTTTCTGAGGATCCCACTGCAGTAATATAAACTCATACATATATTCACACACAATTATAAGCTTAGAAGAGATCATGATTCCATGACTTCATCACAGTGGCTTTTAGGACTGGAATAGTAATTACAGCTGTGTTCACTGTATTCATTATGGTCTTCATAAAAAAATACTTTATATTAAATCATAAACCCTTTCAAATTGTTTTAGAAATAGGGTAGTATATAAATAGAATAAATAAATATACTGGAATCTAAGTGATGACAATTACAGTTCAATATATTATTTTGAAGAATTTATGGAAACTTCCTTCCTTTAATTTAGTATCCCCAAATAAAAAAATAAAATGTCTACAAATATGTAGTTTAAAAAAAAACTTTATGCGGTCAGCTACAGCCATGAAGAAAATAAGAAAGGCTAATTTTTTAAATAATTTTTACTGAAGCAGTATCATATTATAACATCTAAATGCCAGCTATGCCTCATAAATCAACATCTGTATAACGTACATTAAGTTCATCACTGAGAGTTCAATTCTATCCTTCACCATGCAGCTGACCTATTTTACCTGACATGTCTATTCCCTTACCCCACTTCTTTTCTGGCAACCACTAAATTTGTCTCATAGTCTAAACATTTACTTTTGTCTTATTTAGTTTATTTAGATTTTGTGGTGGTTGTTGTCTCTCTTTGTTGTACATTTCTCTTTGTAAAATCATGCAGTGATTATCTTTCTCCAACTAACTTATTTTACTAAATATAATACTTTCTAGGTCCATTCATATTATTGCAAATGACAGAATTTCATCTTTTGTCTTTATAGCTGAGTAATATTCCACAGCGTGAATATACCACATTTCTTTATCCAATCACTTGCTGATTGAAACCAGGTTATTTTTCAACTCTTGACTATTGTCAATAATAGTGTGATTAACATGGGAGGGGATGCATATATGTATCTGAATTGGTGTTTTTTTATTCTCTGGGTAAACAGCCCACAATAGAATAACTGTGTATGTGAAAAACACCTAATGGATATATTACCTGCAAAGATATCTGGAGGCATTATTAAACCTAGTATTTTGTGAAGATTAATGTAGAATTTCTCAAGAATAACTAAATGTACATTTTATAATAAGGAGCCTCAGAGTTCATGATACATACTTACATATAATGGTGAGGGAAGTTACTGTGCTTTTCCATAGGTAATAACCAAATTAGATAAAAGTACTCCATTACCTCAAGGAGAGCAGAATTAGAACACAAACAAGACTTCTGATTTTTAAATTTGAAGGCACAGTTCAGTTGTGTGACAGTTATGTTTGAAAACAGATGTGCTCAGGCACAAAAATTTTTATGTTCCAACCCAAAGCTAGTTAAAAACCCTGAGACCCCAGAAGGAGAAGGAGATGGCCATGCCTACCTCTTGCCAGGTGGAAATCCCACGAAGAAGACTGTCTGAGGAGTCCCAGCCTGTATGGACATGAGCATCTGCCTGACTGGAACTCTGGGGCAGCAGTGTCGCCAAAGCCTCCATGGCACGATAGCAGATCAATGGCTGCAGGGGAGCCCATAACACCATGGGCTCACAGACCAGGAGTCTTTTACAGTTCCATCTGCAAGTGGAAAAGTAGAACAAAAAAGAGCATGGAAGTTAGCTGAGAAATTACCTAGAGACCTGGAGAAACCATGTAGCAAAAATTAACAGAATTCAGATTGAAGCAAGTACAGCATCTCCACATGTGCCAGGACGAGTCTCATGGTTCTCCTCAAATTAGCATATTATGTAAGCCTTCCAGGCCTTAGACCCTTTCCTAAAAAGACGTGTGAACTCATTGGGAATTGACTAGATTAACTTTTCTACCATGAAGTAGAATAAAAGCTAAGGCAGTAAGATTAAATTAACTAGCAAGTAAATGAACTATATTTTTCACATACTCCTATGAAAATATCCACAAAGCAATGACCTATAAAGTATATTGTTCTGAAGTTAATCTGAAATTATTCCTCACTATGAAACTGGTGATAACTCTGACCCAGAGTAACCAAGGCAAAGACATTGATCTTTTCTAGAGACTCCCAGTGACCCTTTCTCTTGCTGCCAACTTTAGAAGTAGAAGGCTACTTCTAGACCTTCATTTCTCAGTAGTCATCTTTCTCATGTACCTTTTCAAATTACTATTATTAAATGCTGAATCATTATCAGCTTATGGCTATGAAAGGGTTGGCTTCCTTCCAAATTGTTCAAGAAATTATTGGAATGTTCCAGTCGACTATTTTAGGCTATTTAAACTGTGTCTGTATTTCTAGGGACTATGTTCTTCTGTACCAGCAAAAGTTTTGTAATTATGGTATAAGAGAAAAAATGTAGTAAAGGACCTGTAATAGGAAGAATCAGGTGTTGTTTGTTCCATAAGGGGAACTCAGTAAGCACTTGACAGGCGCTGATGGAGGAGGAAACCAATAAATGAACCTGAGCTGAAAAATAGACCCTCGATTGTATACTTTCATGAACACCATAATTCTTATGTATCACCATTAAAAATGAATCCAGAGGCAGTAGCTAAGAAATATCTAATATCAGACCTTACCAACTACTGAAAAAGAATCACCACATTAAACATAATCACTGATTTCTTTCTAAACCAGATAATCAGATTCTTGAAAACAGGGATTATGCTTTGCTCATTAATGGCATTATTAATTCTCTCAACAATGACTGGGACATGATAGCTATTCAGGAAATACTTATGAAAGGAAATCATAATAAAATAAATAGTTAATTATTATATTCATACATCTATCCAGCTGTGTCCAAGATTTACAACATCAATCAGAACCACAAGTTAATTGTTCATTTTCATTTCCTGTTCTATGTTTAAATGAGATCACCCCAGCAAAAACTGGAACGTCTTCCAATCATTAACAGCAAACCACAACATCCATTTCAAGGTAAACAGGAAACCATTTCTAAAGCCCTCAGTGGGCTAGTGAATCATTCCCATTTGAATGAATATTTTCCCATACATACACAGGTTGATAAATCTGAATTAAAATTTTGAGTTCTGACACAATTCAGCCTGTGCTGTCACTACTTCTTTGTACTGTGAGCATTTTGTACTTGTTTTCTGCATATTAACCTGAAGAAGAGGCATTCATATCCATAGAAGTAGTCCCAGTAAACTGATGAACCAACTCTCTATATATGTATATACCCTATAATTTTAGAAGTATTTCCATTTATATTGTCTAATTTAATTCACTCATATTTCATTCAAATTAGAGATAATCTTCCATTTAATAAGTAACTGAAACTAAGGGCCTTGCTGAAGGTCATGTGACTTTTAAATGGCAAAATCAAGACCAATCAAAATCTGTCTAGGTCTTCTAACTCACCCTATGTCACCTTGTTATCTTTTTTATAGAAAGCATTATGTCATTTTGGAATGTTTTACCTAGAAAACTGAAATTTTTATTTTATTTCAGAGTTGCTTAATAATACTTAACTATTTTAATTGTGACTAAATCACTAACACTAAAGAAGAAAAACCGATTTGTGTACTGTTAAAATGTCTAAGGCATACATATACATTTTAGGATAATATATTTTCCTGAGAAGAGCTTATGGATACATTATCTCATTTCCTGGGGCAAAGTTTTCTTGTCCTGGCTCTGAGTGCAGACTGGGACACAGAGCCAGCCAGTAACTGTTGATGAAATCCTGGCAGGAGAGTTCTGGCTTCACTTCAGCTTCCTGTCACCCAGAAACCCTAAGGGAATATGCAAATGTTCCACAGGTTTGCTAAAGTGGATTAAATTCCAAATAATTTTTAATCACTTCTACTGACTTTTGTTCCATATGTAACCTTTGACATCTTACTAATACTTGTAAATAAGTTGACCATAAATACACAAAGAAAAGGAAGCAAATATTGTAATTCATTATTCCCAAGATCTACCCCAATTCTTGGTTCATATGCAGTAGTTGCATCATAAGATCATGAATTCAGTGTAAACCTATGTGCAAAATATTGTTATTATGAAGAAAATTTCCCACTTCCCATTTGTCCCTACCCATTGTATTCCAAGAGAAGTAAAATTCTTATGATCAGAGTGGTTAGTATAAGGATACAAAACAAGAGGAAAATTTATTTGCATAAGAAAAATATAAAGATGGAAACATCTGGTATTACAGGACATATATGAATATATACTGAAGAAAGAACTGACAAAACTGTAACATAAGCTTCAATAGATAAAGCAGCTAAGGCTGAAGAACTTGGAGAGGAATAGAAGAAATTCTCAAGACCTTTTATTTAAGCTTACTTTATGGTCTGCAAGGCTATTTCAACTCCCACAAAATCTTTAGTAAGATCTGTATTTCATAACATCGTGACATTGGATTTGTTTGAGGAACACGCAAGGAAATTTCTAGGTTTATTTGAAAGTGGGCAAAGAAGTTAAATCTGTTTCCACTAGTTTAGTGTTTATATAATCATTTCATCAGATGCGCAAGTTCATAGACTTCTAAAATGAGAAAAAACTCTCAGAAATAATCAAACCCTCTAAGTACATATAGAAAAGAATTAGACATAGAATTGGATTTTACTCTATTTCATTAGATCTGAGCCATCATAAGATACACCATTTTATAATGTATCACTAAGAAAGAAACTAGGACAGCATTAATCAAATTATAACAATATTTTTTCATTTAGAATTCTATTCTATATTTAATGTTATTTTAGAACATAATTGACACAATGAAAATACAATCATCTAAGTTCAGTATGTAAGAAAATCTATTCTAAATGTACCTGTTTATTTAACCAAAAAGAAGCATAAAAATAGATGAATTATTAGAGATCAAAATAAACTTAAGACATATAAAATAAATGTAATGTGTGGATCTTGTTAGTACCAGATTTTAATAACTCAACTGTAAAAATCTCATGTAACCAAGGACAGAGTATTAGCTGTTAATAAAGAATTATAGTTTATACCAGTGAGTCCAATAGTACTATGAGGGCTATGAATTTATTTGTTTGCTTGCTTGTTTGTTTTCAATTCCTTATATCCTAGAGATACACTACAGAAAACTTTAGAATTATCTGATATCTAGTATTTTATTTTGAGAAATCTACTCAAAAAATGTGGTAATAGGGATAGATAAAAATAAAAATGACAGGAAGTTAGTAATTGTGAAAACTAAATAATAAATACACTTTGGGTCCATTTCTTTCTATTGGATATGCTTAAAAGTTCTATATAAAGATTTATTTAGACATGATTTTTATTAGGTAATTTATTAAAAACAATATTAAATATAAACATAATGCATTAAATTGCTTTAGAAGCATCTTTATATTCAAAGCCAAACACTTCTGGATCACTTTTTAGAAAAAAAATTTTCTTAGAATAGTTTTAGATTTACAGAGAAGTTGTAAAAATAGTAGTTTCAATATATTCCTTATCCAGTTTCCCCTAAAATATAACATCTTAGATGTTATATTTGTCATAATGAATGAAATCATATTGATAATTTACTAAATAGCTTATTCAAATTTAATTAGTTTTTACCTACTGTCCTTTTTATGTTCCACATTACTTTTAGTTGTCAGTTCTCTTAAAGCTTCTCTTTCATTGTTTTCAATGACATTGACAATATGGGGAAGTATTGCTCAGGTATTCTGTAGAATGCCCCTCTATCAACATTTGTCTTACATGTCTCTCATCATTTACCTAGGAGTTTGGCTTCCACAGAAAAATGCCATAACATCAAACGTGCATGTAATCAAGAAGACATCACTGTCAATTTTGATCTTGAAAATATAGCTGAAATCATTAGTTGTTCAGATTTCTTCACCAAAAAATTATTCTATCTATACTATACTTTTTGGAAAAGTACTATGTACTCCCTATATGTAAATTATATTCCAACTTTTTGAGAGTGGAGTATCTACATAATTTATTTTGAAATTTTTGCAGGGGATATTTGTCGCTTCCTCCCCAACTACTTATTTATCTGATCATGGATATCCATTTTATATTTTTTATTACAATCCAATTCTATCCTTTTGTTGGTGTTCTTGCTCAAGTTGTTCCAGTTTGGGCCAAAGGTAGCTCTTCAATTGACTCTAGTATAGTCCCAACGTAGTGGGTTTTTGTTTGCTTTTTTAGTACATCCTTATTTTCTGTCATTGCAAAGTTCTCCATGTACATATTACATATTTCCTGCCCCAGATGAGTGTTTTTTTTCCTTCACATTTATCATTATCTATATTTTTCCACATATCTGTGTCCTCTGCATTAGAGGAGAAATATTGCTTATACAGTGTTCCACTATTGTCACAGTTTTCTTCCAAAACACAGAACACCATTCTGAGTGATTCCTTTAGCAAAATATTAAAACATAAATGGAGAGTTTTTTATGCAGCTATGAACAAGTTTTTCTTATGTGCTTTCAATGGCAATTATTTTATATCTGTTAGATTATAGATAGCAATTTTAAGAGTCTTTAGAGTAACTACACTGGTTACATATTCTTTCCCTTTTCGTTTGTATAAAAACTTGCTTATCGGACTTTTGTTTTTGGAGATTTTTTTTTGCTGGATATAAAATTCTTGGTTAGAGCTATTTTTTGCCCTTTGGTGTTTGGTCTTCAGTGTAGATACCAGTGTGTTTCTTGATTACATAAATAACTAGAATTATTGGTAGAGGATAATTGGCTTGCCTCCTACCTAGCTCCAGTCATTCAAAATTTAAAATATTTTTAAAACTTAGTGTCTTCATGCTTCTATTATTTCAGTTGAAAAGTCATTTGACCACCATAAAGATGCTGATTTTAAGATAATGTGACTTCTCTGGTCTTAATTTTTTTCTCTTTGGTTTTCAGTTGTTTTGCTGCGGGCAAAAAATACTAATAAAAATATTTTAAAAACAAAAACTATTTCTAATAACCACAAACTTTTAAGTCAGTTGGTCTTCCTCTGTGGGCAATAGTATAAAATCTTTTAGGAGACTGAACTATGAGAAAGAGCAAGTAGAGAACTCCTTGTCTTTCAGCAGTATCCTTCAGTGCTATCTTACAGTATATAAAAAACCAATAGTCAGAGGGATGATCATTTTTTAAAACTGCCATGGAACTTGAGAGCATCAAGCTTATATATTAGGATCATGAGTTAATGTTATAAATACATCTTTATTATAGCTTAGAGGTTATTTTAAATAAATATCCTTTCTGAAAGTTTCCAAAATTTGCGTTTTTCTTACTTGTTTTACAAATTGACAACAATGGTTAACAAAATCAATTATTGAGATTTACTTCTGTCATAGAGTTGTGGAAAGTTAAATAATATCCATTCCTAGCTATTTTTTTCATTTTAATATTATTACCTGCAAATGTATTAGTACATGCATTATGTTTATGCTCATACAGATATATTCTACATGTATTTTTTTACAAAAAAAGGCTTGCACTTTATACTCTGGTAATTTTGATATAAAATAAAGTTTATCATTTAACCATTTTATACTGTAAAATTCAGTAATATCTAGCACATTCACGATATTATACAACTGTCACTAACTACTCATTTATAGCACCTCAAATTGAAATATTATACAGTTTTACAGTCATCATTGCCCTTCAATTGATTTTTGAGTATTGATTTTAGACCCTGCAATTTTGATAAAATTGTTCATTTGTTCTAATTGTTTATTTGTGGGTGAACTGCAAAGGATTGTCTGTATATATGAACATAACAACTGTGAAAAAATGCAGTTCTACTTCTTTCTTTTGGCTTAGATGACTTTATATCTGTGTTTTGTCCAAATGTTCTGGCTGAAACTATCTGTATAATGATAAATAGCAATGCTGAAAGTAGACATCCTTGTATGAATTACAGGGGCAATGTTTTCAGTCTTTCATGATTGAATATGACAGTATATGTGCTTTCCACAAATATCATTTATAATTTTGAGGCATTTCCCTTTTATTCCTAATTTTTTAGATATTTCTATTATGAAAGACTGCTTGACTCTCAAACACTTTTTCTAGGTTATTTCAGATGACAATGTATGTTCCTATTTTCTTCATTCATTTAATTGATGAGACTTACTACATTGATTGATTTTCATATTTTGAACCTAACTCTTATACCCATGTTAAACCCTAGTTTGTCAGAGTAGAATTGGCAGCTCCCTGCTGATTCCATTTTTCTCCAATAATCTCCCCTAACAAAGAAAAAACTGTTCTGATGCCTTATACTCTGCCTTTATTCTCTTTGTAAATCTCCTTTGTAGATATAAAAGAATCTGGGAAGTAGAATCGGGACCAAATATATTTAGTGAAAAAAATTCTAAACATCAGCCATGTGCCCAGTTCAGATTTGCTCCTGGTCTACTGGCCTCATAGCCAATGAAAGCCTATGATCGCCCTCTTAAGTATACAGGTTGGGTCCTATTCTCTTTTTCCAGAGCATTTACAAAGTCTAAGAGAAGTTACGACTTGGAGGTTTCCCCCTTTGACACATGCTAAGCCCTCAAATAGACCCCTAGTGCTCCTGGGTATTGGACTCCTCATGACCCTGAGCATTTCTGTGCACAAGGATGTTCTGAGACTTGAAATCCTGGAAACAAAAATTTTTTCTGCATTGAATCATTGAAAAATAGGTGAAGGGGGAAAAATTGGTGAGATTGGAGATCAGGGAGACTGAGTGAAGTTTCTTCAATTGGAATTTCTAATGTATCCCTAAATTTGCTCCTGAGTGCTCTGCATCTGAACTTTTGACTAGACTTGGGTGACAAATGACTCCAAATTTGTGTCTGAGTGTTTAGGAACACACAAGTTAGCAAGTGAAGGCTCCCATATCCCCTTAGTGAGAAAGAGATGGGTGGTGCTACTTTGCATGTGATTAAAATGTAAGAAGTATCAAAGGAAGACAAAAGAAGGAAGTAGCAGTAAAAGCAAACAAAATTGAAGTTAAAATATTTTTTTAAAAATTTAAGTCAATGAAACAAAGATTATTCTTCAACAATGTTAATAAAGGTGGCAAACTTTCAGCAAGACTGAAAAAAAGAGAGAGAGAAGATAGAAATAGCCAATAATAATGAAACAAGATATCAATATAGACCCTGGAGACATCAAATGAATTATAAGGAAATGCTGTGAACAACTGTACACAAACAAATTTAACTACTTAGTTATAAAATACCAAGTCTTCAAAAAACATAAACTGCCATACAATTTAACCCAATACAATTTAAATGTATAAATTAATAAAAATTTCTAATTTTGATGAATAGATATTGATTTTATAATTTTAAAACCTTTAAAAAATATTTGCAGTCAGATGATTTCACTAAAGAATTCAACAAAATCTTTAGAAAGTTTACATCAACCTAAGCAGTCTCTTCAAGAAAAAAAAAGGAAACATATGTCTTTTGAAGTTAGTATCTCCTTGATATCCAAATAAAAATACAAATAAAACTATAGCCCAATATAATCCATGAATATAAATGCAGAAATATTTACATGCAAAACTCCTTAACAAAGTGTAAGGAAAAAATTTGGGAATATATAAAAAGAATTACATTCCATGGCCAAGTGGGATTTACTTAAAAAGGGTATTTTAATATTCACATTCAATCTGTAGTCTGCATACCAATAGGCTAATGATAAAAAAAAAATTCACAATTATATTAATTGATGCAGAAAAAATATTTAACAAAATTCAGCAATTATTTGATAAAAACTCGTTACTTAGTTACCAAAAAATATCTATTAAAAATATACAGTTAACATTTTACTTATGTGAAATACTAAATGCTTTTCTCCTAAGATTGAGAACAACACAAAGTGACTTGCTCCCATAACTTTTATTCAATATAGTGTTAGCTGTTTAGTCATTTCAGTAAGGAAATAAAAATAATAATAATTACATAGAGAAAAATTAGGAAGAAATAAAATTTTCCCAAGTTTATTTGACATGATTATAACCGTAAAAAAATTCTAAGAAATTTACCAGTAACACTTGAACTAATTAAAAGTTTTTATTAATTAATTAAAAGAAATTAAAAGTTTGAAGGACACAAAATTAAAAATCACTTGCATTTCTATGCACACTAAATTTAAAATACTATATACCATTGTAAATTACTCAAAAATGAAACATTTTGGTTTAAATCTAATAGAACATATATTGAAATTGCACGCTAAAATCTACAAAATACTCATGAAAGAAATGCAAGAATCTAAGTAAGTAGAAAGATAGTGTATTTGTAGACTGGGTGACACATTTTAGTAAAAAATGTTTGTTTTCTTCACTTTGGCAGACAGGTTTAACACAATAACCATTAAATAACATCAAGATTTTTTATAAACCTAGAAAATCTAATTCTACAGTACATACAGAAACCAAAGAAACTAGAATAACTAAAACAACATTGGAAAAGAACAATAGAGTGGGAAGAATCAACCTCCCCAAAATTTTATAGTTACTATGTCAAAACTATGCAGTATTTGCACCAAGATAAACACATAGATCAATGGCCTAGAGCAGAGAACTAAGAAATAGGCGTACAAACTCGCATCTCAATGGAGGAAGGATAGCTTTTCAACAGGTGGAGCACCTGAATATTCATAGACAAAAAAAAGTGAATCTAAGTCTCTCATCTAAGACAAAATTTAACTCAAAATAGATCACTGACTTAAATGTAAAACTACAAAACTTGTATTCAAATTTTTTGAGATATAGGATTAGTCAAAAGATTCTTAGGCTTAAAAACAAAAGCCATAAAAGAGAAATCTAAAATATAAAAATTTAATAAATTGAACTTCATCAAAACTAAATACTTTTTGTCTATAAAAAGCCCTAGTAAGAGGATGAAAATGCAAGTTACAGACAGGAGGAAATATCTGTAAACCACATCCAACAAAGAACTAATTATAACATATATTACAGATATTATATCTCAATACTGAAGTCTTTATAAACTATTTTAACAGCTAAAAATACAATCTAACTAGAAATGGGCAAAAAACCTATGTAGATATTTTACTGAAGTTGAAATCCAGATGCCAAATGAGCACATAAAGAGATGCACAGTGTTATTAGCTGTATTAAGCTGCATTAAGGAAGTGCGTAGCAAAGCCACATTGAGATAACACTACACATCTCTCAGAACTACTAAAATAAAAAACAATGACAACTCCAAATGTTGGCGGATATGACTATCATATAAACTTGCAATTTATTTCAGATAAATTAAAAATAATATATAATAACTTGTGTATAAATGTTTATTAGCAGCTTTATTCATAATAAATAAATACTGAAAACAACTCAGATATCTACAAAGAATGAATGGTAAAGAAAAGTATGGTGCATCCATACCACAGAATATTACTTAACAATAGAAAAAAACTACTGATACATTCTATTTGAATCTCCAGAGAATTTAGCTCAGTTAAAAATAATAGCCAATCTTAGTAGGTCATATTCTATATGATTCTATTTATGACACATTGAAATGTCAAAATTACAGAAATGGAGAACATATAAGTGGTATCAGGGGTCAGCTGGGGGTAGAAGAGGAGGGTTTTCATGCCAAAAAGCAAAAAGAGGAATCCTTGTGGTAATGAAAACGTTCTGTATTTTAATTTTATTAATGTCTGTATTGGGTTTATCATTTGTCCTATAGTTTTATAAGGTGTCATCAGCTGGGGAAACAAGTTACAGAAATCATTTTCTTACAATTTTTTAAATTATTTCTTAAAATTGCATGAGAATCTACAATTACTTATGTTAAGTTTAAAAATAAAACAGAAAATTATGAACAATCTTGTGCTAATAAATTTGACATTTATAAAAAATGGACAAACTTCCTAGAAGACACAGCATCGCACTCACTCAAAAAAAAAAAAAAAAAAGATAACCTCAATAGGTCTACAATTATTGACAAAAATGAATTAATTTGAAGTTAGTGCTTTCTATGAAGAAAGCTCCAAGCTGAGCTTGTTTGACTGGAGAAACTTACCAATGTTCAAGGAAGAAATAATACCAACTTAACAAAAAACTTTGAGAAAATTTAAAGAAATACTTGTTATTTATTCTGTTAAACCAGCTTTACTCAGATACCAAAACTCAAGAAAAACATTTAAAAAAATAAACTGCAGAAAATATGCATCATGAATGCAAATACAAAAAAAATTAACAAAATTTAAGCAAATCCAATCCAGAAATACATATTACATAACACAGCATGACCAACTGAGGTTATCCTGGAAATTCAAAATTAGTTCAACAATTAATCATGTAAAGAAGAACCATATGATCATCTCAGTAGATGCACAAAAAGTATTGACAAAGTCAAAATTCATTTATGAGAATAAAAAAAGAAAATTCTGCAAACTAGAAATAAAAGAAAACCTTCTCAACATAATAAAAAGCATCTACAAAAACCTACAATTGATAGAGTGAATGGTGAAAACTGAATGGTGTCCCCATAAGATCAGACGAGAGAAAATTATGTTTACTTTGCCATTTTGTTCAACATTGCAATGGAATGATAAAATAAGGGGAAGTGGGGAAGCAACCAGATTGAAAAAGAAGTAAAACTTTATTTACTTATAGGCAACATATCTATATAGAAAATCAGATAACATACAAAAAGCTACTAAACATATTAAGTTAATTTAGAATATTTTCAGGATAAAGATAAACATACAAAAAATGGATTTATATATAATAGCAACAACACTTGTGATTTTTAAAATAACATTTATAATGGCTTCAACAATTATGAAACAGTTTCACTCACGAAAATTAAAAACCTTTTCTTTGAAAGACATACTTCTAAATTATGTAAATAATCATATGAAAAAGATACTCAACCATACTAGACATCAGAGTAATACAAATTAATCACAATAACATATTACTGCATATTCCATATGACAGCTAAAATTAATGATCAGTCATATCAAATGTCAGTATGGAGAAGACCTATCTTCATAAATTGTTAGCAGGAGTGCTAAATCATGCCACCACTTTTGGAAATGAATATGGCAATACACGTAGTAACCAACAATTGTACTGCTCCTGGATAGTAATCCAAGACGATTTACATCTTGTATGCAAATATTCATTGTGATGTTATTAGTAATACCTGAAAACCATAAATAACCCAAATGCGTGTCTATTGATGCATGGATAAACACTTCTTGATATAGCCATATAATATAATAATTCTATGTGACAATTTAAAATTATATTTATGTATACAATAACATGGATCAATCCTAAAACCATTATGCTAAAAAAAGAAGTCAAACTAAAAAAATTATACACTTGTCATTCCGTTTATACAAAATTCTATAAAACAAAAATAGAAGTGGCAAAAAGCCAGATTGGTGGTTGCCTGGGCCAAGGGTCAGGGTTGGGGAACAACTACAGAAGGTCATGAGGAAAAAATTCAGGGTAACTTTGATTATGGTCACACAGCTCTATGTCATTTATAAATTTCAGCCCATAGTGCATTTAAAATAGATAAAATTTAACAGATTAGAATTAGACTTTAATGGTAAACTTAATGAAATTATATACAGATTTTGACTTAAAATTATTCACACCTGAAATGTTATAATACAATGTCGCTTCAATAAAATTAGAATTAAAAATAGAAAATAAAATAGATAAAATCGAATGTGTGCACATTGCAAACATGATAAATAGATGATAAGTAGATAGATAGATAGATGGATATAGATACTGATAGACACATAGAGAATCCAGAAACAAAACACTTAAAAATTGATGCTTATGAAATCTTTTGTTCATAAGGTTACATTCATTTTTTAATATTGACATTGTATCTCAATCCATATTTCACAACACACCTTCCACCCCAGTTCCAGTGTCCTTTACCACCACCTTTCCCCCTGTCCATCTGTCCCCACTCCCATCTTCCTGGCAGTCATCATCTTGCGTTCTAAGAATTTTTGCTGCAGTTTATCTATATATTTGTTTTATTTCATTATATTCCACATGAGTGAAACCATTCTATATTTCTCTCTTTTTTTCTGCCTTATTTCACTTAATATGATCCTTTCCAATCCCATCCAGATTGTTATAAAGGGCATAATTTCACTTTTTCAATAGTTGCATAGAATTCCATTGAGTATAAATACATCACAGTTTCTTGATCCAGCCATCTGATGTTGGTCATTCATTTTGTTTCTATGCCATGGTTATGTGAACTGTGCTATGAACATAGTGGTGCAGACATTTTTTTCTGATTAGAGATTTTGGATCTTCTGTGTATAGTCTAAGAGTGGGATTGCTGGGTCGAATGGTAGACCCACCTTTGTTTGTTTGAGGAACCACCGTACTTTTTCCAAACAGTTTGCACCAATTTACATTCTCACCAACAGTGCAGGAGGGTTCCTTTTTCTCAATACCCTTTGCAATACCACCTGCTATTTCCAGTCTATTCGATATAGGCTATTCTTACTGGTGTGAGGTGATATTTCATTGTAGTTTTTATTTACATTTTTCCTCATGATGAATGATGGTAGAACATTTTTTCAGGTGCCTGTAGGCCATCTGTGTGTCTTCTATAGATAGGTGTCTATTCAGCTCTTTTACCCATTTTTTGAGTGGATCATTTTCTATTTTATTATTGAGGTGTGTGAGCTCTATAGATTTAGAGATTAAGCTCTTATCTGACGTATGCTGTGTGAATATCTTCTCCCATTCTGTGGGTTGTCTTTTTGTTTTAGTGGTGGTTTCCTTTGCTGTGCAGAAGCCTTTCAATTTGATGTAGTCCCAATTGCTTAATTTTATTTTGGCCTCTTTTGAAAAAGCTGTTCCTGCCCCAAAGATCTCTTGAGGTTGAGGTTGTAGAGTGTTTTTCCTACACTGTCTTTTAGGTATTTTATGGCTTCAGTTCTTATGTCCTGGTCTTTGATCCATGTTGAGTTAACTGTTGTGTATGGCAACAATGAGTAATCTAGTTTCTTTTTTTTGGCAGAGGCCTTTCCAGTTTTCTCAGCACCACTTGTTAAATGACTTTCCTTACTCCATTGTATGCTCTTGATGCCTACGTCACTGAATAACTGTCCATATATGTGTGACTTCACTTCTGGGTTCTCAATTAATTCCAATTATAAGTCAGTTTGTTTTTGTTCCAGTACCAAATTGTTTTGATGATGATGCTGTTTAATAGAGTTTGAGGTCAGTGAGTGTGGTTCCCCCACTGTACTTTTTTTCTCTTTAACTGGTAATTAGATCCCTATAACTTACTAATTATAATGGCCTGTCAAACTTAAAGGTTTTTGTTAGCATTTTCCTTGTAATTCACCACTGTGTCCAGTTTGCATATCTAGCTATTAGCCTGGTGCACATTCTCTATCAATTGGGTGAAACAAACATGGGAAAATGTAACTTTTGAAGGGTATCTTACCAAATTCATTTAGGATTAGAGGAATGATTGCAAAAGACAATTGACCGATGGCTTTAAAATGAACAAGTACTTTCTTAAGTGTTGTAATGTTTTAACTTTCATTGCAAGTCCCACTGTAACATAATGATTATTTTATTATTCTAGTACCTTTGTTGAAACTATATAAAATAAAATGCTTTCCATAGATGAGCCCCAAATGTGCATCTGGTTTCTTTCTTTGTAGTTTTCTTGTTTTGTTTTTTAAGTCTTTGAAGAAGTTTGGAACTTCTTTCTCACAGTTTCCTTGCAAACGCTGGCTTTCTTTTTATTCTCTCCATTATTGTGAATCCTAAGAATGATTTACTTTTTCATGCATATTGCCTTCTACTTTATTTTATGGTTTCTAATATTTTGAGTTATTCTTATGTTATTTTAACTTAGCTGAGATTCTTCAGAAAGAAATAAAGAAAATTAAAATATTCTCTATTTTCTAGATATTTTCTTTAAATATAGGGTCAGCATAAAGATAAATCAAAGCTGTTAATAGAAAATTTTATATAAAAATATAAGCATAAAATAAAAGCAAAATTATTAGCCATATATATTATATAAAGGAATCAACACGATCCAAAATCAGTAATTAAGACACACTATCATGCTAGAGCTAAAAAGATTGTTAGTGTATTAATAATTAGCAACTGTCACATTATATAATTATCCTCTTTTTAACAGTTTAAATAAATCTAGTGATTTAGCAAGACTTTACTATAATACATTGTTATTGCCTATATTCACTGTACTGTGCATTAGATCTCTAGGGTTTATTTACTAATTAATACAATTAATATGCAATTAAACCATATCTGTCTTATCCCTTCAACACCAGCCCCTGGTAATGACAATTTCACTGTTTTTACAAATTTGACCTTTTAAGATTCCACATTTAAGTAAGTGATTTCTTACAGTATTTTTCTTTATCTGACATTTCATTTAGTATAATATACCAAAGTTCCATCCATGTTGTCACAAATGACAGAACATCCTCCCTTCTCTTGGATGGATAACCTTCAAATATGCAATGTCTTCTTTTTCCATTCATCTGTTTATGAGCACTTAGGCTGTTTCCCTATCATGGCTACTGCGAATACTCCTACAATTAATAAAGTAGTGTATATACATCTCTTCAAAATCCTGTTGTCATGTTCTTTGCATATATACTCAGATATGTAATTGCTAGAACATATGGTAGATCTATTTAACATTTTTTCCATAATGATTGAACCAATTTGCATTCCAAGCAGCAGTGCATAAGCTTTCTGTTTTCTCTACTTTCTTGCCAACACATGTTATCTCTTGTCTTAACAATAACATTCTCATAGGTGTGAAGTGATATATCATTGTGGTTTTCATTTCCCTGATGATTAGTGATGCTTATACTTTCTAATTATCTAACATTCTAGGCTTCTAAAATAACTCATTCCCTTTTCCTCTTCCAAAAGAATATAGAAAATGAAAACATCTGGGTTTGAATAGCCCTCACAAATCTCGAGTATTGGTTTGAAGAATCTGTATAAATAAAAATTCTTTTGGAGATAGGACATAAAGCATTTATATAGAACTATAACTGCATAAGAGTGGAGGTTTTGAAGTTCAATTTTAGAAAAAACAGATAGGAGAAAAGAAGTCAAGAAATAGATTGAAAATAAATAACAGAAAGGTTTGCCCACACTGATTTCATAATTTTCTTTTTTATTATTATTTGACTATAAGAACCCTGAAAGCAGATAATGTATCTTACTAATTTTGATTCTTAGCATGGAACATGATTCCTGGCACCTAACAATGAATAGAGGGGTTAAGGAATAAATTTTGCTTTCTCTTTCCCTGCTCTCTGACACAGGTTAGACAACATAATCCAGACCAGAACAGTGAAACATGTGGTGAGGCCTAGGCAAATAAAATACATTTTGAGTTATCTTTTGTTATGATTTTAGTGTTTAAAAAGTGTTTCATAATAGGCAAAGCAGCTTTATTTTTAAAGACATAAAGTAAAACATTCACTAGTAATTTCATGGTTTTATAGAAATGTGATGAATTATTGGCCCAGTATGCAAAGGAGTCACATTAATGTTTTAATAAATTCATGTACTACAATGTTGTCCCTGGAAGAGATCTATACTCCCAAGTAACTAAGTTCTGGGCAGCGGAATGTATGTGAAAGTGACATATGCCCCTTCTGGTCTGGCCTAGAAGGGTCTCTCATGCCTGTGTGTGTTCTACACTTCAGAACTTTCCCCAAATCTTTCCCTTTCCTGGTAGACAACCAAGTCCTTGGAGTCATGTATTGAAGATAGTAGAACCTCTGTCAACTGTGTTTACTGACATGCTGTAGAGAATTTCTGGTCCCAATGAGCAGAAATGCCACCTCAAACTATTATGTGCACAAGAAATAGACTTCTGTATTTCAGCCACATACATTTTGAGCCTATTTGAAAGAGCACCTAGCATTAGAAAAATACACCACTCATATTATCTAAATTAATTTTCTTAAAGGAACATGAATCATAACATTGCATAGGTTAAAGGTGTAAAACATTGTAAAATACACCTTCGATGTCTACTTAGAGTCTTTTATTTAATTTTTATTCACTAGTACTTTTCTTTACCTCCTGGTCAGCAGAGTTCAAGAATAGGGAAATCACTAAAATGTATAATCTTGTATAATATGCAAGTACACTGAGGGAAACAACCATTCAAGATTGTAATTAGAGAGGTGATTGAACAAGGAGAGATTAACAGGTCAAGAGGAGAGGTGATATTTAAGCTGTACTTTGAAAAAGAGTAAGAGTCAACCAGGTGAAGAAAGAGAGGAAGGATACTTTAGGCCAAAGTTCCAGTGAGTTCGGTAGCACAGAGGATTTGAGGAACTGTCTTTAGGAGGATTTGGGATGGGGTGTGAAGTCTCAGATTGGAGAGAGAAGGCAACACGCAATGTGTAATGGGGACCTGGAGCTGCTGCAGCTTCTATATTTGTGTCTGAAATGGCAAAATGCAAGTAGTTACAGTCTTCTTCGAAGGTCTTTGACACTGACGATAAAACCTTGAGAAAGTAAAAGTCCAATATCTGACCACGTATATTAAGGTTTGAAACACAAATGATTTCCATATACCT
The DNA here is from genome assembly GCA_004363575.1 of Solenodon paradoxus. Classification (NCBI taxonomy): domain Eukaryota; kingdom Metazoa; phylum Chordata; class Mammalia; order Eulipotyphla; family Solenodontidae; genus Solenodon; species Solenodon paradoxus. The sequence goes on along the minus strand of RJWH01000061.1, from coordinate 589,019 downwards.
TCCTGTTAGAGCAAAAAGCATCAAACAAAAAACAAAAATTCTGCAAAAAACATTTCATTTTTGTTTAAATTTATTTTTATTCCTTACGTTCAAACAGAATATCAGCCAACAGTTTTATCTGACTTTTCATTTGCTAAAAGGAAGTAAAATAAAATAACTTTGCTAATAATTTGCTTGCATTGGTAGATGTGTGGATGCAAACAAATGTGAATATTTGGCAAGCACATGCAGTGACTAAAGAACACAATAACTAGCATTTTATAATAGGAGAAATCTGTATATTTATTCCACTTTAATTCCTTGGTGTCCCAGAAGATAACACATACAGGATATAAATACACTAAATACCTCCAGACAAGAAACAAAGGGAAAAAAAATCATGATTTGAAGAAAAGAATGTCCCCTAACGTCTTCTTAGAGATGACATTAGAAGTGATGTATATCATTAGTGATGCCATTAGTTGTGTGGGGTGGCAGGGTGGCGTGGTCAAGACTGAGTGTGTAAAGAAATGAACCTGTTGGCTGACTTCTATCTAGTTAACCGTCCATAAACATTTCCAGTATTGTTGATATTTTAAAAATTATTTTAAAAATCTGCTACTGCTGCTGCCATTCATCTTTGGTATTGGCCTCTGTCCTGTCATTTCTGTCTGCTTCAGCACCCAATGAGTTGACTTTGGAAGCAGAATGACAGACAGGAGTCACCACTAGCAGGTCTTCTTGAGATTGATGCAACACAGAGAGACTTTGTTAATAAAGACCACATTCATTAAAGTACAAAAAAAGAAAAGAAATCTCATTTCCTATTGCAAACTTCAGAAGAACTTTTAGAATTGTTAGTCTGGATGGAGTTGGTTTTGTGAAAGTATAAAAACAAAGTATCACTGGAGATATCTAGCTTATAATAAACCAACCTGCCAAAGAGAATTTCCAAGTTCATTAGTTGAAAGCTGCCCTTCATTCTTGGAAATGAAAAACATGTTCTCTAAGGGACAGCTGTAACCCACATGTATGCTGCTCATCACGCATAGCCTTGAAAAGAATCTGAACCCCTTTCCTTAATCTTGTCATGGCTTCTTGGCCACTGTCTGCTGTGTTCCTGAGGCTTACCTCAGGAATTCGGTGGCCCTATTTCTTTCCTTAATAAACTTTTTCTCAGGCTCAGAGATTCAAGAGCTCCTTCCTGAGTATATGAAGAACAGGTGGTTGGGGGCTCCACAGTTGCTGCTGGGGCTGCACCTCATGTGTGAAATGACAAAGCGAAAGCAGCTGTGGCCTCCTAATGGTATTTTGGCAGAAACAGGTCATCCTTGAAGGTGAAAACTCTCATTAGGTTAAAATGTTCTCTCTTCACCATTTGAAAATTGTACACGTTTCCACATAACACTGTGCTCTACAGTAATTTTTAAAACTATGTTGTTTACAGGCAGAAAGACAAGAAGAAAAGTAAAAATTGCTATTCGCAACACTGAGTTTCCAAAAATCAAACATTTGGATCACAGGTAAAAATCAATGTTTCATTTTTACCTAGCTGAATATCTCTACACCGGGGACAAATAAATGACAATTCTAGGCATTATGAAAATCCATAGATAGCTCTAAGATTGTCATTACCTTGCCTAATAAGAATCAATCAATAATTGATAAGGGAATTTTTAAAACATCTTAATTTCAATATTAATTTTATTGCAGCTAAAACAGTGGAATTAATAGTACTCGAAGACTATTTTATAAAAACAATCATGCAAAGTAGGTAAAATTTAGCAAAAGCTTAACCTCAGTCACATATATAACTAACCTTTATTTTCTTTGAAACTCTTGACTGTCAGGTTTAATGCATCAAAGAATGGTTAAAATCTAGGGACAATATGGAACTTATATACTATAGTAGGTTCCTGTAATTAATTGCATTTGGAAATAAAGATCAGATAAAATTATGAAAATTAATGGAATCCTAATACCATTCACTTGGCTTTTGTTACCTGGAAATATGATATATCTCTCTTACTCTATGACAAAAGAAGAAAAAGGAGAACAAACAGCAAAAGGAGGAGAAAAAGGAAAACGAACAGTTGAGGTTAAAATTAAGTTAAATTGTCATGTAATTTAATACCCTAGGACAGTAGTTTTCTATGTATAATCCCTAGATTACCATCACTGGAAACCTGTCAGAGTCACGTCATCAAAATATTCAGCAAATCATAAGCAAACCAATTCAACAATGCATTAAAATGATCAGACACCAATATCAATTGGAATTTATTCCAGAGATGCAAGAATGGATCAATATCTGCAAATTAATCCATGAAATAGACTACATTAATAAAACATAAAAATCATACATTGATTTTGACAGATGTAGGTAGAAAAAGCATTTAAACAAATTTAACATCCATTATGATTGACTAAAACAAGTGAGTATAAACAGAATATAGCTGAACATAATAAAGACCATAAAAGACAAAACCAAACCTAAAATCAGGCATAACGGTAAGATTTTCCCCTAAGATCAGAGAAAAAAAAAGGCTACCCTCTCATACCACTTTTAGTCAAAATGACATTGAAAATCCTAGCTAGAAAAATGAGGCAAGAAAAAAATAAAACAAATGAAAAGCATCCAATTAGAAAAGAAGATATGAAACTATCATTATTTATATATGGCATGATATTATATATAGAAAAACTTTAAGACTATACCAAAAAAAAGAACGTTAGAACAAATCAATACCTTAGTCTAAGTGTATTTCAAACCACACCAGACTCCTAATACCATTTACCACCACCTTGTTCCCTCCTTACTTCCCTTTACCCACTGGCAATCTTGCACCCTGTGAATTTTGTTGATTTTTTTCTGTTCACACATTTTGTTTTTTATATTCCACATGAGTGAAGCCATCCTATCCTATTTTCTTTCTGATCTGTTTCCCTTAGTATGATCACCACCAGTTCCGTCCAGGGCTGTTGCAAAGGGCACAATTTTGTCTTTTTTAACAGCTGCATAGAATTCCATTGAGTATAAATACCACTGTTTAACTGGTCATCTGTTGCATTTAGGCTGTTTCTATGTCTTGGACAGTGTGAATTGTGCTATTATGAAAATTGGGATGCAGATGTATTTTCTGATTAATATTATTGCCTTCTTGGGTTAATGCCTAAACATGGGGTTGCTGAATTTTAATGTTAGATCCATCTTCTCTCTTTTTCTTTCGTCATCTTCACTCTTTTCCAAAGTGGTTGCACTAATTTATGTTCCCATCAAGAGGTGATATCCAACCTCATCAATGTGAGGTGATATCTTGCAGTTTTTATTTGCATTTCTCTACTGATGAGTGATGTAGAGCATATTTTCATGTGTTTGTAGGCCATCTGTATCTTCCGTAGATAGGTGTCTCTTCAATTCTGCCTGTTTTTTGAGTAGGTCATTTGCTTTTTTGCTGTTAAAGAGTAAGAACTCTTTATATATATTGAAGATGAACCTCTTGTCTGATCTATGTTGTACAAATATCTTCTATTCAATGCATTGCCTTTTTTGTTTTATTGGTGTTTTCTTTAGCTGTACAGGAGCTTTTGAGTTTGATGTAGTTCAATGGTCTGGTTTTATTTTAGTTTCTTTTGCCATAGGTGTCATGTCTCCAAATACAAAGAGCATTTATTTTACTTTATAGTCTGTGTATTTTATGTTTTGGGTCTTATATCCGGGTTTTTAATCCATTTTGAGTTATATTTTGTGTATGGTTCTCATGAGTAATCTAGTTTCTTTTTTTTTTGCAAGTGGCTGTCCAATTTTCCTAGCACCATTTGTTGAATAGACATCTCTTCCTTCATTGGATGCTCTTAGTTCCTTTGTCATAGATTAACTACCTATATAGGTGTATTATTTTTGGGCTCTCCGTGTTATACCATTGGTCTGTGTGTCTATCTTTATTCCATTATCATACTGTTTTAATGATGAAAGCATTGTAGTATTTAGTTTGAAGTTAGGGAATGTGGTTCCTCTATCATTCTGCTGTTTTCAGAGAATAGCGTTGACTATTTGAGGCCTTTTGTGGTTCCATACACATTTAAGTATTTGTTTAATTTCTTTGAAAAATATCCCTGGAATTTTTATTGGAATTACATTAAAACTGTATATTACTGTGGATAAAATGACCATTTTAACTATGTTACTTCCTCCAATCCATGAGTACAGAATATCCTCCCTACCTTAGTGTTCTATTTATTTTGTAAAAGACATAGTTTTTATTATGAGGTCTTTCAACTCTGTCATTAAGCTTATTCCATGGCATTTAACACTTTTTAGTATTCCTTTCTTAATTTCCTTTTATTTTTTATATATAGGAATGCTACTGATTTTTATGTATTGATTGTATAACCTATCACTTTGCTATGCTCATTTTTTTATTTCTAGAAGTTTCTGGTGGAGTCTTTAGGTTTTCTAGATATAATATCATCATCTGAAAATAATGATAGTCTTATTTCTTCTCTTCCTATTTGGATTATTTTAATATTCCTTTCTTGTCTTATTAATCTGCCTAAAATGAATATAGCAATGTAAACCAAAGAAATAATAAAAGTATTTCAATAAAAAGAACAAATCAACAAATTCAGTAAAGTTGTAGTATATAAAATCAATATACAAAAATCCATTGTATTTATATACACTAATAACAGATTATCAGGTAGATACATTAAGAGAACAAATCCATTTCAGATTACATCCAAAAATAAAACACTTCGGAATAAATTTTAATAAAATAGTGAAAGACCTGTACACTGAAAATGAAGTAAGATATTGAGGAAGACCAAGAAATAGAAAGAGAGCTCATGCTCTTGAACTGGAGGAATTAATAGTGCTAAAACGCTCATACTATCCAAAGTGATAGATTAAACTATCAAAATTCCAGTAAAGGCACACTCCAGTAGTCTAGGAGTTCAGTACACAAGGTGTAGTCCTTATACATTCTAAGGTCTCTGAATTAAGACCAGGGGCCACAGAGAGCAACCAAGACAAACAAGTAAATAAAAATAAAGTGTTCTTTTTCTTCACCTCTCTCTTCCTACCTGCCTATCTTTGCTCACCTTCATTCTTACCTGAACCCTTCCTCTATAAAAAAAAATTCCAATGATATTTTCACAAATAGAATAAATAATGCTAAAAAATTTGTGAGCTACCAAAGACTCCCAATATACGATGCAATTTTGAGAAAGAACAATAATAATGAGGCATTGCACTCCCTGTATTCAACTTCATTTCAAATCTATAGCAATCAAAACAGTATGGTATTGATATAAAAACAGACACATAGAATACAAAATAGAGAACCCTGAAATAAATCTCTATCCACACATTATATTTCTGTGTGTGTGCATGTGCATGTATGTGTATACAGACATATATGGTAAATTAATTTACCAGAAAGTAATTAAGAACATACAATGGAGAAAGAACAGTATCTTTTATAAAGAGTATTGGAAAAACTAGACAGCCACCTGCCAAATATAAAACTGGACTACTACTACTATAAACCATATACAAAAATTAACTCAAAATGAATTAAAGACTTGAATATAAGGCCTGAAACTAAAAATCCTAGAGAAAATAGTAGGTGGTAAACTCGACTATTCATGATTTTTTTGTTTGATCTGACTCCAAAAGCAATTGAAAGAAAAACTATAATAATTAAATAAGACTATATCAAACTAAAGCTACACAAAAAAATGAAATCATCAACAAAATAAAAAAGAAACCTATTGAATAAGAGAAAATACTTGTAAATATTATATCTGGTAAGGATTAATATGCAAAAAATAAAATGTTTAAAATACTCTTACAATTCAATAGCAATAAAAAATAATAATAACTCAATTTAAAAATGGGCAAAATATCTGATAGACATTTTTCCAAAGAAAAATATATTTGGTCAATAGATACATGAAAAGATGTTCAACATCACTAATGATCAGAGAAATGCAAATCAAAACCACAATGAGATATCACCCTATAATTGTTAGGATGGCTATTATTAAAAAGACAAGAAATAACAAGAATGTGGAGAAAAGGGAACCTTTTTTCATACTGGTGAGAATGCAAAATAGTGCAGCTACTATAAAAACAGCATGGAGTTTCTTCAAAAATTAAAAATAGAACTACAATATGTAATCCAGTAACTTTACTTCTGAATTTTTCTCCAAAGAAAACAAAAACATTAACTCAAATGGGTAATTACCACCATGTTCACTGCAGCATTTTTTACAATAGCCAAGATATGAAAACAATCCAGGTGTCAACTGATGAATACATAATGAAAATGTAGTATGTACCTATATACTATGGAATATTATTCAGTCATAGAAAATGAAAAAAATGTCATTTTAGAAATAAATACGGACATTCATAGCATTAGGCTAAGTAAGATAATAAGTCAAACAGAGAAATACAGTATTATTTAATTATACATGGAATGTGAGAAAAGGAAAGCTTACATAAGCTCGTTGATACAAATTACAGATGGGTGCTTCTCAGGGGCAGTGGGTGAATGAGAACAAAATGGGCGTTAGGGATAAAAAGTCACAAATTTCAAGTTATAAAAGAAATAAATCATGGACGTGCAATATACCTCATGGTACATGGTATATCGCACTGCCTATCTGAAAGTTGCTAACAGAATAGACCTTAAGCACCCCTTTTTACAAGAAAAAAAAATTTTGTAACTGTGTGGTGATGGAGGTTAACTAGACTTACTGAGACTATTTTGAAAAATATGTGAACATCAAATAATTTTAATGCACACCTGAAATTATTATGTTAATGTCAAATATACCCCACTTGAAAATTTCTTAAACAAGAAAATTATTGTCATTTTATTTTGAATTATTTTATTTATTTTATTTACACCTGTAAGTAACAAAGTCTTTTTAACTCGCCTAAACAAGAACATGGAGAAAGAATTAGAGAAACACTAACCTCCCAAGAACTTGAATACAAGGATCCCCAGGGACTATTTCCTTAGCTAGAAATATCTCTTTCCCTCTTACAGACTGAAAATTCCTGCCATAGTGAGTCATCAAACTGACAGGAGTACTTTTTTTTCAATGTTTTTTATCTCTTTTGTTTACATTGCTATATGATTTTTAGGATATTGAATTCAAATCTCTGACTGGAATATTTGTATATCCTTCCAATGAATTAGTATAGAAAAATGCTAAAAATACTACATTCAAATGTAGCACCAATAATAATAAATAAAAGTAGTTACAAATTATATGATACCTGGTTGGTACCAGCACTGCACTGAGAACTTTAGTTTTAATCTTCACAGAAACCCTTTAAATTGAACATTTTCTCCATTTACAAGTAAGTAAATTATGATGTGGAGAAGTTAAGAGTATATGAAAAGTTTTACACTTAGTAACTGGCATGGCTTAAATTTTAAAATCTTTAGAAGTCCAATTCAGAATCAACATCCTTTTCTCAAAAATAGGGCTTGGAATGCTACAGAACACATATGTCTGCAGAAATAAGATTAGTTTTCATTTATACATAGTAAATTGTGGAAGATTTTTCAGAATATAAAAATTCTATGTAAGTAAAGAAAAAGAAAAACTTAAGAAATCTAGGGAATGCTATCATTTAAGGACCTAGTTTTGGGTGGCAATCTTCTTAGTTTACTAAAGACTGGGGGTCTTTTGGTGACAGGGAGCTATCATTGCTAAACCTAGTATGGGCCCCAACAAAATGGAATGATCAGGTTACCCTATAAGTGGCAAATTAAAAGACTGCTGAAGAGAATCAGAAAGAGCAATTGGAGAATTACACTTAGAACATGGGGTCAAAGGCCTGAGGCAGTGCTGAACCTGCAGGAGTAAATTCCATGAGTCTCAAAGGCTTCAAATAAATCTAAGTATGAGGATGGAAAACACCCACAAGCAGACCATTGCAGTCCTTCAGAGAGCATTTCAACCAAGTGGTGATGAACAAAGGCAATTTGTAAGCTCTAAGAAGAAATAGTTGATAATATTGCAATTTGCAGAAAAGAAAAAATAAAAATTCAAGAGAGGACAGATTGTAACAAGACTGCAGTCTGTGTGTTAAGGACGGGAGAGACATTACACATTCCTGAAACTGGAAAAGAGAATGTGAAGAGAATAGTTTGCAGTACCGCAGATGAAGATTCATAACTAGAGTGACAGACCAAAAGACTGACAAATATGGAAGTTACTTCATATCCTCTATAAAAAGTTGTCAGATGGACTCAATAAAATCTGAGATTCAGAAAAAGAATAACAAACACAGGGTGTCATTATGGACCAGACTCTGTGACAAGTACATTTATTTATACTGCCACATTAAACTCACGTTGAAGGAGTCATACACTCATTCTCAAGAGAATGATATTGGTGACTGTACCTGCTTTCTTGAGAACTGCAAATAATTACGTTTCTATGCAAGAAACAGCAAGACCTATTTCAAATGGTTTTCTTCATATTACTTAGCAAAATTGTAATTGTTACCATGTTCATATAATCATAAGCCTATATTCTTAGGAACACTGTACGGGTTGCCATTCCCACTCATTATTTAAGGTCTGAAAGACTTAAATCATATTTCTAAATGCTAACATTCTTTCCTTTTAATCACCTTTAATCTAGAGCTAAGTAGATGCAGGAAAAGTGACCTCAAAAATTTTATCTGTGGTACTCTAGTTCTCATACACTCTAGAAAAAATTTTAATGCTCTTATTAATAATTTTTAGGCTTTAGCTTTATATAAAATCATTTGCTCAAATGCTAAAGCCTGATGCCATCCAATTCAGTATATTAGTTATAAGTGAATAAAAATAAAAATTTTTATCTATGATAAAATGTGTTTTATATACATAGAACAGTGGATATATATCACATGTAGCAAGACCCACAAGAACCTGGCAGCAACACGAATACTCACCAAAATGAACTCAAATAGATTCTGTAAAGTAGAAAAAGAACTCAGTAGAATTTCTGGCACAGAGCAGGATCTAAATAAAAATTAATTTCCCCTTGATTTAGAGATATACATACAGCTTATGAAGTTCTTTTATGGAATCAAATATTCACTTTACCTTTGTTACAGACTCATCAAAAAGTTCAGTCATTTTTAAGAATCCAGAGCAATGTTTTCTAGAGATCGTTTTCCCTACTGATATTCATTTACACGCCAACAAAATCCCCTTCTGCCAAATCAGTCATTTCAGATCTTTAGATTTTCCTGTAGGTCAATGCCATCAGTTTAGGATTAAAGGTTACGAAAATTCAGAGAGCAAATATATCTGTTTAAAATAGTCTGTGTAAATGCTAGCAAGGTTATAAAACTTGTGTATTAGTAATAAATAATATTTTTATAATGACAGCTTAGTGATACCAAAATTAAATACTTCGATATAAAAATACAGCTAAATTAGTTTTTCTTGTATCGTTATTTTTTTCTTAATACAATTTTTCAAAAGATCTGAATGCTATATACTCAAGAATTCCACAATATTTCAACCATAAGATTATGCCAGAAATGACAATTTTTAAATCACACAGAAATGTAAGAATTACAAAGATTAAAAAATGTACTGATGGTTAACTCATCAGTGAAGTCAAAGAATGGACTTGAAGTTTACTTTTACACATTATACCAATTCTATGACTGATGAAATTAATATAACTTATTCAATATCCTCAAGGGAAAGCGTCATTTCAATGATAATGCCATGAAGATGTACAGGTACCTATAAAACGCTACCTGCCTCACTTGATATGGTATAATCAACAATACAATGTTATGATTACCATTATTTGTAATTAAAATACTAAATCAGTGAAACCCCTTGATTCTAGACATTCTTACTTTTCATGGTTTTAAGTATTCAAGTTAACATTTCAACTAGAAGTGTATAAACATTAAAAAGTGTTGTAACTGAATTTATAAGTTAAAAAGTCAATGAAATATTATGTAAATGTCTTTATAAGATTACAATTTAGATACATAAAATATTTGAAATTCTTCTTTTATAATAAACCTAGAGTTTCCAGGACAGTATTTATTCTCTATGATCATTCAGAGTCACTCATTTAACAGGAACAATTGCTTGCCAAACACCACCTTCTGGGCTAAGTGAAATAAACAGCGTAGTACCACTATCAGGAAGTCCTGACCAGCAATCCAGAAGATAACCACAAAAAGAAAATGGCAATATTTAGAGTAAGAAAGACAATCTATTTAAGAAGCCATCTGTATATACAATTGAGTTAAGTGAAGTCCTCAGCTAGGAAAAATTATGCTTCGGAATTTAGCTAAACAAATCTAAAATAAGTATTATAATCAGAAGCATGTGTGTTATATTACACTCTGTCCTCCAAAAAAGTGTCACAGAACATCAAAGCTGTAAATTTTCATAGGTATTTTTGTTAGGACAGTAAATTATTTTGATATTTCGCAACTCTCATCTGTTGCAAATCTAAGAAAATATTCACTGGAGAATCCTTTTTTTCATTAATGAAGTCACTGCCAAAATAGTACTAATTATTAAAATATAAAATTTGTTTAAAAAGAAATGCTTAATTGCCTGATTTTTCCCCAAAATCACCAATAAAAAACCTTACAAATTAGATAAGACATTATGGTGGTAGTAAGATTAAAGTGACTAAAGGATTTACATTTTTTAGGAAGGGACTGAATTTTAGAAATGCTGTATCACAGCTTTTTTCAAAGAAGAAAAGACCTCAGTATCTTGCTATTTAAATACATCTTTTTGAAAAAGCTAGTTACTCCTCTTTTTCTCCTGAGTCCTTCTCCCACTAATCATTATATTGTCATCCCACTACCTTCTAATAATCTTCTAAACAATTAGTGGTATAAGATATAAGCAAATTAATTTATCATCTGGCTTTGCCACTCATTTTGCTACCTAATCGTTTTCTTTCTTCTTCAGACTCATAAGACAAGTGAAAAAGTTCTAAAAATTCTCTGCCAATCCATCATGGTTTAGACTGCTGCTTGTATTTAGGTAGAATATAAGATATAAATATTATGCACCCCAATGTGTCTATTACTTTAAACTATTTCAGAGAAATTTTGAAGGGCTCAGCATTGGTCTGGAATTGTCTCACACCAGACACGCTGTCCAGAGTTGGTGAAGGAATGAAGCATCCTATGAAGCCAGGGATAGATTAGATTCTCATAAATATACTATCATGATTTCTTCTTGTTGTTTTAAGAATTCCAGTGTTCTAAGGGAGTTCTTTTGGCAAAATATTCTAAAATGTTTAGGATATGCTAAAAGGTAAAGGTTCACGAGCCCATCTTTCATCACAAATTTTCTGAGGGCAGTCTATTCCTTTGCAGCCTGGCTTACTCAAGTAAACTGACCTCACTTGGGTTCTTTAGTGTCACAAATCTTAGCTCTCATGTTATTCAAAAAATTTTTCATATGTAGTCACTCCTCTGGGTGCCAGCCATACCACACTTGGAATTTATGTCCCCTTTCCTTCCCCCTAGACTTCATCACTGCCAGGAATTAGGCAATTTCCCTTCTCTCCTTTTCAAACCTCAATTGCAAAGGGTTGGTTGTACCTAGCATGACTTCTTAATTGCACCCAACCTTTAAGGACAGCTACTCAAATTGTTTTGACAGGTCCTATATCTGTTTCTGGTTTTTGTTTATTTTCTTTGTTTTTTAACTCATAGGCTTTGTTGGAATCTGAAGATCCACCCAGCTCCATCCATCTTTCTCCAACTGTCTCTAGGAAACTGGATCTTTATGAACCATATAACCTGACTCCTTTATCCCATAACCTTCAACTGATGGGTTAATGGAGAGCAGAGTAACCATTAAAATGCACCTCTCACATCTCCACCTTCAGGGAGTGTAATAAACTGATGGTCAAAATCATTCTGAAATTCATCACATCTGTGTCAAGGTCATACTTCTCAAGTGCCACTTCTAGTCAATCACTGAACATAGAAGAGAAGAGAAGGTTCATCTTCTACAAGGTCTATAACTCCTGATGGATGGCATTAGCTTGAAGATTCCCAAAGCCTTTTTTAAAGCATTATTAGAACTCCATCACAGTCTAACTTGTCTTACTAAGTCTTCCTTCCTGCCCTATCTCTAGAATGTTTGGTGTCAGTCTGATAACTTCTATGGCTTCTTTTCGCTCCCCCCACCCCACTACATTTCTCACAGGAATTTCCCTAATAAATTACTGCTGTATAATTTAATCTTGGGATCTGCTTCTTGGAGACCCTGAATGAAGGAATGAAGGAAAATAAGAGACTCAGTTAAGACTGATTTCCCTGAGTTCTCTTCAATTGTTGGACTACAAGTCGGAAGCTCTAACAGAAAAAAAAAAAGAACAACAACAACAACAAAAAAACAAAGTGATAAGTTTTTTCAGTTCCAGTAACTATTTTTTTAACTTGTTCTTTCAGACCTGGGGTTGGTAACAGCTCTTCCTATTGGTCCCTTTATTAAATTCCCTTCAATTAACTTGTTTTTTCTACCTTTATTTAAAACCTGTGGAAAATGTTTGCTACTTGTAAATATGACAATTTAACAAATTATAAAATAAGTAAAATCGAGTAAAAAACAGGAAATATATTTTAATTTTACTGAAGGAACATTTTGAAATATTTTAAATGTATAGAAAAGTAACAAAGGTAACATAAAGAACCCCTGTATATGTTTAACATAAACATTTGTGTTCTCATTCCCCTCTCTCTCTCCATATATGTGTATGTGTATATATGTTTGTGCATATATATTTGTGTCCATACATATATTATATATAAAATATTAATTTTTCTAAATTATATGAGCGCAAATTCCATGCCTGAGTCCCCTTCAATTCATTGCATATATACTAAAAACAAGGACCAAGAATAAGAAAAAAATAAACATTTACGTAATATTATTTCCTAGTGATAGACTGTATTCAAATTTTTCCAACTGAACTAACAATATCCCCCATAGAAAAAAATGTATTGTCCAGATGTGAATTCAGAATCTCATATTGCATAATCACTCTCTTTGTATACAGCATCTTTTCTCTACCAGGATTGTAAAATTTATAATCAAAGGTATACATACCCAAAGAAGGAGAACCCCCAAAAGTAGATTCTAGAACATGTTTGATTATAGGTTAAATGGTGGATGGACAACCTACTTTTTTAGTAGAGGACGATAAGAGACATTAGCAATTCATGGCATGATGTAGTCTCATGATCACTTGATTATCAGTAGCGGCACGGAAAAGGATGCAGGTACAGAACCAGACAATGAGAGATGAAATGAATGCAGCATTTACTTGCTCTGATGCTAATGGTGTTTACTAAAATTACATCTTGTTATAACTTCTTCTGATAATCCCAGAGAACAACATAGGAAAAAAAAGACTTCAAATACACAACATAGGGCACAAGTCAATTATCAAAGAGGCTCTATACCATCTTTAAAGAGTCTCTTCTCTTTACCCTCAGAGTAAATAAGACCAAAGATCAAGAATAGGACTTGAATATTAGGGTTTAAGAGTTGTAAAACCAAATAAATGTATAATTTTGCTCTCTTATGCCAAGATAAGGGCAGTTGGGGGAAGGAACAGAACCCTCAGATGTGGAATAAAAGCACTGGGCAAATAAGACTGAGAAATATTGAGTCTTCAAACCTCTCGAACTTCTGCTAACAGCAGAAAGACTCATCCCTCCTGGAAGAGGGATGATTGGCTAATAAAATAATAACTATTCCTCTGAGGAACCATTCTTATCCTCCCTCATTGTCATCAGATTTATGATTAAGTTGGATTCTTGCACAGACTAGTCAGAGAAGAATAAGGCCTGGATCAGATAGTGATAGCCTACACACCTAAATAATTAAAGGATCCTGGCAATGCAGAGCAGGGCAATCTAGGGTTCATGCAAAAAAACAAACAGATTTTTGTACTACAGTAGAATAGAGCAAAAAAATTGATACTATGTTTTCAGCCCAACTTGGGATTTAACATGCATGAGTAACAACAACTTACTTTTCAGACAGAAAAACTAAAACTGGATTAATTTAACTTACCAAGATAGAGAAAATAAGAGTCATAATCTAAAACGTGGTAGTAAGACATTTTTAAAAAATATTTGAACCTTAAACCTCAATCCTAGTGCATAACTTCTAGCCTAACCAGCAACACCTCTTGCTTTATCTTTTGTTTACTGTTTGGTTTTTTACCTTGAATCAGGTTTGGGGATAAAAAAATCCATTAGAAGTTTCCCATCGGATCTTGCAATTACAGGGTCTTGAGGAAATATTATTAAACATTCAGTGTTTCCTATAATTATGTTTAAATGCCTTAGTTCATAGCAGTTCCATTTTTGATAAAACATCAGAGGATCACCCAACTATCAAGGATGTGTATGAGGAGTTATGGACTCTGGAAGAGACTTGGTTGTGACTAAGAGTTCTAAAATCAGATGCCTGAGTGGAAACCTCACAACTAATGTGGCCAGGTTACCCAGCCTTCCTGAGTCTATTACCCATCTCCAAATGCTTATAACTGCCAGCATCACCGAATTTAATAGGTTTGCTCTATAAAGCACTTAGAATCTTCTCTGGCATATTATAAGCACTCAGAAAGTTTTAGCTGCTTGCTCTACTGTAAAAGGGAATGTTTTTGTATCTCTGTCTAGAAGAATGGACACTAAAATCCAAAGCCATGTGATTCTAAAAATATACACTGTTTACACAGCATGCAGCAGCATTCATACTGTTGCAAAGACAAGTACAAATCTTCAATAATTTCCATATCACACTATGGCCCCTCTCAAACACATGGAACATATCACAAAAGGCTATATTGGATTACAGATCTTCTGTTATGTAAGAGTGCCCGCATGCGCGCACGCGCGCTTGTGTGTGTGTGTGTGTGTGTGTGTGTGTGTGTGTGTGTGTGTGTGATTATAGACATTCCTTTTCCCTAATCCCATCTGCACTATAGTCTGGAGAGTGTCATCAATGACACAGCTCAGAATTGAATCCAGATGGAAGTAAAAACATTTATTAGCCCAGTGGAGGAAATACCATAAGAGAAACATATTTAGTGTGAGATATGGAGCTAGGAAATTCCTTTGAGACTAAACTTAGATACTTCACAATATTAAGTTTCACTGTTCTTTTCATATCTTATTTTCTAGTTATTGCACATTATTTAAGTGAATAAATAACAAATCTATGTTATCTTTATGTTTTCATCAATGGGAGATGAAAAGAAGGAGTTCTTAAAATATTGCTCATATAGGATTAGACTGGCCTATTAATATGAAGAGCAGACCATGAGAATTGGACACTAATAAAAAATACAGCCCAGTACTTAAGAAACGCAAATAATATCTAAAGAGAAGATGTGACCTGGTAGAGGCGAGATTCAGATCCTCCCCAAAGAACAACTTGAAATTCACCTATTCTCCTGAGGCAAATACTGAGGAAGGGCAGGCACAGAGGTTCGCAGACAGAGTGGCTTTCGTGAGGACAAAGGGTAGGTGAAATGTTCCAGCACACAGCTAAACCACAGATTTGGAACTCAACATAAGAGCCACGGTGGGGTGGAACCGTGGGAGGACTGGAATGGCCTTAAGAGCCATAGCAGAAAGAGCAAGGAGCCTGCCTAGAGGCACCAGGATTCGGAAGACAGGGAGACCCTCTTGGCGTGGGGTGGAAGGAGAACCAGCAACCTGGGGACAGAGCTGGAACCCTCATGGTGAAATTAAACTGGGCACCACCATAACCAAATGCAGCTAGGGAAATTCCCCAACCTTAATTCCTTCCCACCACTGTTTGAGTCTTCCTTTCAGTATCCACCCACCGGATATTCCACCAAGAGGATTAAAGGAAGAAGGCAGTCTCCCTGAAAGGACTAAACCTAACATTAACTGATAGCGCCACCCTGAGGGCAGAGGCAGAACTGCAGTCTGATTGTCAATTGTGGACCAACATCAAGGTGATCACCCTACATGATACCAACACTGCAGGGAAACCAAACTCACAGAAATATAAACAGAGCACAAAATAGCAAAGATGCAGAGAAACATACATGAAATGATGGATCAAATAAAAAACTCAAGGGAAAAATCTGATTACAGCAGACATATGCAAACTATGTGAAGATGAATTTAGGGTAACAGTGATTAACATACTCATGGGAATCCAGAAAACACTATAGGAAGTAAAAGAGAACATCTAAAAAGAAAGAGAAGAAATGAAGCAAGATCAAAGGAATGACGAATAGGATAGCTGAACTAAAGAATTCAATACTCAGTAATAGGATGGATGAAGCTTCCAATAGAATGAGTGATCTGGAAAACAGGTCAGAACTCATTCAAGAAAACCAGCAAAGAGATTTTTTCAAATGCAAAGAAATAAAGACAGCATTTGGAGACATTTAAGATAACATCAAAAGGAAAAAATTTGCATCCTAGGAGTCCCAGAAGTTGAAGATAGACAAAGGTGGTTGGGGGGTTGAAATGGTATTTGAAGAAATAATATAGGAGAACTTCCAAAACCTGAATAATGAAACAAGCCTTCAGACCCAGGGAGCTCAAGGAATTACCAATAATAATAATAATAAAAAAAAACCCAAACAGAACTAATCCCAGATACACTGACATAAAAATGTCAAAATTATAAGATAAAGAATCTTAAAAACAGCCAGAGAAAAGCATGTCACATTACGAAAGAGTTCCCTAAGATAATCTGTGGATATCTCAAATGAAACTCTACAAGCCAGACAGGAATGGTATGATATATTCATAATGCTGAAAGAAAAAGATTTTCAACCTAGGATACTACACCCTATGAGATTTTTCAGCACCAAAGGAATGATAAAAAGCTTTCTAATAAGCAAAACTTAAAGTAACTCATCACCACAAAACCACCTGTGAAAAAAATATTAAAGGATGCTCTATAAGGCACAAAGAAACCCCACATAAAAACAGTAAGACAGCAAAATAAAAAGTGGGGAGAAAGAGAAGAGAACAAAAATGTGGATAGTTAGAATGAGTGGAAGACTAATCTGTATTCGAATAAAAGTAGGAAATAAACATAGAATTGTTAATGCTAACTTCAGAGTAACCTCAAAATACATCCCCAGGGAAAAGCAAAGACGAAAACAAAAAGGGACATCAATCAAAACATAACTACACTCATCCAACCTAAAAAGAGAAAGAGAAGAACAAAGACACTGTCTGGAGCAACACACAGCAGACAAATCACAAAATGACAATAAGTAGCTACATAGCAATAATCATCCTAAATGTCAATGGACTGAACTCACTCACCAAACAACACAGAGTGGCTCAATGGATTAAAAAGTATAACTGAACATTCTGTTGCATTCAGGAAACCCAGCTTCTTTCAAAACATAAACCAAGGCTCAAAGTCAAAATGGCAACATCAAAAGAGCAGGAACAATTACATTCATATTGGATAAAATACACTTCTATCTTGCAGAGCTATATGACAAAGCAATAGTGATAAAAATGGTATGGTACTGGAATAATAACAGAGGCACAGATCAGTGGGATAGAACTGAATCACCAGAAACTGACACACTTAGAAACAGTTACTCTGAAAAAGGAGCCAAAAGCATACAACGGAGAAGAGTCTCTTCAATAAATGGTGTTGGGAAAACTGGACAGTCAAATGCAAAAGAATAAAGCTAGACCACTCTCTAACAACATTCACAAAAATTAACTCAAAATGGAGTACAGACTTGGCCATCAGACAGGAAACCATTAAATTCTTAGAAGACAACATAGACTTTCTACGACATCAGCTGCAGACAGGTCTTCGGGGACTCAACTTCAGCATCAAGGGAAACAAAAACAACTGGGACTACATCAAACTAAAAAGCTTCTTTACAATGAAAGAAAAGTATCACCAAAGTCAAAAGGCAGCCTACTAACTGGGAGAAGATATTTGTATTTCATATTTCTGACAAGGGCTTAATATTTAAAATACACAAAGAACTTATAAAACACAATGGCAGAAAAACAGGCAATTCAATTTAAAAAATGGGAAGAGGAATTGGAGAAATATTTTTCTGAACAGGATATACAGATGGCCAACAAGCACATGAAAATATGGTCCTACTCCCTGACTTTCAGGGCAATGCAAAATCAAAACAACAATGGCATATCACCTGAGACACTGGTGACTATCCAAAAGTCTGGAGACAACAAATGTAGGCAAGGATGTGGAGAAATGGGAACACATTTACAGAGTTGGCAGGAGTGCAAATTGATGCAACCCCTATAGAAAACAGTTTGGAGATTTCTCAAAAAGTTGAAGATGGAAATCCCATATGATCCTGCCATTCCACTTCTGGGTATTTACCCAAGAGACACAAAAACACTCATCCACAGAGATTTATGCCTCCCCATGTTTTTTGCAGCCCTATTTACAATAGCTAAGAAATGGAAACTACCTAAGTGCCTAACATCGCATTAGTGGATAAAGACGATGTGGTACATATGCAATAGAACACTACACAGTCCTTAGAACAGATGAAATCCTGTCATTTGAATCAACATGGATGGATCTAGAAGAGATTATGCTAAGTGAAGCAAGTCAAAAGAAGAAAAGTAGATACCAGATGACTTCACTAATATGTGTACCATGGATAGACAAAACAAAGGAACCGATGGAATGAAACCAACTTTTGGACACTGGCAATACAAATGATTTACCAACAGGGAATGGAAGCGGGGTGGGAGGTGCAGGGGGCAAGGGGGTGGAAAATGGTGGCGGAGGAACAGGGAACCTATACATATGAAGTTTTATTTAATATGCAGAATAAGTTACTACTTTATATATGTATATATGTGTGTATATTTTATATATATGTATGTAAAGAATGCTCTAAAATCCAACTTCAAAGTAATTTCATCCAAACAAATAATTCAAGTTCAAAACATGCAAACAGTTTTCCATACATACGCTTGAAATGAGAAATGTTAGCTCACAACATAGGGCTTCACACTGACCCAAATGGCTGCAGTGTCCCTACCTTAATCTAAATCACTGAGTGGAGAATTGTTACTACAGTATAACTCAAAAACACAGCTAATACAAGTAAGAATCACTGTTTTCCTTTCAGATTCCTGGAATAGTTGTTGAAGTCTTACTTACTTTACATTATAAGTTAAAAACAAAATCATTTACAGCCATTCAGTGTACTGTCTTCAGTAATATGACACTGCTTTCACAGACTTCCCTCACCAATATGACTTTACTACTGCAGGAATGTTTTGGCCAAGAGAAGAAAATCTGAACATGATGATATTATTTCAGAAACTTCTTGATAGTCCATTTGAATGAACATCAAACTGCTAGACTTCTCAATTGATACCATCAAATCACTGTTTACTCTGAGATTCTCTTTGAGATATTTTCCTCAAAACCTTTGCTTGCTGGTGCACCCTGGTAGCTGAGGAGTAAAATGTGCAGCTGTGGCATTATAGTTCCCATAAAGCTCAAGGACTCGGGTTTGCAACCTGGGGTCTGTGGGAAAACCCAAATTGAACAACTAAAACACACAAATGTTCCCTTCTCCTCTCTGTCTGCTTATCTGGTAACTTACTTTCATTCCTGCCTGTTTCCTTCCTCAAAAAAAAAAAAAAAGCCTAAATTTACTTTCCATGTCCATTAGTTCTAAATGATCATATCATGACCCATATCAAACCAAAATATATATCAAAACAATTTTGGAAAAAATTATTGTTGATTGTGGTACAAACATGTTGAAGCTCATTAACTCTTCTTCATCTAGAATGCTCAGAATTAGAGGATTTCAGTAAATCTGAAGACAGAAAGTAGAGGCAACAATCTCAGGAATTAAAGGACTTCTGGTACATCTCAGGACAGAGAAGATGGCGTCAACAATCTCAGGATTGGTGAAAATCACAAAGAACTAGACCATCTTCTATAGCCTAGCACAAGATGATTTTTTTTCCTGGAGAATACGCAAAATAGAGACTCTGTATCTGCAAGTACCTGAAAGACCTGGGAAAAAGCAGAAGACATACTGAAATCCTTGGGATTTCCTGTAAGTTAACTTTCAGAGAGATGCCTTGTTCCCTCCCTCGCTTCCCATCCTTTGGGTCCTAATACACAGGAGTTCCTGTAGTCTCCAGGAAGAAATTAGTTTCAAGAGAAAATGTTACAGAGACTGACACACAATAATGCCACAATGAAATAACAAAGTCCTTGATCCTATGAATTCCATGAATTTTAATTCCTACTCTCAAATGTGAGTGAACAGAGAGTGCCAGATATTTCAGGAAAGTCTCCAATCTGAAAGAAAGAGTATCCCTCCAGGGGGTGTGGGAGAGATGCTCATATAAAATAGACACTATATAAACTAGAAGAAAATTTCAAAACTAACCTCTGAAAGATGGAAATTATCACATAGTGGAGGACCAGAAGATAATAAAAAATGAAGAAGATAAAACAAGAAAAAGTCTTAGAAATTACAATTATGATAGAAGAAAGAAAAACATTTAAGAGAAGTTTTGGGAAACACATTTTTTTCGGAAAACAGAATTTACAAAAATAGTAGACTTCCTAAAGGAGAAAAAGAAATAAATATGAGACTTAGTGAAGGGATTTGACATCTGACTAATAAAAAGTGTCACCAAAAGAGATAGGGGATAAAAGAGAAAGCAAGAAATTATTAAATAAATACAAATTTTTCAGAATGCTTAATTAAATGGGTGAACGAAGACCCATATCAAGGTACTTCCTTGTGAACTTTAAAATCACCATGGGTCAGGGTAAGATTCTAAAAGCTTCTAGAGAGAAATTAAGATGGTTACAAACAAAGAACTATTAAGAGAATTATAAGAGTAAGAATTATAAGAGACTTCACAACAGCATCACCAGAAATTGAAAGACAAATGGAAAATAGCCACAAAATTATACTTTACTTCTGACTATAGAAAATCTTAAGTCCATACAAAGTAGAGAAAATTGTATAATAAATCTCAGTGTATTATTACTTGGTTTCAATAATTATTTACTCATGGCCAGTCTTGTTTCTTTTTAGTCCCCACCTATATGTTTCTTCTCTCTGAAAATTTTAAGTAAAATCTCGGCAACAGAAATCATTTGTAAATACATTAGCATATATCAAAAACAGACCCTTTTAAGATATAACCATAATATTTTTATCCCACACCCCCAAAATTATCTTAGGTCCTTTAACATAAAGCAAGTGTTCACATTTAAAGGGTTATGCTCTAGATTTTCTTATTCTTTTTAACAATTTGTGTCTGTATCTAAGTAAGAGTCAGACATTTCTATTATCTTTCTCTTAATCTCTGGGTTCCCTCTTCATATTGCTTTTATTCCTGGCAAAAATTTTGTTGAGGAAACAAAGTCATTTTTCTTTAAACACTCCCCCGTCTGAGTTTTGCTAATGAACTCAATGGTGTCATGTAATGGATTCCTCTTTCCCTTATAATTCTTGATCATTAGAGTCTGAGGTTTTAACAAATACAGGTTCAAGAATTTGGTGGGGTGGGGGGCGGTGCTTATTGGTTTTTTTTTTTTTTTTTAACTAGACTACTTAACAGGTTGTGTTTTGTATTTTAATCAGGGGTTACATAATGGTTATGCTAACAGTTGTTGATGATCACTGTCTACCATCATTTATTCACTAGTGATTACAAAATACCCTTACTTCCATTTTACCTTTCTTGCCTCTTAATTTGTTAATTAGAATACTTACATTTTTTAAAAAGCTTTTTATTATTGTTTAGTTACCTAACATAGTTCCTACTGGAAAGGCAGAATAAATTTTTTGATTGTTCCCTCTTATTTGCCAACTTTAAAAATAATGAGGCATTTTCCTATTTTTTGATGTTAACAAATGAATTTGAGGGGGCCCATCTCACCTTATGAATTTACATACATTTCATGTGTTCATGTATTTCAATCCATTGAGATTAGTTTATTACTCTTATTGATACTCAAATTATACCATCAATTTAAATTAGTCCCTGAGTTCTTTTGACATATTCCAACAATTTAAAAATCTTCTTGGGTATAATAAAAAGGCCATGCTTATCTTTCATATTTCCTGATCCAGACCTTGAATATCCATTTCTCCAGGATCTTGGTTTCAGAGGAAATGGTATTTAAAAGACCTAATCTGGATGTAAAGTGATAGTGTTTTGCTTATCGCTTCTGGACTTTTTCTGTTGACAAAGCTAGCAAATAGATACTAAGTAATTTTAATTAAAAACATCATGATATATCAATGATATGTCATTTATACTTCCAATGAAAATTCAGAGCTTTCATTTATCTTTGGCATCTTACATATCTCCTTCCCTTCTCTCATAGCAGCAATAAATCTATTCTGAGAAACACTGATATATTATTATTTGTTATATTCTGCATACAAGAATAAAATTGACACAAATCATCAACTCTGTGAATACTATGACAGTTTAATATATTTTTGCAGTGCATTTGTCCACATGCAACCAGCAAAGTATAGTCAAATTACTGTATTGTATAGTCACTTATAATAATTCATCTAAGATTATGCCGCTAAAGTGCTCCTGAAACATTAGAATTCCCAGTAGCTCTGTTGTACTCATTTAACTTCCTTTGCATCTTGGGTCACTATGTGACTAAATTCTGGCCAATGCGATGTAAGTGGAAGTGATATTTGAAACTCCTAGAAAGTATTCTCAAAAAAGGAGATATGCTCCTATTTTTATTTTCTCCCCGTTTCTGTGTGTAAAGTCAGAGAAATAGATGATGCTCCAGTAGTAATATTCTCAAATAAACTGCTTGAATTAAGTAAGATAGAAACCCATGCTAAAGATAGAAAAAGAGTGAAATAAAATAAGCCTTAAATAAGGATAATCATATGTTGTCATAACAACTCTGAATTAGACTCTATTTTCCAAAGAATAAACAAACTTCTATTTTATTTAATCTGATGCAATTTTTATGTAATTCTGACTATATCTGATTCTAAATATCATAGGAAAAAGTAAATATATAGAAACTAAAATAAAAATATAAAGCAATTATTAACAGAAAAAAATCATCAATATCTTCAAAAAACACCACCTTACTTAACAATAATAAACTTTTATACTGCCATAATAGTATAAATACTGAATATTGATTTAATTATTAATTCAGATATGAATTTTTGGAAGATAAAACAAGCAAAAATTCTCATCTACTTTAATAAGTAGTCAATATGTAATATTTAAAATAAACAAATGGAAAAAAATAATACTGAAGTTTGCATGGAATTACAAAAGACCTCAAATGGTCAAAGATATATTCAAAAAAAGAAAAAGAAGAATGGAGGAATCACACACATCAATTTCAAACTATACTACAGAGAAAGTGTCATTAAAACAGTATGGTACTAGAATGAAAAAACAAAACAAAACCAAAGACAGACAGGTCAATGGAACAAAATTGAGAGCCCAGAAATAAAACCACATATTTATGGACAGCTAATCCATGACAAAGGAGCCAAGAATGGTCAATGTTGGACAAAAAAATCTCTTCAACAAATAGTACTGGGAAAATTAGACAGCCAGCTACCACAATAATGAAACCAGATTACTCATTAATACTACCTACAAAAATTAATTCAACATGAACCAATGACTTGGATCTAAGATCTGAAATCTTAAGATGCATAAAGAAAAACACAGGCAAAATACTCCATGCATTCATTTCAGAGAAGTCTTTGGGGAAGTGATACAAATGGCAAGGAAAACTAAAGCAAAACTAAACAAAGAACTACATCAAGTGAAGAAAGTTTGTTCAACAAAAGAAATCATTACCAAAATAAAAAAGTGACCTTCTGAATGGCAGAAGATATTTTCATATTATACATCAGACAAAAGGTTAATCTCCAAAATATATAAAGAGTTCATACAACCCAAAAGAGCAAATAACCCTGTGAAAAATAGGCAGAAGATCTGAACGGACAGAAAGACACATAAATGGCCTATAGCTACATTTTAAAAAATGTTCTCCATCACTCATCTTCAGGGAAATAGATACAAATAAAAACTAAAATGAATTATCAACCTCACACCTGTGAAAATGGCCTATAGTGAAAAAAAGTGACGAGTGCCAGTGAGCATATGGAGAAAAAGGAATTCTCTTACACAGTTGGTGGGAATGTAAATTAGTGCAAAACTCTTTGGAAAATAGTATGATGATTCCTCAAAAATTATTCAAATTAAACTACTGATCCCACTTCTAGGTAACTACCCAAAGAATACAAGAACACTGATCAGAAAAATTACTGTACCTCTATGTTTAGAGCAGTATAATTCACAATAGCAAAAACATAGAATCCACTTAATGTCCACTGAAATATGATTGAATAAATAATTTGTGGATTTATGCTTAATGGAATTCTTTACAGATACTAAAATAGATGAAATTGAGTCTTTGGAAAAAACTGGATAGAATTTGAAGTAATTATTTTAAATGAAATAAACCTGAAAAAAAAGGTACTGGATGGTTTTATTCACATGTGGGAGATAGAGAAAGATAATAAACGACTTAGGAAAACACTACAAAACTCAGATCTCAAGACTGCAGTTACCAGAGGGGAGAGAAAGAAGAGAGGGAAGGAAACTAGGGAATGAGTGGTGATCATGTGATGTGCACAAAGACTGAAATGTAAGTAAAAAAAAAATTCCCAATAAATAAATAACAATATAAGTATACTACTTTTAAATATTTAGATAAATGTTAGCATAAACTGCTATAGAAGTTGAAAAGGTTCACAAGTATGTTCCTCTAGTAGAGAAGCCAGATAATGGGTGGAGTCTGGTAAACAGCTGCTGTTTTCTGATATAAACTGTGAAGTAAAATCTGATTTTTAAAATCTACATATCTATCTCTTTGATAAAAATTTAAGGAATGTTTTGTTTTTATATTTGGGTCAGGTGGCTACCTACTTAAATGCAGCAAGATGTACTTTAAAAGTAAAATGTCTTCTTAGCTGGTTAGGATGAAGACACACCTATTACTTCCTCATTTAATTTCTGTAGTGGTAAAGTATCTAGAACACAATTAATTTCATTGAATATTTATGCTTGACTCTCAGGAATATACTTCCTCTTATAGTCTTCAGAAAAATAGTCTATCTCATCTTTCAAGATTCCATTGAGGAAACTGCATAAACTTCTCATTGACTCATTTATTATCTTCCACAACACCCTATAAGCAACATGAGGGCTAGGATCATGTTTGGTTTCCAGCCATACCTTTAGTTCAGTGTTTGACACAACACTGAAATTGCTAAATAGATCTTTTATAATTGAATAAAACCGTTTCAAAGTCTACTGTCTAGCTAACTTATTATCTTACAATGAGCCATATACAATTTTCACTTTCTCATTGGAACATTTACTTTCTTATACTCTAAAATAAATGCTGGGTGGGTAGTGGCAAAAGAAGAAGGCATTGCAGAAAGAGGGATTGTTGATATGCAAAACAGAGTAATGGAGAAGAGCACAGAATGTGACAAGAGCAAAGGAAGTGAAAAGACAAGAGATTGATCCTAGTGTTGCTTCATATTCTTTCAGCAACTCAGAAAGGGAACCTAGAGTTCAAAGACTTTCATTAAATTAGCCAGGGCACCCAGTTTGTGGCAAAAAGAAAACTAATGCCCTAATGCTCTAGTGTCCACAGCAATGAATGGGTCACTCTTCATCCTACAGCAAATATAGATTAACATACATGTATTTATACTGATACTTAATTCTGCAAAAATGAATCACACAACTGATTTTTAGATAACTGTGGTGAACTAATTACACAAAGCTCATTTAACATTTTGCATAATGCTTGTTGTTCAAAGAGTGGTTTAAAAAGAATCTTTTCTGAGTTTACTCAGTGTCTAGAAAATTTTGTACAAAAACCGCCATATCTAAACTCAGCAATAAATGGATCATTAAATCAGAGATGTCATGATGTGTTTCTAGTGGAATGCTACATGAAAATAGAAACTAGTTATTTTGAAATCACAGACCTCATTTAAGAAATGGGAAGTTTAGACAAATTCTCACAGGTTTAGTATCTTTTTTTTCTGCCCAGAATCATGTCAGCGATTCACACAGCCTGGGCCACAAGTCTTCATATTATAATTAGGATTTTCTTACAACCACCCCCACAAATAATAGTGATACAATGGCTGGTAAAACGAAATAGCATAGTTTGAAACAAGCCTTTAACAAAAATGTGACAGTATTTGTATTCAAAAGATAATTTCCAGGCTCTCAAAACTTTTAAAAAATATAAATAGTTCCCATGACACACAGAAAGAAATGCAATGTGTATCAAGCTTGAGGATTTTAAAATCTAATACAACTTAACTGCCACATTAGAAATTAGTGAAATTTCTTTTACATTGAAATTCTCTATAATGATGGCACTAATTTATCTTCAAGGTAGCATTGATTTGATTTGAATTGCATTTTAAATGCTGTCAGTGGGCCTAAAACTGCCCTTATAGTTTTATGTGATTAGTCTTGAAAAAAAATAAAAGAAAACGGACATAGAAATTTCAAGGAGAAAGTCAGGGCTGGAAGGAGTATAGAGTTACCTGGTAAGTCAACCCTTTAGTTCTTTGTTCAGTCTTACCACTTTTTGAGAACACAGAAAGACACAGGCCATGAAAGCAGAGCTCAAAACTCAAATTTGAATATCTATTGGGTTATATTCTCACTGAATCTCAGCTCCTCAACTATAAAAATGGAAAGAATAATATTTACCTTGTAGGACAGATGTGATCATAAAAGAAAATAATATATAAAATACATAATTAATCAAGTATCAGAGTGGTTTTTACAATTTTGGTTCCAGTTCTAAATTATATTAAAATAATTTTTTAATTTTAATAATATCTAATTTTATTTTTTATACTTTGTATGGTTGTTTCTTCAATTCCTCAGCACTTTTTTTCCAAACACCTCCAATGCTCTGCTCAGTCTTTCCTTTCCAGTCTTCATCCTGCCAACCCTACTTAAAGTAGTTTTCATTTAAGCAAAAAATGTTTCCTAACTTTCCCTAATGCTTAAAAGAAAAAGATTAAAGTAGCAGCTACAATAAATTCCTCCTGAGATTATAATCTCTCTTGGATTTAATTACACAACAAATACTGTTTTTCTTTTTATGCAAAGATGTTCCTGCTGTTGGTAGTATCCATGTGTGGGTGTGTAGTTGTGAAGACCGATGAGTGACCTGAGAGCTTTCCTCAATTATATCTTATAGATATCAGCCAGTTTTTTAAAATCCAGTAAAAACCACTTAAACCATTTAGAACTTTAATAAAACCATGCTCTGAATCACTGGAATAAAATCAAATATGAGTCTGTTGTTCTATGCTCATTGTTTGCTTGTTTTAACACTCCTCTTTATATTTTATTTTACCCAAACTAAAGTAAGATGCAGATTTAGAGAAAGACTACCTTTTAAATGTATTTGGTAACATGAGAAAAGAGATAATAAGCTTTCATTGTTCTCTCAACAGAAAATTTTCTACTGTCAATAACTGAGATCTACTGGGGAAAACTTGACAGATAAACTGTCAATAAGGTTAAATGTACATCCCAATATTTGCTTTCAACAACTTCAAAAAAAGTTGCATCTTGGAAGAGGTCCATTTACAGTGAGTTCTAAAGATGAAACAGAAACAAGAGAATTGATCAAGCAAGGAAAACAGTTATTGTTTTCAATTCTTTGTTGAATATTTGCTACTACCACCAAGATTTGTACTTGCAGCAACACTCCCCACTCCTTAACCCAGTGAAGTCCCTGAGGAGGTATGAGAAGATTTAGCCCCCAGAGACCCAGAAAGGAAGTAGCCTAACTCTGAAAGTCTACTACTTTCCACTGAAATGGGAATATGCTAAGTATGAAATGAATGCAAGTAAGTCTATAGGTCTAGGCAGGAGGAGGCACAGGTAAGACAGAAGCCCATCGGGCAACCTCTACTTCACATGCCATATATCTTTGCACATATATAAAAAGTTGATTGTAAATAATGATTGTGATAATATTCATGCAGAGTTCTCACTCACTTGACCAGTAAAGGCTACATATTGCAACAATGCCCTCAAACTATGTGCAATCTCACACAAGAATTGAGGAATTCTGCAATAAACCATGTTAAGTTCATTTGGACCTCTCTCTGCCATTTATTTTTTGATTTGAGAACAGTGTTGATCTGTAATAACTAATTTTAAAATGTAATAATGGATCAACATAAAGCATTAAGAATGTTAAAATTTTGATTGTAAAAACCAGTTAGTGTAACACAGGGTCCTACTTGGGAGATTCCTGGTCAAGCTTTAGAGAACAACCCATCCCACACTCTTTAAAGGATCACACAGAGGCTTAAAGCAATCCTGCTCCCTGGTCAATTATCCAAGAGGAGAAACAACAGAACCAGATCAATCAACTGAAGGAACTACAGAACCTACACAGGAGTGAAGATGAATACCTACCTGTGAGCTCCCTATCCCTGCACTTGAGATCTGTGGTGATTGAATACCATGTCCACAGGAGCTTATAGGGGCAAAATCTGGACATTTTGATAATGTTTCTGGGAGATTCCAGGGCAGGCTCTAGAAGGGAGACACACACACATCCCCAGTCTTTAAAGGAGCACAAAGAGGTCTAAAGGCACTCTCTTTCCCTGGCTGAGTTGCTGGAGGGAGCAAAAACAGGACCTATCACCCAAAAGAGCTACAGTAACTGCATGACTGAGCAAGAGGACGTACCTGCAAGCCCCTCTACCCGCTATGCTGGAAAGCTGTGGGCTCCATAGAGCTTACAGTGTCTGCTTGCAAACTAAGCCCTTGGATTAGAGAGCTTCCTATTAGGTGGGCAAGAGAAGAACTGCACCTCATACATGTAGAAGCAGAATTTGTGATGCACCAAAAGTGAGCATTCCAGATCGGAGAACAGGCCCCAATCCCCACTGAAATTAAATGGATGATACTGACCACAACAGGACCTAAAGTTAAAAGTCAGGAAGAAATATAACATTAAAAAAGCAAGAAAGCCACATTGCCAAATCTAAGACAGAGAAGAAAATCATGCCAAAAGCAAAGTCAACTAATAAAGTTTAAGTGACTCAAAGAGAGGAAGATGCCAAGACCTCCCAAGAGAAGAACTCCATCAACATTGAATGGGATAACACAACAGAGAAAGAGTTCCAAAAACTAGTTATAGAAATGCAGAATAAGATGCAGGAGATACAAACAATCACATAACACACAAAGGCAACTGGATGACCTAAAAAAAGAAGTGACATATCAAATGGAGTATGTCACCAAGGAAGTTGAGACCATGAAGAAAGCCCTAGCAGAAATGCTAGAGATAAAAGATACAGATAAGGAATTAAAGATTAAAATGGAAATCTCCATAGACTCAATCATGCGGAAGAACAAATCTTAGAAATTGAAGGCAAGATCACAGAGGTGAGCATCACAAAAGAAGAGAAAAAAGAATGAGGAAAAATAAAGAAATCCTACAAGAAATATCAGGCACCATGAGAAGAACAAACTAAAGGATCATAGGTATCATAGAAGGAGAGGAGCGGGAAAATGGTATAGAAAACCTATTCAAAGTAGCAGAGAAATGTCCCTATCTTTCGAAAAAAGCAACCATGGAATCTCACGAAGCAGAAAGAACATCAAAATTTCTAAATATAAAGACCTACTACTAGACATGTCATAGAAAAACTAGCAAAACTCAATGACAACAATTAAAAAAAAACACATTCTTCTCAAGAGTACATGAAACATTCTAAAGGATAGACACATCTTGGGACAATGAATAAGTCTCAGAAAATTTCACAAGACCGAAATTATAGAAAGTATCTTCTCCAACCACACAGGGGTAAAACTAGAAATGAACTAGGACAAAACTCAAAGAATCACAGATATGTGGAAAATGAGCAACATGATTCTGAACAGCAATGAAATTAAGACGTATCTGAAAACAAATGAAAATAAAGAGATAAGCAACCAGAATATGTGGGATGTGGTTAAAGCAGTTATGAAAGGAAAGCCATACAAGCGCACATCAAAAACCGAGAGAGTTAAAAATAAATCCCTAATCTCACATTTGAGGGAATTAGAAAGGGAAGAACAATCAAAACCAAGAATCAGCAGAAGGAAGAAAATAATAAAAATCAGAGCAGAAATAAATGAAATTGAAAACAAAGCAACCATCCAAAAGATTAATGAAGTCAAGAGTTGGTTCTATGAAATAATTTTTAAAAACTGACAGCTACCTAGACTTACAAAGACCAGAGAGAAAAATCTTAGTAACAAAAATCAGAAATCTAAGAAGTGAAATTACAACTGACAGAGAATTACAAAGAATCTTGAGACTATCATTAATAATATATGCCAATAAATTTTTAATCATGAGAAATGGATATCTTCTTAAAAACCTATAATCTCCCAAAATTGAATCAGCAAGACACTGATACCTTAAAAGAGCAGTTACAAACACAGAAATTGTAGCAGTACTCAATAATCTCCAAGAAACAAGAACCATAAGTCCAGATGGATTCATTAGTGAATTCTACCAAACACTCAAAGGAGAAAAAGATAACCATTCTCCTTAAATCTTCCACAAAATTGAAGAGGACAAAAAACTTCCAGATAAATTTTATGAGGCTAATGTTACATTGATCCCTAAACCAGATGAAAATAGTATCATAAAAGGAAACCACAGACCAATATCAATGATGAAGATAGATGCAAAAATTCTCACCAAAATTCTGGCAAGCCAAATTCAATAGCACATTAAAAAATAATGCATCCATGATCAAACAGGATTGATTGCAGGGATGCAAGGATGGTTCAACATGCAAATCAATCAATATACATACCACATCAACAAAGAGACAAATAAAAACCATATCAACAGATGCAGAAAAAGCATTTGACAATATTTAATACCCATTCATTATAAAATATCATCACAAAATAGGAATAGAAGGAACAACAGATGGAACTTCAACATAATAAAAGCACTCTACAACAAATCCATAGCCAACATAATACTCGATGGTAAAAAACTGAGGACCTTTTCCCAAAGATCTGGAACAAGACAAGGTTGTTCACTCTTCAAAATAGTTCTAGAAGTTTTGGCCAGGGCAATAAAGCAAGAAAAACAGAGAATTTCAAAGAATTATGAGAGATTATCATGAGATATCATGAGAGACTATTCAAGTTGGAAATGAGAACTAAAACTATCATTACTTATAGAGGACATGATATGATACCAGGAAAATCCTAAAGACTCTACAAAAAAACTGCTAAAAAAATGAGTGGCAAGATATAAAATCAACATTCAAAAATCAATAACATGCTTGTATACAAACAAATCTGTAGATGTAGAGGAAAGGGAAATTAAAAAAATAAATCACATTCTTAATAGCACCAAAAAAATCAAATACCTGGGGATAAACCTAACTAAGGAGGTGAAAGACCTCTACAATGAAAACTATAAGACATTAACAAAAGAAACAGAAGACACAAAGAGATGGAAGAATATTCTAGGCTCATGGATTGGTAGAATTAACTTAATTAAAATGTCAATCCTACCCTAAGCAATATACAGGTTTAACGTAAGCCTCAATATTTATTAAGGAAATTGAGCAAACAATATTGAGGTTCATTTGGAATCACAAAAGGCCTCAAATAGCCAAAGTTATCCTGAAAAGAAAAAAGAATAGCAGAGGAATGACATTTCCCAACTTTAAACTTCTCCATAAACTTATCATCATTAAAACAACATAGTTCTGGAACAAAAAACAGACACATAGATCAGTGGAGTAAAACTGAGAGCACAGAAAAAAAGCCACACCTATATCAACAATTAATCCTTGACAAAGAAACCAATAGCAGACAATGGAAGAAGGAAAGTCTATTCAATAAGTGTTACAGGGAAACCAACAGATATCAACCAAAAAAAAAAAAAAAAAGAAACTAGATTATTCATTAGTACCATAAGCAAAAGTTAGCTCAAAATGTATCAAAGACATAGACAGAACAAAACCACAAAATACCTGAAAGAAAATGTTTGGAGAACACACATAACCACAATCTCAAAGAGATCTTTGGAGAAACAGCAGCTACAGCAAAAGTAACCAAAGTAAAACTAAATGATTGGGACTACATCAAACTTAAGCTGCACAATGAAAGAACCACCACTAAAACAAAAACAGAACCCACTGAATTCAAGAAAATATTCACGCAACACACACCAAATAAGAGCCTAATCTCCAAAATATATAAGCTCACACATTTCAGCAAAAAAAGCAAACAGCAAACAGTGGGCAGAAGAATTGAACAGAAACCTAGGTAGAGAATACATACAGATGGTCTATAGCCACCAAAAAGTGTTCTACATAACTCATTATCAGAGAAATGCAAGTAAAAGCCTTAATGAGATATCACCTTATACCACAGAGAACGGCCTAGAAAAAAGTAAGAAATAACAAGTGTTGGAGGTGGTGCAGAGAAAAGGGAAACCCTCTTTCACTGTTGGTGAGAATATGTTAGTGCAACCTCTCTGGAAAACAGTAGGGAAATTCTTCAAAAAGAAATACAGATGGAACTACCATTTGATCCAGCAATACCACCCATAGGCATATACCCAGAGAGTACAAAATCTCTAATCAGGAAACTTATTTGTACCCCTATGATCATAGCACAGTTCACAATAGCCAAGACATGGAAACAGCCTAAATGCTTATCAACAGATGACTAGATAAAAAGCTGCAGTATATATACTCGATGGAATTCTATGCAACTACCAACTTATATTCATTGTCATAAAGAAAATTTCTCTTTAAGTATCATCACCTACAAAACTGCCAGAGATCTACTGAATAGCTGTGCAGCAGAGAGAGTAGCCTCTTGGGCATTTAATAAGGGAAAAGTAGAGAAAGGGACCATGCAGGTATCTCTTCATCTCTGCCCAACTCCAAACTTGCTCTATGAGATAGAGGAAGAGGGTAGGAAGAGAGGGGAGGGAGGAGAGAAGAGGAAGAGGAGGAAAGGAAGGAAGGAAGGCAAGGAAGGAAGAAGTTTGCAATCATTCTATTGTATAGCATAATCGTCTAATTTTATTCTAATGGTGGATACAAATATTCAAAACCTCCTTCACTACCATTAAGAATTAACCTTCCCTTATGTTAAATAATCACCTTAAATGACTCTTAATCTTTACAGTTTTGTTTTGACATTCTCCCACAGGAGCACAAACATTTGTGAGAATGTCTCTGTTCATTTTTTGTTCTCTTCTGTGGTACTTATAGTGGCTTCTTTTATCTGTACAAGCAGAACAAGAATTGGAGGTTGGTACCCATCATAAATCACAGCATCATTGGAAATAAAACTTAGCTCCAGGTATTTATATTTCTAACCTCATTTGGTATTTCCATAAAATTCTTAACTATGGAGTATTTTTAGAGCAGAATTGTTATCAGGCACTGCTCAATAAGAAAGATTTTAATCTATTTCTGGTTTAAACTTATCACACAAATACACCAACACTTATGAAAGCTATGCATGTGCAAAACACTAAATCAAAGTGTAAATTTAAATGAAGTTTAAGTACATCTGTAATTTTTATGTAATTATTTTTGCATTTTGCACTATTTTGTGCTTTCATTTTGAATTATATGTAATTTTACATTATATTTAATGTAATTAAAATGCATACATATTCCTAGTTTTCCTTTTTAAAGTTCAAATTAATTCATGCCATTTGGCATAATTATTGATAGTATCCTCTTTCTCATACTCAAAAGTTCCAAATAAACTCAAAAGTTAAGTGGCTAAATCTAGTAGATATAACAGACTTTTCAGTAGCACGACTTTGTGTTAAAATGAAAATTCTTCTGGAACCTCATTGTGCTTCTGTATAAATAAATATCTTTCATCTTTTTACCTGAGAGGCTAAGAACTAGGGCAGACTGAATGAGTATACCTTGAATTTTTTTAATGTACACTCAGTTATTCTGCCTCTCCATTGACCTTCGCTATTCCTTTTCTTCTCCAGATATCACACAGAACATTACAAGCTCCAGTGGGGATGATCCTTGAGTGTGCCCAGCCTTTTTTATAACAAAATTCTGGTGTTTCTGCACTAAACTCCAGTTAACAGTGGTTCAAAATTCTAGTCCTAGAACAGAATTAACCTGTGACAAGGTTTATAATAATACATAAGAATTATTGGCTTATATCACAAATACTTCAGATGTTGACTTGTCTGCCAAGAAAAATTATTTTAATGTGATATACTGTGTATGGTAGAATAAATAAAAGAAAGTGGAATTATGTTTAATTAATGTTGTGTCATATTAAGTCATATGGTGAATGTGAAAAGTTTTTATCGGGGATTTTTTTAATGATATGAGCTTTGGCTTTAATAGAAAACATTTTTTTGTCCTAATTTCTGGCAAATCAGTGTGGAAATCTCAGCTGTTACATAGAACTTAACTATTTTCAACTGTTTCATACAGACTATATCTGAAGCATCATAGAAGGCAAAATTTCAAAATTCTCAGGTCTAATTTTTGCAACAAATATGCAAACTAACCAACTAGATCTTACCAGCTCTTACTTAAACTAATTTTTATGAATAAAATAAGGAACTTACAAAGATTGGCCCTGTAGGATACCACTTATTATGTTATGCTGAGGGAAATCACTGTCAAAGAGCAAGAAAGGAAAATGTATGAATTAAAGCCCTCAATTTAGAGAAATATAGCAATGAAAGAAAATAATATGTATGAAATAGTCTTATCTAAAAAACCGGCATCCTTGAATTTCATAATTTACTTGAGAATTACCAGAGTTAGGGAAATAATCTTGTCAAATAAAACAAATAAGATAACCTATTTTCATAATAAAAAAGTAAGAAATTTTTCTTGTGTCCAGCTCTGGCCAGGACTAACATAGATGTTTAGTCTCTCCAAAGCCTTGCATGACAAGAAATTAAAAGGCACCACCATAAGCAGCAAACTTTTCAGAATTCCACTATACCAAATGACAACAGTCATTGCTATAAAATGTATTGATAATGCATCAAGATAAAACTGATTTTGTAGTTAAAAAAGTGTACTCTGAACCTAAATCTTAGATCCAAAGAATCTAGATAGTCAAAATCAAATTTTACAAACATTTCATTATTTATTACTTCAAGCTAGGTTAGTAACAACTCTCCCGGATCTTAGTGGATAAAAGAACAAAAGTTAATTCTCTCCATGTCTATTGCCTTAGTCAGATTGAACTGCCATACAAAATACTATAGACTGGTTGGCTTAAACAACAGACAGGTAATTTCAAAATTTCTAGAGACTGGAAAATCCAATATCAAGGTGCTGAACAATTCAGTTCTTGGTGAGAATGCTCTTCCTGATTTGTGGACATCTTACTATGTCATCCTGTGGCAAAAAGTGGAAGAGTCTGGTCTCTTTTCTTCTTATAAGAACATTAGTTCTAACATGGAAACCTACCCTCATGACCTCATCTATACCTAATTTTATTCCTAAGTCCCCACCTCCAAATACCTTTACATTGGGAGTTAGGGTTTCAACATATGAATTGTGGGAGATATATATTAAGCCCATGATATCCCGTCATTTGCCCCCCAAAATTCAAATTCTTCTTACATTAAAAAAAAATTCACTTCATTCCAAAGTCCCCCAAATTCTTAACTTACCCCAACATTAACACTAAATTCCAAAATCTCATCTAAATATCATTGAAATCAGATATGGATGAGATATGAGGAACAATTTATCCTGAGGCAAATTCCTCTCCATCTGTAAACCCAGGGAACCAAAAAAAAGTTATGAGCTTCCAAAATACAATGATGATATAGACGTAAGGTAGGTATTACCATTTCAAAAGGCAGAAAATGGAAGGAAGAAAGAGGTAATGGGTTTCAGGTAAGTCTATAGCCTAGAAAGGCAAATTCCATCCTATTTTAAGGATTGAAAATAATTCTCTTTGCTTTTATGTTCTGCTTTTTGAACTCACAGGGACCACACCCACAGTTTTGCTGGAAAGGGGCATTACTCCTAAGGTTCAGTTGGGTAGTGATCATAAGCTCAAGGCTCTTCTAGGTAGGGTCACACACCCAAGACTGTCAGGAAGTGACCTCACCTTAAGTTCTGGGTCCTTGAGGGTCATTCCTCCCTTGCCTTGAAGAACAGCACACTTCAAAGCCAAACAGCAATATGATCTGGTCCCACAGGATCTAAGAAATCATTTTAGCTTCCTTCCTTTCATCCCATGCCTAATCACAACTTTGACATTCTCCCTCTCTCCCCTCTCCCCTCTCCCCCCCCCCCCCCCCCCCCCCCCCCCCCCCCCCCTCCCCCCCTCTCTCTCTCTCTCTCTCTCTCTCTCTCTCTCTCTCTCTCTCTCTCTCTCTCCAATATGGACAGGTTGAGAATTTTTTTAGTCTTTAAGTTCTGGTGCCCTTTTGCTTAATAACTTCTTCATTTCTTTGTTTTCACATTTTACTACAACCAGTCAGAAGGAACCAAGCATATTTTAATTAGAAATAGCCTTAGCTAAATATCTTAACTTGTTGCTCACAAGTTTATCTACCACAAAACACTAGAACACAAATATGATTCAGTCAAATTTTGTACCGCTGTGTAACAAAGATCTTTTTTTTAGTTTCTAATAATATCTCCTTATTATCCGAGAGCTATCAAAATGACCTTTAACATTTCTACTAACATTCTAGTTACGCTTATTATTTAGTTGTTCTTTAAGATGGAATACTTTTCTTCAGTTTTTTATTTTGTGCCCACTGAGTATGATTACCTGAAGATCTGACATAGGTATTTCTTTATTATGATAAGATATGTTCATTCTATACACATTTTGTTGAGGGTTTTTATTTTAAAATTGGTGTTGAATCTTGTCAGTGTTCTTTCATCTGCTGAGATGACATATGATTTTTGTCCTTCCTTTTGTTGATGTGGTATATTGCATTTATTGATGTGCCTAAATTGAACCATCTCTAAATCCCAGAATTTAATCCCACTTGGTTACGGTGTGTAATTTTTTAATGTATTGTTTAACATAGCTTGTATTTTTTGAGGATTTTTACATATGTTTGTCAGAGATAACGGTCTATAGCTTTCTTTTTCTGTGATGTCCTTGTCTGATTTGAAATCGGGGTAATGTTGGCTTCATAAAATGAGTTTGGAAGTTTTCCCTCGTTTTCAATTTTGGAAGAACTTTTTTTAGGAGGCTTTTGATTACTGTTTCAATTTTCTTGTGGTCTGTTCAGGTTTTCTGTTTCTTCCTGATTCAGCTTTGGAATGCTATAAGCTGCTAAAAATTTTTCTATTTTTTCAGATCTTTCAATTTTTGCATTTAGGTGGTTATAATATTCTCTTATGAGCCTTTGTATTTCAGTAGTTCCTGTTGTAACTTCACTTTTATTATTTATGTGTTTCCTTTTTATTTTTTCCAAATCTGGCTACAGGTTGTCTATTATGTTAATATTTGCAAAGAACCAACTCGACTTCAATGATTCTTTGAATTGTCTTTTTTTAATCTCTCATTTATTTCTGGTCTAATTTTATTATTTTCCCAACTGACTTTTGGTTTTGTGTTTTTCTTCCTTTTTTTAGTTCTTTAGGTATCAGTTTAGTTTTTTTATTTGATTCTTATTTATTCTTATTCTTATAGCCTATATTGGTGTAAACTTCCTTCTTAACACTGCCTTTGTTTCATTTCATAGGTTTTGATTAGTTGTTTCTTCATTTTCTGAATATTTTTATTCCAATTCTAACTACTTCACTATTACTGGAAGATAAGTGTCTTATTTATAGTGGTTTAAGATAAAATAATCTATAACTCCTATTTATTAAGTAGAATCAGTAAAAAAAAATTTAAATATATGAATTAACTTCCATAATCAAAGACCAAAAAGGCAACTATTCTATTATGTTAAAATTATCCTTTTTAAAATTATTCAAAAATTCTATCACAATAACCTTCACTCTTTTCAAAGAATTATTCTAATTTCTTAGTGATGTCATTGCCATTATATCACAATTCTATAGACTACAAAAATTTCAGCCATATCATTCTTTAGTTGCTGAAAAATACAGTTGGCTTCTTTAGCATGTATCAGTAATTATTTTTCAATTGGGGAGATTTGGTAGTATTATTGACAGGCTAATCCAACTTAGCATTAACTCTCCTTCCATATCATCTCCATTTAAAAAATTTTAAAAAAGAAAACTACTCAATTATAGTTTCCTTTGAGCTAGAAGTTAGCATGTGACAAAGTTGTGGCCTGTGATAAGTAAACAGAATTTTGCTAGGTGGCATCTAGTAAGGTATTAGTTTTACTGATGGAAAAGACAGCTCTCATCAGCATGGCCCCTTTCCCTTTCTTCCTATCTTGAAAGTAAATACAGTGCAATATCTAGCACTTGCAAGCATGAAAGAGAGGTCATACAGATGTTTCTATCATTCATAAAAACCAGCAGACTCCCAACTTCATAAATTCTCAATGAGAGAAAACTACTCATTTAGATATTTATTAGTCAGGTTTTCCTTACCTACTGCCAAAATTACTTGTAACTGCTATGGAAGTTAACTTCCAAAATAGCACATTTATATCAACTTATAACTCCAATGCCTATTACAGTGCTTGGAACACAAAATTTATTCACTTAATTAAAAAAATATGACTATCATTTAGAGAACTATTAATATACAAAACCAATCCAAATTTCAGAATAACTCTGGAAGTCAACAAATTTTTGCAAGTTTTCATATCTCAGTATTTTCTAATAATCTTGTTATTAATGATAATTATATTTCTCTAATGCTATAACATCTCTCATAGGGTATTAAATTTTGGGTTGCCTTGTAATACTCCTAGAAAATTTTCCCAAAATATATCAACACATCTTCAAATGTTAAATTTGGTAGCAGGCATTATTGTGTGTACTTCTTTTCTATGAGTATAGTGTCCTTCCTTAATTTTCTCTCAATGCTTAAAATTTACTTCATCACATCTGTGATGCCTTAGTTCATCTCTATTAACCTTACCTTAGATACATTTTTCAAATTTTCAAAGACTTTTACTATCGTGGCATAAGGTACCAATTGCAGAATTGTCAAAGCAAAAAATTGCAATATTCAAAACTTGACATTAATTGAAAGTCTGATATAAATTCCATTTTTCATTAGTTCTGGAGGAAT
Organism: Solenodon paradoxus; assembly: GCA_004363575.1. Lineage (NCBI taxonomy): Eukaryota > Metazoa > Chordata > Mammalia > Eulipotyphla > Solenodontidae > Solenodon > Solenodon paradoxus. The sequence goes on along the minus strand of RJWH01000061.1, from coordinate 549,676 downwards.
TGCATTTAGCAATATTATCATGTATAGACAGGCTAATTTATTAAACATTTGGGAAATATTTTACTTCACTAATATGTTTTCCATGCAATTAACATTTCTAAAACAAAATTTTTCTGGCAGTGTAACTTCTCGTCTTGAATTTAAATATTGAAGTTAGGGGTTGTTAACTTGAAGTATCAGACAATAAATATTTTGGTCAAAATTCTCAATAGTTTAAATCATAGAAAGTAGTTAAGGATGAGCCATGTTTCTGTTGTTTAGATTAAAGAACTGAAGGGAATATAATGAACAGTTTTTCTTAGTGCTGTGCTATTCAGGACATACTGACTTCATCCTGATGAGGTTTTGTGGAATGCTTGATTCCAAGGCAGTTATGAAGACTGTGTATCAACTTTGCCTGAAATACAAAGATGTGGTTTGCAAATCATGAGAATGACTTCAAAAGGAAATGGGATAACCCAGTCCAATAGCTTTTAAAAAGTAAAATAATGATACTCCCATCTTAGAGAGTAACAAAATACTTTCAAAAGTAAGTAAATACGTTCCCGAAAAATCAGAAATAGGCATTCCTTCTTTGAGCTCTGAAAAAATCATAAGTAATCAGTCTAATAACTTGGTTTTAATCCTCACCACTTGGCAACTGACAACTGAGATTTAGATAGATATGGACGTGAATATAGATATATAGATGCTCAGGTATTCTAATAAGAGAAAAAATGTGTAACCAAAAGCCAAACACCTCAACCTATGACTACTTAATTTTACATCAAGGTGTCAGTTATTACTTATTTAATAATTAAATGTTTTGCTGTATCTCTTTCCATCATATAGACAATTTAGAGCAGAAAGAACTTGATTAGTTAAATAAATGAATTTTGCTTATTTTTATTCTGCCTTGTAGGTTTAATTTCACTTGCTGAAATAACAATATTGGAGATTTTCAGAGCTCAGAACTCTAGAGTGGAGTGTGTGTTCCTTTAAACAATAATTAATCTATATTCCAAATAACTAGCATCATTTTACCACTAAGACTTTGAGTAAATATTCACTCATCAATCACAAGTCTAAAAAAATGGAAAATGCAAAAGAAAAAATTTAATAATATAAAATCTACCCTGAAAATAGGGAACACTAGGAGCTGTTAATATAATTTCTCAGCTTCAGAAAATCCATGAAGTTTTTTTTTTTAATCTACCAAAATGAAAAGCAAAAGTTTCCCATTTCAGGGAAAATCTAAAGACAGTGTCCATTCAATGCAATTATTTTTATACTTTACTTTGTTTTTTTCAAATGTCTCATTAAAACAGTAAGAAGGTCTTCAGACATTATTCAATGGTAATTCTGAATCAGATTTCTTGCAAAAGTTTCATATTTTGTCTCTTGACTAAACTACAGATATATTTATCTGAATGGGCTCCTCAAATTCTAAGATTTTCACTAACAGAAAAATTGTGTCTTTAATAAAAATAAAATAGAAGAAAAAAATAATGAACTTAGGAACAACTCTCCTATTCTTAGACTTTGCTAAACTCTGATGTACATAATAATTAATTAGCTAGAAACTGAAAACTCATTGCCTTTAATCATTGTGCAAAGGTGAAAATATTATCCATTTAAGCATCAAACTTGATTAGGCTTCTTAATTTTCAGGAGAGGAAGTTATCTTATCTTTGAATGATTGTTATAAACACAGAACCCTTAAATAACCTTCAGATCATAACTTGTGAACACATCTTCAATTTTCAGCTGCCAGTGCTTATTAAAAAGTTGTTGAGAAAAAATAGTCATTAGAAATAATATCACCATTATATCATTAATGTCAATCTTAATCTCTAATCTCATTATCAATTTGGAGAAATAGCTGATTCTACGACTCATGCAGCAATGGTACAAGAGGAGTCTGAGATATGCTGTGACAGGAAGCAAGTAGGTTTCAAAGATTAGTGGGGTAGGTCAAAAGGATTTAAGAGCTTATCATAAGGGGTTCCCACTGGCAGAAGTTGTGAAATTTTGAGAAACACAAAGACTAAATATATAATAAAGTAAAACATGAATTTCTAGAAATCCATTAATACAAAATTAATCAGAAAATGGTGATGTTAGAAAATTCAGTGTCATTACCTGAAATATCTGTTAAGTCAACTTCAGAGTTTTCAAATTGGTAAAGTGAAAGTATTAAGTGGGTATCCTGATTTTTCAAAAGAAAGCAAAATTCAGGGTGACTAAGTAGACCAGCTGGGCCTATTCTTCTGTGTTGAAGGAAAATGCCTGAAAATAAATATCAAATGATAGAAAAAATAGTAACACATTTAAAGGATTGTCAACTGCTATTAAAACCATTAGGTAAAATGGCTGATGGATAACTGAACATGTATATAGGGAATAAATGAACATCCTACTGATGAATTTCATGATTCAATGAGAAAAAAATATATCTACGCAAATGGGAGATCAAGCTTTCATCAACCTAATTCATGGGTTAGTCTGAGCACAGCTAAGAGTGGAGCAATGGGACATAATGTGTTTCCTGATGGTGTGCAATATGAAGGATATTTATCCATGATGTAGTTCAGCACTAAGTGTTTACTGTGGAATTCATTCTAATTCATTAGAAAATACATGTGATTTTCTATTAGAGATCAGTCAGATAAATCCAGAATATGAGATATTTCACAGGGCCACTAGCACAGTCTCTTCAGCAAGTCAGTGTCAATATAAAAAGCACTGCTGTAGATTAGCAGACACTAAAACAACATATAAACCCTATTTAATACAGGAATTCAGATTCTAATCGGATTCTGATTTCAGTAAGTCAGCTAATATAAAGGACATTTGGAGGATATGGACTGGTTATCAGAAGACATCAAACATTATGGGCATGAAAAACAAGTATTTTAACAAAAAATTTAAGTTAAAAAATTAATTAATTTATAAAGCATAATACATAATTGACTTTTGTAAAACATGCACTATGATAATTTTTCTGAGTGGGGGTAAAATGGCTTTTTTATTCATATTTATTTGTATCTTTTAATTATCTTCAATATACAAGAACTACTTTTGTAACAACAAAAAGTTATTTTTAATTGTAAAACAGTTATATCCTAAGAATCTTCAGTCACCTCATGTGTTCTATAACTATTTGGTTTAACTTTTTCCTTGAAACCAGCCACATCTCAAAGCTAAATCTGGGCCAAATTATTTTGTGCCCACTCCCAACTCTGGCAACAGATCACTTTCTCTAAATGATGAGGCTGCAACATGTATTCACCAGACACTAAAGGATATATTCAAATGCTACAGTATGAAATTGCATCAATTATGAAGTCATTAGGGATTTTAGGCTGTTTATGAATACTCATGAGAGAAAATTCTCTCGTCTCCACATCAGAAAGTTATGCTTCTCATGACTTATTCACTGTTTTGTTTTCTTTAATGATGACATTGATATTATCATTATCTTTCACTTTTTCTTTGAACTCTAAGAAACTATGAGCCAAACTGCCATCCTATAGCCACTTTTTTAGTTGATATGTTATGCATTTCTGGGATCAATCGCATCACTGGCTTTATTTATTTCCTTACTCCACCTTTCTTAGATTATTTGGTTTTGGTTTTTTGAACTGCATACATTAATTTGGTTAATATCTGCTACAGAATTATTGGGGGGTGTTGGTTAATAAATTAATTAAGGCTGATGAAAAAACATCTATGAAATACTCCAGCAAAGTCACTCTCGCTCAATAACACTGTCCTATTCCTGATCCAGGTTGGTCATAAGAAAGTCATATCCCTAGCCTTCATCATATCAGCATTCTGTGAGAATATCTTCAGCACAAAATCTAAAATAATTCCCTGAACATTAATTGAAAGCTGACTTTGTCAAAACATATGAAGACATTTTCAGCATGATTAGTAAAGCTGCTGTTGAAGACATTGCTTGTTATATTTATTCTTCAGTAACAAAGTCGGAGAATTCAAAGTTTTCTTTTCATTGCTACCTAGGGAGTTTCTATGAAAGTCTACTTCAGAAAAAGATTTCCATCAACTAAAAACTGCTTTTAACTTGCCAGGAATCCTAATACATATATCACCAAAATTGGGTCTAAAGATAAGTGCTTCATCCAGTTTCACAAGTCTCAATCTAAACATTCACTATTTATCATCAGTTTTCAACATTGCCACAGAGCCATTTTGGCAGTACAAGAACAAGATCTGGGAATCAAACTAAATTTTTAAAGGAACTAATATGTGGAAAGTCTTACCTTTGCTATGAATTCAGACTTCAAAATGATCATCATACAATGAAACCATAGTACTAAAAGAAATGTTAAAAAAAAAAAAAAAAAAACGTGATTTATAAGCCCTTAGCTAGAACTTGGAAGCTGAATCTTACAGTTGGGTAAATAATGGAGAATGAGGTAATGAAGTTTTCTATCCAGTGTGCAAAAAGAAAAAAAATTAATAATGCTGCTCATGTGAAAATCTCAAAAAAATTTAGAAACTCATCAACTAGGAAATTAGGGGAAAAAAATAGAAATAATAGAATAATAAAATATTAGGGCATACTACTGAATATGCTACTTCTTTTTAATTACTATGTGAAATATTTAAATGAAATTAATGATAATAAGCACTGGCTTTGGGGATAGGAAGACTTGGGCTTGAATGATAGTTTGGTGATCTTTAGTAAACTGATTAGCCTCTTTTAACCCATTTTCTGCATCTGAAATTTATATTTAATAATACTAGTTGGCAGAGTTATTGTGTACTTAAATGATATAAATCATGAAAATGTTTAGTGCAGTGGCTGGAATATAGAGTGTAGTTGGTAAATATTTTATGGTAGTTGCAATAACTAGAAAGATCATTCATTTATGAAATCATGAAACTCCATGGTATTTAGTTTCTTTATGAACCAAAAGTTCTTCTCTTGGATAACTATACCATAAAAGAATATTGTATCTTCACTTGGAGTCACTACAAAGTCAAGCAAAATGTCATAAAAACATGGACTAGCAAAATTACAACAGAAAAATAACCATAATAATCATAAATAAATAACCATAAATAATCAAAGATGTAAACATAAAGAGGGTGTTGGTGGAGAGATGTTTGTCATAAAAACATCTGGAAGACATACTAGAAGTGACAAATGCAATCATGAGGACATGACATACATTTACTAATTATTTTAATGGTATCCAGTTGTTATGTAAGTGTTGAAAGATATGTTTAATTTTTGTACATATCAGATCTGCCCAGGAAACTTTGTCTTCCTTTAGAATAGAAATAATGAGACCAGACTGCCTATTTCTAGCTTGTACTTTTCTCCTAACTTGTAGAAGGCAATGCTGATTCTTTCCAGAGACGGAAAGACAGAGGGAGGGAGAGAAGGGACAAGGAGAGAACATTGACAGAGACACTTCTACTGTGCAAGGTCAAGATGGTAAAATTATCTAATCCAAAAACCACTACAATAGTTTTAATTTCACCTTCTGAGTTACAGTTAAGTACTCTAATGTCAGTCCCTTCAGCTGATCCTAATACATACATACACAAACACATACACACAATCCCTCAAACATTTTTTTGAGAAGTAACATACATGGTTTTTATATACAGGAAATATTGGTATGTACCTCTAGCTTCGAAGAACAATCTTTTGCTGAATGGATAAAGTCAATATTATTAAGTGAGAGAATGAAGAATGAGAGAACAGATGAAGTTAATGAAGAATTTTGAATTTTGTTGTAAACAGGTTATTTTGGAAGTCCTACTAGTCATGTTGCGGAGTTCTTAAATAGGAAGGTGCAAATGAATCCAAAACTAATTGAGAGGTATAGATTGGAGATACATAAATTTACACACATAATAATAAATGCTAATATTTATTGAGTTCTTGGAACGTCATATACTGCTATTATAGTTCTCACAATAACCTTATAATTAAAGTTCTATTATCCTCATTTTCTGGATGAAGAAATTAAGATACAGAGAAGTTAAGTAATCTGCCCAAAGCCACATAACTAGTAAATAGTGGAGCCAGACTGCGTGTACAGAGTATGGCTCCTAAGCCCATGCCCTTATCCTCCATTTTATACTAGTGTTTACACAGGGAAGTCTTCAAGAAATAACATAAGGAGGTCAGGATAAGCTCTAAATGTACAGCCCAGAAACATACACCTGATTGAACAGAAAATAACTTTGAATGAATCAAGGAGATGTGGCGCCATTTAAGACAAAATAGGAAAATTCTTCAAGAAGGAGAGAATGATTCAATTGGGTTGAATGCTCTTGTGAGGTTGATTAACATAAAGACCAAACAAAAGCTACTGAATTTGGAGATAATGACCCCACCATGAGTGATCTTGGTATCTGCAGAGATGTGGATCAGATACCAGATTGGAAGAGGCTGAAAGCAGCTGGGAGATAGGCTATGGGGACCTCAATTGCAAAAGACCATTTTAGAAGTTTTAACAAAAAGGGAAATAGAGAGGGTTTTGATGCAAAGCTGTTTGTTATTTAAAGCCATTTTTGTGGTTGGTAGTAATGACCCTACGGGAAAGTGGACAACAGAAGGAGCAGGAGTCTAGGAACAGGAAAAGGATACACAGAACGGGAAGGGCTAGCTATAGGCAAAGGTGGGCTACTTCATTCAAGGAAATGGAAGGAAGGAAGAGGAATGGGTACAGATGCACTAGGAGAAATGATTTAGTGAGAGGAGAATGAGAGAGTTTTTAATTTAACTTGTATTGTCTCAATGAAGTGTGAGCTGAGATCATCCTCTGAAAGAGGGAAGTAGTGTTGGGTACAGGAATAAAGAAGACAGTATTATATGTCATCTCCCTGTGTAGGAAAGCAAGCTTAATAAAGAACAAGATTGATTGCTGGGCAGGCTTAAGAGCCATTATAAGGGCTGTAATCATGAATTCAACAGGAAATAAATAATCCCAGTTGTATGATTTTTCTCTAACAATATTTACTTGCTCTGGTACAGCAGGGAAAAATGAGGATGATGACAACAGTAATTATCGTCACTAAGAACTTACTTTGTGCCACTTTTCTAAATGTTTAGCATAAAATGGTTTTAAATAACCTAGAAGGGAATGTTGCAAATCAAATACCAAAGAGAGAGGTGAAAATTAAATAGCTCATGCAGTCAAGTGACTATAATTGTACATCGGCAATGAGACAGTGGGTTATAGATTAGCAGATATTAATTCGTTCCCAGGAGCTAAGAGAAATGATTTGGAAATAGCCTTGAGACATTGGAAAACAAGAAAAACATGCCCCATTTCCTATCCCTGAAATACAAAACTCCAAGAAAACCAACGTTCTCCAGGACAGCCAGATCTTAACTTAGTGGCGAGTTTGAGCATTCAGAGGAGTTGAAGATGCAGTGGGGTTTGTTAAACAGAAATGGAGAATAACGAAAAATAAAACAGGAAAGATTTTTTAAAGGGAAGGAAAGGAAATTGGGCTCAATTTGATGATGTCTGGGTGATAATATTTGGCAATGTTTGGATATTGAGCATAACGGGGCCAAACATGGGTATAAGAAATAATGGAGTTAGTTCTGAAATATTTCAGAGAATTGGTAAAACTAAATTCTAGAAAGCTGAAGTGAAATGCTCAGCTTGATGGCCACATCATAAGTAAGAGTTTAGTCAGAAAAAAAAGAACAATTTTAGATATTTTGAGCAGTAAGTCAATTAATTCTGGGAATTGAGAGTTTTTTTAAAAGCTGTTGGAAAGCACTGGACATATTGGAAAGCAAAAAGATCAGAAAAATAATCTCAACTGCTTATACAATTAAGGGGATATTTCTCAGGACAGAAATCTTCAAGGTACTTAACACTTTCTCAGTTGAAGTAATATCTCTGCTTCTCCTTGACTTCCATATCTAAGTGTATTTCGTTAGCAAAATTTAAATAGATATCTTATTGACAAGGAGTCTGGAAAAATCTATCTTACATGATTCCAATCCTTAAATACAGAAGAAAGAAGAGAAAAGGAAAATAATGTGAATACCAACATAAGTTGCCATAAATGACAGGGCAGGACTGACATGACCTTTTCCTTTCTCCGACCTTCATACTGGATCTTGGAATTGCTGGGAATTTTGGCTGACCTGGACATCGTCCTTTTTCTTACACTCCCCACACCCATTTAAATAATCCCAAAGTCTTCCATTCTGCTTCTTTGGCTTGTCACTACACCCTATTTTCACCCTATTCTCTGTCTCCCCTCCAGACCTTAACCCCTTCTGTTCTCTCTGGCTTCCTTCTTCATCCCTAGCACCTTCTTCTTGGGCCTATTCACTACCGATGTCAAGAAAAATTAGAAACTCTTTTCCTTTTTAAAAATAATTTCACAGAATAGTGAATCCTTGAAAGATAAGATTTCCAATTGGAAGAGAAAGTAAAATTGTCTCCCTATCTTGGGTCTTTTCTACATGACCCATCCCCAAATAAATTCCGATTCTTCCTTCAGATGGCAACTTCGTAAGGATTACTCCTAAAAGTCTTCCCTCATATCCACCCAGAGATTTAGATATCCTCATGTACATTAATAATTCCCTATAGTGATAACTCATACTACATTTATATTTTATTGCTTATTTTTTCTCTCCTCCACAAAGAAAGACTGGACTTCTACCAGTAGAAAGACCATAGATCTCTTATTCGTACTGTGACCTCAGTGCCTTTTATACCATAAGTCCACAACAAATATCTGTGGAAAGAAGGATGGTGTCATTTTGTTTACCCAAAAATCATATACTGAAGTGGTAACCCCAATGTTATTGTATTTGAAAATAGGTTCCTTTAAGGGGTCATTAATATTAAATGAGTAAAAAGGATGGGGCCTTAATACAACAGAAATTCTTATAAGGAGAAGGAAAGACACCAAGGATGTGTGTACAAGGAGAAGTCATGTGAAGAAACAGCAAATTAGCCATCTGCAAGCCAAGAAAAGAGGCCTCAGGAGGAGCCAAGCCAGAGGATACCATAATCTTAGAACCCACTCTCCAGTATTCAAGAAGATGAATCTGTGTTGTTTAAGTCATCCATCTGTAGTATTTTGCTATGGAAGCTCTAGCAAACTAACACACATAGGGAGTGGGAAAGAAAGGAAGAAAAGGAAAGAAAGAACAGAAGGAAGTTGATAGGACTTCTATTTCTCAGTGTCTTCATTGATGTAATATAATCCACACATCTGGAATATATCATTTACCTCATTAGTAAGGAATTCCTAATATATTTATTTACACTTCTTTTGTTTATATCCCCACTGATGTGAAACTAAGCTGTAAGAAAATACACTGCCTATATCAAGAAAAATGGGTAACTCTTTTCTCTTTTTAAAATAATTTCAAAGAATAGTTGATTCTTGAAAGGTAAGATTTCCAGTTGGGAGAAAAGGTAAAACTGCTTTTCAGTTTATTCTGGTTTTCTTCTACATGACTATGCCAAAATTAAATACATAAAATTATCAAATAAACCAAACTTCCTGTGTTTCAGGCCCAAGGTTAAGTTTTCTAATATTTTAGCAAATAATGTTAAAATTTGCAGAGCAAACAGTATTTTTCTAGGCACTTTGCTCTTTAACCAGGCAATCTTACATTTGCACCATCCAATACAGTAGCTATCAAGTACAGTCAGCTATTTAAGTTTAAACTTAAACTACTGCAGTTGCTGACTTCTGATGTACAACTAAAACTTATATAATGTTGTAGTGAAATGTTATTTCTATTTTTAAAAAGTTTGGGTTTTTGAGGGGTATGAGGATAGTGGGAATACTGTTGAGTGGAGGAGGAAGGAGGCAGAAAGGGAGGAAAATCTCACTCTATAAATGTGTAATTTTCCTCCCTATAAGTATACGTGAGTCAATGGTCATTGTCTGCAGATGTGATTTGTAGAGAAAAAAAATGAACATATATAGCATTTGACTAGATCCCTAGGTCATAATATGCGATGTTTGTACCTACATGGATTTCGAGTCGAGTCTCTTTTTCATCTAAGTTCTTCATGCGATCCCTGGCTCTCATAGACACTAACCCCTACTACTCTCATCCAAATACTAAGGTTTATCTTAAATATTTAAAAATAACTAAATAAATTTTAAAGTTCACTTTCTCAGTCTCATTAACCACATTTCAAGTCCTTAATAGCCACATGTGCCCAATGGCTACCATATAGGGCAGTGTAGATATAGAACATTTCCATCATGGCAGAAAGTTATTTTAGGCAGCACTGGTCTAGATCAATAGTTTAACACAAAGGAATATCTCTGAGGCTAGGAATGCTAAACAGAAAAGAGAATCTATTGAGATAGTCTGAGTATTGAACTTCTCATATCCTTCTTCTCTCACCTCCTATAATAGGTAGATTTTATTTTACATACTAAAAACTCAGTTTAAACTGACATAAACATTAAAGGATTTTACTTCCATAACTTGAAAATTCAATAAAGTTCAGGCATGGTTTAAACAGGCTCTATTTTTCTCTAATTCTTTCAAAGTCTTCTATGAACACTACCCCTTATCTTTATTTACATCAATGTTTACAAATGGCTACAGCTATTCCAGGCCTCACATTTGTACCCTATATCATTCAGAGAAAAAGGTTTTCTCTTCATTCTATTTTGGAATATATTTCTTTTATTTCCCTTATTGAACTGAGCTTAGTTCAATCAGCAATAATAATGTCCAAGTAAGTAGCATCAACTATTCAAAGGATTAATTGCTGATCCAATCATTATGGTAGCTTATCACGTTATGTAGGCTTACTTACACCTAAGAACTCATTCTGGGTACCCTACCCCACTACCGACATCCCTCAAAATGGCACAGTTGCTATACAAATAGGGTAGAGTAGTTCTCCAAAACAAACTGCATTTGAAAAAAAAAATGCTTTCATATTTCTGCAGCATATGTGCTCCAAACACTAATATGAAATAAGTTTCTAGAGGTTTCAAACTAGGTCAAAGATTTTATCACCTTCAATTTTAAGAGATTAGTTAAGTATAAAACCTCAAAATTTCAGAGATATGACCCTACTTGCAAATTTATACATGTATGTGTATTTGTACGTACATGTGCATGTATATGTATGTGTATATGTACTGACAGAAAAAACATATCTGGATCAGAGAAAAGAACATATATTATGGCAAAAAGCAGTGAGAGTGACATCTTGATCAATTCCTAATGCAATTACCCACAAGGTGACACTACAGGGAACAGATGTTCACCAGTGCCTGTGACAGAGTTTGTGTCACAGGAAAGGATCCTTGAAATTAGGAGACTCTTAGCTTATATATTGTGGCTGGCATGTCTGCTCCCCCTCCTCTTTTCAGAGAAAGAGAGAGTGAAGAGAGACATTACAATCTTAAAAGATAAGCAAATATCTCTGCAGAGAAGACAAGTTTCTGCATCTCTCTGGAGCAATACACAACCTCTAGCTTCTAACACCTTGGTTCTTCAGTCCCATTGCTTAGAAAGCCCAGATCATGCAGCAAGGTGAGAAAATTCATGGAGAATTATCCTCCAAAAGAATACAGCAAATAAGCCTCCAATTTGACATCCCCACAAATCAGTTTGAGACTATTTCCTAAAGCATTTACTAGAACAATGCTATCAATTTTGTTTTGCCATTTTGATAGAACAAAAATTTTAGCTCAAAATTTTATCAAAACAAAATTTGTTTTGCTTTAACTTCTATTTGCTTATTAAAATCCCCATTTTTCTATTTTTGCTAAACTGCCAGTTTATGTCCTTTGCTCTTTTTCCTAGTGTGTCTATTGTCAATTGATTTACAGACTTTTTAAAACAATCTTTCCCTGGGACCCTCTGATAGCAGAGTAAGAAGGAGAAGGTTAACATGGCAGGATTTATTCAGGAATGTGATCCCAGAAAACAAGAGTGAGGGACAGTATTTGAAACAAAAAGGAGTCAAAAAAAGATAATTTTTCAAATTGCAACTGGGAGAAATCCAAAGCCTATCCGAGAAACCTTAAAGGATATTTTGTGAAAAACAAAGGTGGAAGCATTTATCTCGAGGCTCCTGTGCCCCAATGGTCAAGGGTTGTCTTGCTGAGTAAACTCTCCCACACCTCCTGGCACTTGTGTAAATCTGTTTTCCTTTGGATCCCCAAACTTCAGTGTCAGCAAAGACCCAGAGTAGGAAGAGGCTCACATCATGTGCCTAGGGTAAGCCTATGTCAGGATATACCTGCTCAAAATCAGCCAAAAATCAGTCCAGAACTGGCTACTATTGCCATGGTCACACTGTGAGAGAAGACTGAAAAGATGTTTAATTGCACAAATAGTGTACAGAGCCACATGAGTATACCAGCAGTCCCCTTTGCATTCCCCAGATCTAATTTATCATTGAGTTTCCCATAAAGAAGAACTTCGTTCCGACTTTCTTATTAATAAAATGCCTGCTCTTTATATTCTTCACCCCTTGCTCCAGGATTTAAATTGTGCAATAAAAATCCTCCAAAAACTTCTCTGAAATTTGACCACTGAAGTTCTAATTCAGCATCACAGGTGGGGAAGGTGCTCGATTAGCATCACTCTGAATTTCTGGCAAATATTTTAATGGTTCCTGTGAGGTATTTCCATCTTTTACTCAAAATTTCCCTGTCTTCTGGATCTGGATGATATTATTAGGATACGTTTGCTCAGATAATAACTTTTAGAGATCCTGAATGTATTCTCAGGCAGCAATAAAGTCTCATATATAAGTTTAAGAAAATGCCAAACGTTATTTTTACTGTTAGTTTATAAATTGGTTTCAATTTCAAGGTACAAACGGATAGAACATGAAAATGTCATTGTCATTGATATGTATACCCTTTGGACCATAGGTTTATCCTAACCCATTTCCTTTAAAAACTCTAATCACAGTTAGGAATTACCAAGAACCTCACTATCAGAGTAAAAGCATCGAGTCCTTGAAACTAGACTGAGAATATATTTGGAGAAGCAGAATTCAATCTGGAGTCATCTAATTCATTCTTTCATATGAACTCTGGGAAATCTTTAAATACTAAACGCAAGGATTTACCTCAGCTTGTCTGGGCCTGAATTCAAGAAGTAAGGCCCTTTAACACCCTTGCAGAAATATATTTTCCTTTTTAAAAAAACATTTTATTGAAGCAACATTGATTTATAACATTATATAGGTTTCATTCATATAGCATTATAAATCAACATCTGTATATACTATATTACGTTCATGATCAAAAGTCAAATTTCCAGCCTTCACCATATATTTGACCCCTTTAAGCCAATTTACCTGCCTCCATTTCTCCTCTTTGGTAACCACAATTTGATTCGTATAGTGTCAGAGTTTGGGTTTGGTTTTTTCATTCGGTTTGGTTTGGTTAGTTCATTTATTTGTTTCTTTATCTTCCACACACCAGTGCAATCATACCCAGCTTGCCCTATAAACTCCATCTGCTCCAGCTTGCAGTCACCCTATCGCTAGGTGAAATCCCCTTTGTGAACCTGCTCAATGGCTATTTTCTATCCCTCCGGAGCTGTAAGTAACGAAGAATTCTACCTTTCACCTATCTCAGTGACAGTGGTGTTTCCCCATCTCTAAAATAATCTTTAAATCTTATCAACCATTTCAGTAATCACACCACTAATCAGAAGCAAAATACAAATCTTCTCTGATCACATCTTGAAGAATAAAGTCTTATTTCTGAAAGAAAGGCCCAGATTTTTTCCATATTCTCTGACTTGTCAAGAGTCCTGGAACTGGAAGCAAGTAAATTTAGTCATCACATCTAAAAGTCACCTCCTTTACTCTACAACTGCTAGCTTCCCCTTTACAGACAAAACTTCCTTTAAAACATTGTCATGCTCTCAGACTGCAGGATGAGGAGAACCCCAAGCCTGAAACAGATGCTTCCTTGACCTCAGGGGAATGGGGGACTGGCTCTCTTCATCTTTTAATAAAGCTATTGTCCAAATTAAAAATAAGATAATAAATATATAAAAATGATTATCTTGTCACCTGTTTCATCTTAAGATGATCTAGTGGTATGTTTTAGCTCTGTAACTTTTAACTCATAAAATAAACTTTGTATTCTAAAACCAAAAATGTAAAGACTCTACAAGCAGTGCCCTTTCCATTACCCTCTCCAGGAATAGGAGCTCCTCCATGAAGCCCTGTGGCAATTGTCCAATGGGTAATTCAGAGCCAGAACTGGGCAACGCAGCTGTTAATGCTTTCCACTTCCCCCGAAACTCTCCAGTTTTCCACACAATATATTCTGTTTTGACAAAGAACCACTAGGAATAAATATTTTTAAGCAACATCCTATAATAAAATGTATTAGCTCACATCTGCCTTTGGACTCCATCCATGCATCCAAAGTGAAATGACACCGCAAATTCCCCAGGGCGGGGCTAGCAGCCTGTGTGGCTCACCTCCTGAGGAGGAAACCAGAACTTCTTCCCCTGGAACAGATACTAAGTAAATACAGAGCTAAAATAAAAAAAGTCAAGATCATGTATGCTCCTCAAATTTTGTGTAAAGATGTCTTTCATGTCTCCCCCACCCCGAGACACCTCTTACAAAGGAAAAGCTGACTCTTTTCATTGGCTTTTTTCTTTTATAGTCCTCAAAAATTCCACTGCAAATTTCTTCATTATGAAGATGCAAATATTAGGAAACAGAACTGTTTATCAATCTATCATTAATATTTTTCAAAACTGTTAAATATAAAGTTTGAGGAAAAACTTATTTTACCTGGAGTTCATGGAATGAAAATAATGAAAGGTAAACTTTAAAGTGAAAAACCTAAGGACCAAAGATTTCAACTTAAAATTTTTCTACCGCCAACAGAGAAAATTAGGGGTGATTTAAATGGTTTCCTTAAAGGATATTGATATTATTCTCATCACTCTGCTTTCCATTATAGAAGCATGGAGTCAGTTAAGGATTGCAGTCCACCTTACATGAACAAGAGTGAATATAAAATGATAAGCACAACACCTGAAAGATAAGCACTATATAAACGACAACTCTCATTTTTAATACTCCTACTGCTGCTACTAATTTGTCAATAGTTCTGTCAGTTTTATAATTAGTTTGACAATTAATTAGTAAAACTAATTAAACTTCTAGAAATGCTTCCTTAGGCTCTAGTATACAAATCAAATCAAATCAGCTCTTGTCTAAAAGTCCTTAAGTTGTAGGCCATGGACTTTAAGAAATGAATAAAGTTTTTACCATGACAAATTTTTCTGTAATTCTGTAATGAAAGACAATTGTTCAGGGCCTCCAAAAATGTGTTATGAAGAAAAGTAAGTAGAACCTCTTTCTCTCCTAGTATATAGACACCATAGTTTTCCTTTATAATTCAAAGAAAAAGTTCATGAAAGTAATTTTCTATACCTCTGCCTACATCAGGAGCATCTCTAAAGTTGGCAACCAATAACTCAGATACCCCCAGGATATACAAATCACAGAGAGTGTTTTTCAGTCTCCTCTGTGTGCAAATATGGTGTGCTCTGCTAATAACAAAGTCAACTGTTGACAAACAGCAATTAAAACAGAAGTGATCTCTCATTCCAGGTCTCCTTGTATTTTCCAAGGAAATAGAGTTCCAGTATCCTGACAGTTTAGATGGGAAGACATAAAAAAACAAAATAATCCTTGAATTGTGTAGACCTCTCTTCAATTCATTCATATGGGAGCAGAATTGTACAAATGTACCCATAATTGGCCCTTTATACACTCTAACTTACTTCAGAGTGATTAAAGAATATATACTATTCTTTATTCAGAATGACAAAACCAGGAAAGATTCTCCCTTACTGAATTCTAAAGGGCAACAAATAGTATATTGCAGTTTAATACAAACTACATAGAAGCTGTTTTTAAATCGAAGACTAAGCATGCTAAGAATCCAAGGAGACATATTAGCTTTCTTTTTTCTTACCAATAAGCAGTTAGGTCATTTTTTATTGTTATTATTATTACTATTATTATTCATTGCTGCTGGTGATAGCGGTGGTGTTGCTTGTTACACATACATCTTCCACATGTACCCTTTCATTTCCACCTGCTACTCCCAAAGTGCATTGTGCATATTCTAGTCTCCATTATTTGAATTTATAACTGACATATCCTTTTTCCTGTACTGCTATCCATTCTAAAAGTAGTTAAATCACTGTCTCTCTCAAACTTTAACATACACATCAATCACTATGGTTCTTGTTAAAATGCAGTTTCTCATTCCTTAGATTTGAGGTGGCATTCAAAATTTTGAATTTATAACAAGCTCCCACGTGAGGTCAATATTTGTCCAAATACTACTTCATTATTTATCTATTTATTTACTTACTTATTTAGCATCATGTTGCAGAACAATTTTTTCTTGTGCATATGTTTTTAAAATCTATATTGAAGTAATATTGCATTATATCATTATATAGGTTCTCAGTACTATTCACTCAACTATTTCATTTAAAGTGTATTGAAGTAAAACATGCATGCACTAAAACTGAACAATTTTACATGTACACTGCAGTAAGCTTTGACAAATGTATAGAGTAGTAGCCAGCATTACGTTTATTATATGGAGTATTTCCATCATCTCCAAAAGTTTCCTCATGCCTCTTAGTGGTCATTCCACACCACTCACTCAAAAAAGTGACAAGCACTGATCTTCCAATATTGCTTTTACCTTTCTAAAAATTCAAATAGATTGAATCATACTATGCATAGTTTTGGAGTATCTTTTTTACTTGGCATAATACTTTCAAGATCCAATAATTCTTTTGCATGTTTCATGACCATTTTAAAATATATTGATATTCAAAATATATAAAGAACTCATAAAGCTCAATAAGAGAAAAACAGGCAATCCAATACAAAAAAAGAGGAATTAGACATTTTTCCAAAGAGGATGCACAGATGGCCAATAGGCACATGAAAAGATGTTCCTATTCACTGGCTATCAGGGAAATGCAAATCAAAACAACAGTGAGATATTATTCCCTTATACCTGAGAGATGGACTATTATACAAAAATCTGGAAACAACAAATGTTGGCAAGGATGTGAAGAAAAGGAAACACTTAACACTGTTGGTGGGAGTGCAAATTGTTGCAATCCCTATGGAAAACAGTTTGGAGAGTCCTCAAAAACTTGAAGATGGGAATCTCATATGATCCTACCATCTCACTTTTGGGTATTTACCCCAAAGATACAAAAACACTAATTCACAGAGATTTATGCATCCCCATCTTTATTGCAACCCTATTCACAGTAGCTAAGAACTGGAAACTCTTAAGTGCTCAACGTCACATGAATAGATAAAGATATGACAGATATATACAATGGAATACCACACAGCCCTTAGAAGAGATGAAACACTGTCATTTGAATCAACATGGATGAATCTAGAGGAGATTATGCTAGGTAAAATAAGTCTAAAGAAGAAAGATGGATATCAGATGATCTCACTCACAGGTGGAATGTGAATAGACAAAACAAAGGAACAGACAAAATAAAACCAATCTTTGGACTTGGACTAGCACTGAGGCTTCCAATAGGGAATGAGACAGTGGGGTTGAGGTGAGGGGGATGGGATTGCTGGCGGAGTCCACGGGACAAAGGTGAAGAATCATTGGGGACTTAGTGGAGGGCAGGATTTGTTGACATATATCTGAGGAATTGGGAGATGCATATTTGGACAACCTATACTTATGGGTTTATTTTTTTTAAGCAAAGTTGCTGAAATAAAACACTAAAAAATATAAATAATAAAATATATTAATTCATTCACCAGTTGATGACATTTACCTATCTCTACTTCAAGGCTACTATAAATACAACTTCTATAAACACTTGAATATATGAAAAAAATCATATAGGTTTAATACGTGCATCATTATAAATCAACATCTATACATATTACCAGTGGTTCTGCTTTCCTAAAATTCTCTACCATTTTGAAAGCAGAAGCTAAGTCTTACATACTAAATATTCATTTTGTACCATCCCTAGACCCCACCAGGTATTTGAAGTGATTTTTGGAATCAGAAGAATGTAAGGTGCATTAGCTTCATGTTATAGATAAAGTAGTGAGGCCTCGGTTCCCAAGTCCACAATGATAGCAGAAGACTTGAGAAGGCAAACCGAGGGTTTTGCCTTGTTTTTATATTTGCTGGTTGATTAGTATGACTTTTTATGAATCAAATTGCTCAATATTAGCGGTCAGTCTTATGGTTAGAAAGAGAAAATAAACAGTTCTCTGATGTTTGTCTAATTATTAACAATGGCTATTTCTAGTTCATTGATTACATTAAAAAAATTCAACTAAATCAATTTTTCATGAATGAAAATACAATGACTAACTGAAATAAAAAGAGTTCAAAATAAAGGCAGTTGTTGATTAATCTAAGGAGTAAAGTTATCTAATGATTAGTGATTTTGGCAGGAGAGGGAGAATATGCCCATCAACGAGCAAATCATAAATCTGAAAAAATGTCTTCAAACTCTACATCCTTCCCTTGATTATAATATTGTTGCATGAGTAGGCTCTCCATAACCACTCTCTGCCTCAGCCTCAAATCAGCTCATCCTCCAATCCTCAGTTAAGAATTACTAACTTTAAGACTTTAAGAAAGATAAAAAAGCTAAGCTCTATATACCAGATAACTGAAAATTAAAGAATTAAAAGATTATCAAGGTCTATATATTTAGTATAAAATAAAATGTTGTTTAATTAGTTTAAAGATACATGTAATAGATATATATATATGTGTGTGTGTGTGCCCTTCTTCATTCACTTATTCATTATTTAAGAGACTCTGAAATTTACAACAACTGTTAATATTATCAGCTACCTCCAAAAGATTTAAAAGACTGATTCTTCACCTGATCTGGTAAAAGAAGGAAAAATAAAACATATGAAGAAATGATGAAATATTATAAATCACAGGCTACAAGTATGTGTGTATACCTGCCTAAATATGCTCAGAGTAAATTATTACAGAAAGGAAACATATTGCTTGAAATAAAAGAATGTTCTAGGTAGATAAAAATAGCATGAGAGGCTAAAAGGAACAAAGTGTTTAGAAAATTATTTAAGGATGTCCTTGGACATGTTGAGAATTATCAAATGAAACTGAAAATGGTTAGATGGTGATACATGGAAGAAGGAATTAGAGAATTTTGAAGGTCAGTCTCAGAATGTTACATATGGCATAAATGATAACAGAAAACTTCTATAAGTTCCTTACCAAGAAAAGAAATGTAATAAAAATAGTTCTTGTGGGATGCTTTTCTTATAACTGTGAGGATCTGAAACATCTGAATTAAAGATGCTACAACTCAATATAGAGATTGAAAAGAAAGTTTGTAGTCCCTGCATAAAAGTGATGCCATGAATATAAAAAGAAAGGAGTGACTCCCGAATCATTTTAGAGAAAAATTCAGGATTTCAGTGTACCTAAGGAGAAGAAACAGAAACAGTTTTGAGGTTAGGACACTGCTGGATACGCAGGCTACAGACCATAAGCAAACAAAATTAATATTTTTCTTGATCTCTCTATAGAAAACTGAAGTATCAATGAACACAGATAAGTTTGGTTCTAATTTTGCTTTTAATATAGACAGAATTACTTGTTTCAGTCACCTCACCTATCCTAATACACAACTACACGTGCACACACACACACAATCCCTCAAACATTTTTTGAGAAGTGACATATATGGTTTTTATATACAAACATCCAGCAGTACATGTGTTGTGGAAGGTTAATTTATCTTAATATCATATCTTTCATACCTCAATACCTCCTAACAGAAAAAGTTGCAGTCTTTCAAAATAACTTGCCATTCCCTGAATACTTGTTCCTGTCTCAGTGCTTAGCACACAATTCTAGATGATGAGTCTTCTATCAATTACACACCCTTCTTCTTGTTTAACTGGAAAGTGCTGTTAGCTTACTATTTAAAAAAAAACCCATATTATTATTTCCTCCTCTGTGATGTTTTCCTCAAGTCCTAGCTATTCCTTAATTAACATTGTCAGTACCACTGAGCCCAAAGAATGCTCAGTGTATAAAGAAAAAATCTCATTGTCTAGAAAGGCACTCACAATCTAATGGAGCGATAAACATAAAAACAGCAATTATAATACAATATGGAATATTTTATAATGAAAGAGTAATAGTTTGTACAAGATATCTAAATCTCTTTGTGGAAGGTAAGGACATTTTCCCATAAGAGTTTTCATATCCATATTACAATAGTTAACACATTTTTATAATTATTTTATGTATCTGTGTATTATAAGTTCAAATACCCTGACATGCATATGTCAAAACAGAGTCCAGAAAATGTATTAGAGATAAATTTATGAACCATAAGGAAAGAAGGAACAGGAGTCGGCAGAGAATACTTTTACATCATGATGCATATCTTATACCTGTGAAAATGAAAAAAGAGAATGAAATAGACTATGGAGCAAGAGCTTCTGGCTGCAGGGCAGTGTTAATAAAACATCAGACAGAATAATGAGGAAATTTGGGACAAAGATTACCTGTGGAAGACTCTTGTTTTAGACAAAAAATGGTCAAGCCTATAACTGCACCACTCTTAATCACTGACTGGGAGGTATTTGGGGAGAACTTGACCTTAGTTCATATACTACATTGGATTCCAAAGTAACAGGGTCATATTTCAAAGGACAGGAACTTGAACTACAAGGAGGAACAAGGCGGGGCAGTTTCAGTTTTGAAGGGAGAGCTGAGAAGTGCACATTCCTGGCTGCCCCAGCCTGACTTGCTAAAATGCTGA
The DNA here is from genome assembly GCA_004363575.1 of Solenodon paradoxus. Lineage (NCBI taxonomy): Eukaryota > Metazoa > Chordata > Mammalia > Eulipotyphla > Solenodontidae > Solenodon > Solenodon paradoxus. The sequence goes on along the minus strand of RJWH01000061.1, from coordinate 528,840 downwards.
ATTCTTCCAAGTCACAGGTCAAGTCCAGCTTTTATTACATGCCTAAAACTCAGTAAGTGAGTAAGCAATGTCTGATTAAATGACATTTTTAATGCAATGTAGTGATTAGGCATTATACCATTTTACAAAATATAGAAATGAAATTCTTATTCTATAACATGAATTTATGAAAATATAAATGACACTTTAGCTAACAAAACCAGGGTAACACAGGAAAAGGTACAAACAAATTGCTACTGGATCATAAATCTGACCCAGAATAGGCCCAGATGCAATTCTAAAGGCCTGCCAAATTCCAGATTCTTTCCAAAGGCATCTGAATAATAGACTTTTGTTATAGTTTCACAGAAATTAACTTAGGAATGTATTTGGCCCAAATTAGGATAACTAGGAGGTCGAGAATGATAGATGAAATGTTCAAGGCTAAGTGTACTGAGCATACAGTGCACTGTACCTTTGAGGTCACATTGTACATTTAAAAGTCTGAAATCTATGAGATCAGATGTGACACTCACCCAAACTTAACTTGTGCAAATGTGTGTCCACTGTTAAGTTCCACTTGAAAGTCTGTAAGTTTAGACCTCCAACTAGCATTAAAAATATTACAACTGCTCAATTGTGTCTTCTAATTGAGCTGATTTCCCTGTCTGTTTTAGATAAATCTTGTTTAATTTGCCCAGGTTGTCTCTATGTTTGGCTCCTTTCAGCAATCTAAGTTTATTACTGACATTTTCATGATAATGGTTATACAGAGATTGGAGGCAACAATGGGACTGATGAAAAAACTTATTGCAGCTACATCTCTGAGAATTCTGGGATGATGTGGAGAGCAGGAGAATGAAACTGTAATGCCTAGTTACCTTGATGACCTTCTATGGTTTGAAACGACTAAGACCTTAACACAGGTACTATAAGGTAAAAAATTTCCAGTGAAGAATGAGTATTATACTAATAATTCTCAAAGATCTGACCATCTGGTTAACATAAACTTCTGATGTAATTCATGAGCACAGTCACAAGGGACTCATTAAAAGTTGGGGAGTGACAGGAAGCTGAGGTAAGAGAACAAAGATTATAATCAATATAGAGATGTGTACCAAATTAAGTTATACGATGGGCAGGGACAGTTGAAAAATGCTTGAAGAAGAAGGGGCTTGAACTTAAGTCTTAATGAAAAGGGATAAAGGTGGGGGTGGGCATTGGTATTATGACAAGAAAATGTTGCAAAATGAGAGATTTCCATGTTCTGTGTGTAGTAAGGAGTACTTTAAAGAAAATGTCGGCAAATTCATTCTTATTTTCCACTTATTTATATCTTGTATTATTCCAAGAAGGATTTGTGATAGCTCATTGGAATATTAAATTGGCATTAAATTGTAGGAACTTGAATTTTAGGCAATAGAATTTCTCTATTATCTAATGAAGAATGAAGAGTGTCAATCAGAATTGTGTTTGAGGAATTTCAATCTTTTAGCAAAATGTGGTTGGATGCGAAGATAATTTGTATATATAAAAGCAAATGCCCAAAGATTAATTTCTAAGAAGCACCCTTAAGAAGAATGAATATCTTTTAAGTCTATTTCACAAGACAAACATATATCTGTGCCTCTAAAGTACAACATTTTTTTTTTAATTTGTAATGTTCTAGATTTATAAATAGATGTTTATGGTGTGCCCAGGTGGCTCAGGGACTAAGCCAGTAGATGGGACATAGGCCATCTTAATAAGGTCCAAGGACCCAGGTTCGCCACCCAAAACAACCAAAAATAAATAAAAAGCAAAAAAATCTTGTTTCCTCTCCATCCCTTCCTCTTTCAAAAAAACAGATGTTTATAAAAGTAAATGGAGTGAGTAGGTATTAAGTGGCCTACAGACCAACAGTATGAAGTCAGACATACAGATTCATTTACAGGGTACCTCAGTAGAGAAGAGGGACTTCAGGGAATCACACCAAGAAACAACCAAGAGAGCAGACCTTCCTAAAAAATCCTTATATTCCAGTATCCTTAATTAATTAGTACTGCCTAATTCTTTTGTGCCTAAGAAGCAAACAATAGCCATGGAGTCTAAACACATCGTTTTTCAAAAGTTCAAGCTCAGACAACACACATAAAGAGAGGATGAGAAAATCACTGACATGTCTAGATAAAAAAAAGTAAATGAGGATAATATGTTGGAAATATAAAAAACAAATAAAATAAATATAATAAGTATCATATTAAGAGGTCAAATTGTACCTTTTACAGAAGTATTTTAGAAGTAAGATTGCAGGGTAAGAAGTGAAAGCAAAAAAATAAAAGCAATAAATGCAGATCACTCAAGAACCTTTGTGACAAAAGAATAGATACTAACCAAGAGATACAGAATCAAAGGATTTTTACATAGTCAGGGGACTGAATGTGTCTACAGAAGAGAAGATACCAATAGAATGGGAAAGAAGAGAGGCACTGAGAAGAAAAGGAACAATTGCTGGAGTAAGGCAAGAAGGAACTGGCAGCAATTGGAAGATTTGTTCTGAAGGAAGATAAATAGCTTGTCTCTGAGAAAAAACAAAAAGAATATTCAGTAAATGAATGTACTGAGATATTTTGAGAAAGGGAGTAACTTTAAACTTAGTTCAAATGCTACCAAAGTCTTTATGAATGGTAGTCATTAATGAATCAACTATGTCAAATATAGATCATGCATAACAATTTTATGTTACACTGAATTTGCATTTAAATGGTTTGTTTGAATTTTGCTATGTGCTTTATCTCTATGCTCTATTTGCCTTGGATTAAGAAAGAATAATTTTCTTAATTTGAACTGAAAGGTTGGGATCATAATGATGGAGTAAAGAAAATCGTACGATTTAGGGAATTACTAACTGCAGTGAACAAAGGAACAACAACAAAACAAAAAAGAAGAACAGAATGATGAATTTTCAGAATAGAAGAAAATTTACCTTCACTGATAAAGCACTGCAGACCTGACGCATATTTTCAGAGATGCAAGTGAAAACTTTCTGTGCAGAGCCAACCCAGGTACTGAGAGACTCGAGAAGTCTGGGAAGGAGGGTGGTAGCACATGCAGTCAACAAGTTTGTTACATAGTGAATTTCCTCTTTGCATAATAGCTTTCTATACTCTGATGAAAACTAACAGGTCTGTTGCTCAGATTACTTGCAGCAATTATTCTGAGTATGACTTTGGTTCTGCCAATTAGATGCAGAATTAATTTAGAGAGAGGTAGCACTGAGACATAATTAACTAGTGCTGATTATCAGGCACTGAGTGTCTCTGGAATCGACAGTTCTGGCAGTAACTTCCAGATTCCCTGATTAGAGGTAAGACAGTATGTTTCTGTAGTCAATAAACCTGCCAGAGACTGGTTTAGTAACAGAGATAGAGATCAGGACAGCAGTTTTCCTGGCAAGTCAATTCTACCATGTTCTTCCGGGATTTGCTCCTGGAGGTCCAGTAAAAGCCCACTCCTCTAGCTATTCCAGCAATTTTTGTAAGCTTTTAAGTCTCGATTTTGTATCCCTTCCTGTGAGTGGTTTCTGTTCCTAAAACTGGAGTCTTCAAGCTACAAAAGTTTAAAGGTCAGCAAACTGCAGTGCTTGGGCCAAAATTTCAGTCACCTGATTTTTATGGATTAGGAGTTATGAAAGAATTTCACATTTTTAGATGGTTACATACTAAATTATTATACAAAGCAGATTTGTTAAATAAAAATATTAGCTGCTAAGTTAAATCTGAACTTCAGAGAAACAAGATATCATTTTAAGTATATTCCAAATAATATATAGGATATACTTACACTAAAAAAAATAAATAAAGACCCATTTTTAAAAGAAAGGCCCACCCTATTTCTACTTTCTCTGACATATCAAGAAGAACCCTGGAACTGGAACCAAGTAAGTACCTATATAATATCTTATTTTATCTTTTGACCTACAAATCGCAAATATTGTACTATGTGCCCTTTTAGAAAAGGGCTTCAAAGAGATTTGCAAACTCCTACAGTAAATGAACTCTCTGTATACACATTCCTGGTTGTCGAGGGCTACTGAACCAATTCCAACAAGTTAAACAACATTTAATGAGCACTGACAATGTGGGAAGAATATAGGGACAACCCACATTGCTAGTGGTCATGTGTTACTTTATTCTATTTTCATAAACAACAAACCACATATGCAGAGGTGGTACCAACATCCCAGGTGTGTAGTAGGCTATATCATCTAGGTCTATGTAATTCTGAAGGAGGCCTCACAAATTCAACGACTGACAAAATAACTAACATGCAAGCTATAAAAATGAAAAGCAGATCACATGGTATGCCAGTTATTAAAGAAGTAATTTATTATCTTAAAACCCCAAACCCATACTTCTTTACTCTGCCTTATGATGCTGTATTGGAGACTCAAAAAAACACATTTCTGCTTTGCCAGCTCTTCCACCTTTTAGACTTCTCTAACAGGCACTCTAGAAGACTAAAACTGGAGGAAAAGGACATTTGCTCTTTCCTATCAGTTTCCTGAAGATTTTTTTTCTATGGTAGTTTCTACAAAGCAAATGCTTCCTTACCCTGGTAGCAGCAGGGTCTGCCTACAAAGGTAGCTGAATTAGTTTTTCATTTTCCCAGCACTCTCAAAACCAGCCTCAGAGACACCAGCACCATACAACTGGTATCTCAGAGGGTTTGGGTTATAGTTGGGTTATAGAAGGGGGCCCCTACTTTTAAGTTTCAAAGTTTTCGTGAATCCAACCAAAGAAAGCTAAAATCTCCTTTAAAAGAACTACTGAATCCAATTCACTTGTCTTCACCCTACCCCACCCAAGTCCTTGTCAAGTCTTGACTGTAATGTGATACTAATGTCAGTCAGTTCTCATGGGAAATAAGACTCCAGTCATGGGCAACTTTGTGGGGACTCTTCAACATGCTGGTTGAAAAGGTCTGAGGCTCCTTCTATTGTTCCTCTTTTCTTTCCCATTACTCACAAGTGTTTTCCCAATATTTCTTGTATTTTGAATCTCACCTTGTGGCTGGGGTGCTTCTCCAGCGAACAAACACAGTATTTATAGTAGTCCAGGCAAGAGTTGATACCAGCTTGGAGAAGAATGTTGGCAATGGACATAGGACAGATGTGGCGTGCCAATGTGTATTATGTTGAAATAAATGCAGCACCTACCTGCTGCAATTAGATGTGGGAGAAGGTGAAATACAAAGATTTTTAAATTATATCAAATAATGTCTAGTAACTTTGGATATAACTGTCTTTTGTATTACAAAACCAAGTTTCTTTTGGGATTCATTAAGGTAAATCTTTTCCTTTTTTTTTTTTTTTTTTTTTCTTTGAGAGAAAAGAAGTTAGTGAGAAGAAGAAGAAGCATCTTATCTACTTATTTACTTGGTTTTAACCCAGTCCCAGGTTTGCAAACCCAAGTGTTTGGACTTTCCATGGTCTGCCCACCATCTTAGCCACCTGAGCCACAGGGGCATGCCCATAAATGTCTCTTTTCAAGACTTAAATCATGATAATGTTCCAAAGGGAGGTTGTGTCAAAGACATGCAGGGACTGAAGAGCCAATTATATTAGCAGCTTTCTCCCTCACTCTCTTATCAAGTGTTTTTTTTTTCCTGTATTATTTTTATACCTTCTATCAAAAGAAATTTAAGGCATTTCACACAACTCATTTTGCTCTCAAGTAGCACTTCTCATCCTTTACTGCTCTTTTGACCTCTTGGCTTATAAGGACCCCAAATACTCTGTTCTCTCCCACCCCACTGACAATGCCTTCTCAGTTTTGATAGCTGTTGTTCCTTCTCTGCTTGACCTTTCAGTGCTGGAGTGCCACGAACTCAATCCTAAATGGTTCATTTATATTCATTCTTCTCACTTCCTAGATTATTTTATCCAGACCTGTGGTTTCAGACATCACTAATATGTTCATGGTTCCCACATTTATGTATGAAAACCTGGACTTCACTTGGAGTTCCAGGTTTACTATCTAACTGCTAACTCAACATCTCTATTTGAATACCTAACAGGCATATTTGCAACTGAACATTTCCAACACATTTTTTTGACTAACACTTTCCTTGTTCTGCTTGCACTCCTGCCACTCCTGAGTCTTCCCCATCTCATAAAAGGTGACTTCCTGTCTTCCATAGCTTCCTTCTCACTGGACATTCTAACCATCAGCAAATCCTGACACATCCTGTAGGAACTAACCCCCACATCACTCATTATTCCTTTGTTTTGTTACTTGTAATAAAAATGCCTGCTATCTGTTAGCTGCAGGGTCTAGAAATGTACCCAGTACATAGCAGGCATCATAAATATTTGTCAGATTAATGAATGTCTGAAGGAATAAATGAATGAATCATGGATCAGGAAAGAGCTCCTTAAATTTTTAATGTTACCTAGTTTCATTGCTTTAGGAATTGTATTCTAAAAGTCATTTATTGCTTACAAGTGGAATTACTCACTAATCAGAGTTCCAAGTCACTGAAGCTATTACTGTTGCAAGAGCACATACTTTTTACTAACATTTTAAACTCTTTTTATTCATTTCACAAGTAGTGAGTGAGTGAGCATCTCTGCTTTTCAGGATCCCCAAACACTTTGCAAAAGCACTGTCTCCCATATAGTAGTCAGCTAGTTTTCAATGAAATTCAAATCCACATAAAATTTTTAAAGACATTATTTTCCTTGTATTGCTCTTAGCTGTCTCTTAGTCATCTTCTTATTTACTTGCAATTTATAGATTTCAGGGTCCCATAAACCCAACTAAAGCTATAATGTGTTAGTTACCTTACAAAGTGCAACAGTCCTCTTTCCTATTTCCATAAATTGTATCCTTTGAAACATTTCTTGCCAGTACATTTGACCTACACTAGTGCACTTACGATTTTTTAGAAACGAAAGTGTTACCAAACACAGTGGGTGGGTTTGCCAGTGAGCCTGGCCAAAACACATAGAACAATGTTTCTTTAAATAGGAAAGATTTATTAATTGTGAAAACTTAGGAGACAGAATGATAAAGCACTGCTCTATGAGTGCTCTGTTGGGGGTGATTATTGGAGTTCAACTGAGGAAGAGGATGGCAATTGGTCACCAGGTTTCTGGGGAAGATTCCAAGTCCACTGTACAGGGGCCAGACTTCCCCACGCTTAGTCATTCTTGCACGTGTTCAAAAATAGCGGTGTAAAGTCCATCCTAGCTGTTTTGTGTCTGATCAGGCTTAGGTGAGTCAGAAACATTTACCCCAGCCAAAGATTTTATTTACTTCCCCACCCCACCCCACCAAGTATTTATCTATTGTATCATCTAGAACTCTGCTACATATAATGACTGAGGCCTCAGAGACTCCATCAGGTTTTGAGGGTGGCCTCGAGAACTGTTTTCCAGTATACTATTAGGCATTCCCATTGCTGGCCCACTAATAAAACTACTTTTGTAATACCACTAGCCCCTAAGCAGATGTAACTAAGCCATAAAATGATTATTCCAGGGATTTATTTAATGTAAGGAAGTCTGAAAGCAACATATAGAAAAGTCAGAACGTCTTCCTGTCAAATTGATTTCCTGAGAGTATCTGATCAAAAAGCCAGACTTCTCATTCCAAACCTTTAAGAGTTTATGAAGGAAACATCAATCTTTATCACTCAGCTGTCAGAAAATTCTAGAATTTAAGGGAGGACTAGATTTGTAACCAAAAAAATCCTCTTTAAAAATAAAATGGCTAGCTCTATTTTTAAAATGGAAAGCATTCTTTATCAGCATTGTACATGTTCAGTTGCTGCTTAAAATGATGATGCCAATGAGAATTGGATGATTAAGAAACTATACTTAGCAGGTCTAGTGTTTTAACTACTTTTTCAGAATACAATTGCAAAATCAAAAAACAAGAATGTATCTTTTATGAAAATAGTTTCTCTTATTTATCTCATACTTTCTACAAAATATTAAACCCTCAAAAGCATATGTATTCTGATATTACAAAGATCAAATAAACTTTAAAGTAACTTGATACCTCAACAAAAAGCAATTTAAAAATAAATGATATATTTTGTGTCTTAGTTTAATTTCAAGTACATATTTTCCACAAATACTCTATAAAAACTTGGACTGTGGCATTACAGAGTGTGGAATCTCTTTTTCTGTTTTGGACAGTTGAGATTATTTTAAATGTTTGATTCATTTTTCATAACTTTCTCCACTGCCCTATATTACTAACCTTTGATTTTTCTTCTAGGTGTTATATTCTTTATGATAAGCTTAGTACCTATAATTCCTACATTCACCTGTTTAAAAACTTTTATTGAGTTTCTACTACATAACAGAAGCTACACTAAATATTGCAAATATATCATCAACACCCTTAGGAGATTCACAATTCAGTTGTCTAGCTTTATGCTGGAATGCTTAGAATTAAGCATCTTTGAGAAAAATTCTTAATTAACATATATATTTCTTTATTTGCTGCCCTGCTTGTTTCTCCTACCAGACTGGGAGCTCTTGAAGACATAAACCATACAATCTTACAAGTAGATGTGTATGGGCCCCTTCCCAATTAATTTCATAAATTATTCTTTCTTTTACTTACCCCTTTTATATAGATTTCATTTCAACATCACCACAGAGCAAGTCTGGTCATTTGTTGCCATCACTGCATATCTTTGTAATGAGTTTTTAATTAATAATTAAGTAAATGACAGTTAGGTTACATATATAATGTGTCCTAACTTTTAAAAACATACTAGTAATACAGTTTTCACTTTCTCAAAAGCATACTTTGGTTTTACGAAAGTCAGAATCTTTTACTGCCTGGTTCTTTTAACATGCAAAACTTTCTCTTCCTAGTTTTTGTCTCACTAACCACACTTCCACCAGTCCTATAAAGGTTTTCAGGTCAATGGCTTCTTAACATTTCTTAAAATGAAAGGTCCTTCATCTAGTGGTATGATTAACAATATGTCTAACTCCCTTATTTGATGAAAAGATACATTAGGATTATATAGTTTGGCAGTCAGCCATTAAACAAAATTCCCTTTGTAAAATAATCATACTTTTTTTTTTTCTTATTCTCTTTCCTTAAACAACTTTCTTACTATTTGGAGCAGAAGCTACAAAATTGTGATCTAATCACTTTCTGTTTCGTAGCTCATAGCAATTATTCCCAAAAGTATGAAAACTGTTTCATCTGTGTTTCTCATGCATTATTTGGAATATTACAGGACAACATGTATACTCTCTTGAAGTCTTAAAACTAACCATTGAAACTCTAATTTTTACACATTTACCAGATCATTTAAAAATTCCCAAATCATGAAGGGTTAATCAAGTATTCAAAGTTCATGTAAGTTTCAGAGTGCATATTCTAGTACATGCCATGAAAGTGCTTTCTGGAAGTTCATTTTTTAAAAATAACCCCCAGTATAAAAGCCTGAAGTCTTCTTTTTCCAGCTTCCACAGAAGTTCCTCTTTCTTCAAGCAAGTAGGTGTGACACGTACTCAATACCCATAACCTTCCTTAGTCCGTGTTCCTTGGAAACACACAACTATTTCTAACTGGATTCAATCCCATCAAAACTGAATTTTAAATATAAAAAAACAGAGGAGTTACCTTGAAGACTTCATGTCAGAGGCTTGCAGTAAATTGTCAGGCTATTTCTCCCTAAAAGATATACAGTTTCTCTTTAATAACAAATTTGTGAAATTGTTTTGAAAACTGCAATGATGACTACATAAAAATGCAAGATTATCATGCCTTTTTAACAAAGAACATAAATATTCATATCATTCATTTGAATCTAAAATTTAGTAGTGCTGAGCTAATGACTCAACAAATATGACCTGTTCAAAATTATTTAAATTACTGCAGGCTACTTTAAAATTACTCTGATAATAAATTAATTGTTGAAAAATAAAAAGCCAAGAGTCTTAATAATAGCACACAGCGTATAAAGCTAACCTTAAAAGTTGGTAATTATTTATAATTAGGCATCATTTCTATATAGAACTTAGGAAGAATTTTTGTCATCTCCATACACTTAAAAGAAGTAATTGTTCTCTCTTTTTTTTGCTTTTTCTTTCCTTTCTCCTTGTTCTCTGGCATTACCTCTTATTCAGTAATTTCCAAACTTAGAGATTTGACAACAACTAAAAAAAATACTACTTGTTGAGAGAAAACTATTTTTGTGCTTCTACATTTAACGCTTATGCCTCTTAAATAATCTAACATTTTTTTCTGCTGTGTAGCTCATGACAATTTTTCTAAAAGTATGAAAACTCTTTCATCTGTGTCTCCTATGTATTATTTAGCATATTACAGGGACTTTATGAACACTCTCTTGAAGCCTTAAAAACTAACCATTGAAATTCTAATTTGTACGCATTTACCATGATCATTTAGAAATCCCCAAATCTTGAAAGGTTAATCAAGTATTCAAAGCTCATATAAGTTTCAGAGTGTATATTTTATTATGTGTTATGAAAGTCCTTTCTGGAAGTCCATTTTTTAAAAGTATATATAAGAATGAATCTAAAACAAATAGCCTTAAAGGACAAAGTTGGCATCTCTCTCCTGATCAAAGGGCAAGCCTATTTATTGCCCATTATAAAATATTCAAGTTTCCTAAACTCAGGATTCCTCTATTCTAGTGCAACTTTCTACATGTACTTTTGATCCTCTGTATTGCCCTCAGGACTCAGAGAACTTAAGCAAATATGTTGGTGCCCATGTTTCTTGCTGCTCCATGAATAATAAAGTTATTTGTCTCTGACTCAGGAGTCTTATGTCATCTGTCAGCCTCCATGAAACTGCAGCACGCTAATTATTAGCTTTCTTATAGTAATATCTCTGTCCCTTCACAGACCTCGCCGTTTTTAAAATACTGACCAAAATAATGACCAACTCTTTCCCTCAAATTTAATTTTAAAATAACTAAAATTTCTGCCATGCTACTTAGCAATCATTTACCATCCTTATATGGAAGAAATCAGAAAAGATATAATCTTATGAGAAAAAAAACAGAGCAAGAAAAACTTGGTCAAGGACTGACATCCTCCCTAACCAAAGACTTCCAGATACTTTGGCAACACCTTGTACATAGTGCTGTCTCTATTTCAATTCTGCATGGAAATTGGGGATTGTGTTTTGGAAAGCTCAGAAGGCTGGTAAATAAAATCTGTTATTTTGTGTACAGTCAAACTGTGCAGCTCATATCAGTCCCTTCACAGTCATGAAGATAGTTTCTTGTAACAGCGAAGGAGAAAGAAGAACCATCCACAGATCAGGAAAGACACTGGCTTCCCAACCAGCCTCTGAAACGGAAGATAGAGAGAAAAAGATGTAAGCAGGGGACCTGCCATGAGCTTTGTCTGCCATTGGCAGAAGCGAACAGCAGCTCAGAGAGGTGCAGTGTCAGGTGGCCAAACCCCTCTCACTCCTGCCAAATCTAACATTTGGTTACAAAGGAACAGCGTCTGGAAACACTTTTTTCTTCTACTGGATAGAATTCCATATGGACAGTCATTTCAAATATATATTGAAAGCCAAAGCTTAAATCTACATCAACATTGAGGAAAAAGGAAGGAAAAAAAAAAACCAAAACACGCACTTGGCACAATTATTTTCCCTAAAATAAGCATTCTATACTCTAAATCCCTAGCAGGAAGTTTGGAACTTATCTCAGTTACTCCATCTTTCCGTATAAATTGCTGGAACCAGTTAAAGAGCTCCTCAAGTCAAACTAGTGTTCTTCAGACTGGGGCCATAAGGGCAAGAAATAAGGCAAAGCTTCCTGGTGACAGCTCAGATCTTCTTCATTTGCTTCTTGCTCTGCTTACTGACCATATGTCCTGTTTTAAAGGGGATAATATGGTCAGTTTTCATGTTTCCCAAACTGATGTAAATTTTGTCCCATTTTTTTATAAACCAGGGCCATCTATTACTCAGGGCTCCGGGCCCAGTCTGCTGAAGGGTCAAAAAGCCCTGCTCCATTTGCTCCCATTTTAAAATATGGTCAACCTATGCTTATATCATCTATAAAATTCAGTTCAAGGACCTAATACACTAATAAAAAATAGGGAAAATAACTAATTATGTTCACAATTACCAGCAATTGACTTAAAACTTTTTTAAATCACTTATCAAGATTTCAGTGGCTTTAGGCATTTTAAGATTCATTAATTCACATTCCCCTTAACACATTATATTCTTGTCTTACTAAAAAATTCTTAACATCATATAAACTGTATTTTTACAACTCTAAGGTTCCATTCTACAGACATGCAAATATTCTCGAGAAATAAAATCATGTTGCAGAAGTATTCCTTTTCGGCAATTTGACTCAGTAATTCCTTTGACAGTCATTGTAGCTCATTTTCCTGTGCATAAGAAAATCTCTAGACTGAAAAGAGGACTGAATTTTAACTCTTCTGATGTCAAAAACAAACAAGTTCTGTATTATTCTAAAAATCTTGGCCAGTTAACTTAGATGCAACTTCCTCCTTCAAAAAATCTTTGAGATAAAAAGGTGAAAAAGAAACAGAAGGAAAAGTTCACTGGAGAGGGCTTTCTCTTCAGGGCTCCAAACTTCTCCAGCACAGCTCCAACTCAGAACACCCTTGGAACTAAAACTTTTTCAACCTTTCCCTTCATCCCTGCCCCACCTCTCCACTCCTGAATTTCAAGACTGTTCTCTCACCACAGGACACAGGACAGCACCTGCTGTCTCCATCAAATAACATTTTACTATGGAGTTCATCTTATTCTAGAAGTCTTCACTAATGTCTATCTCAGGGTGCACTCCAGAAGACACGTTAATCCTTTCTCAGCCGAACTTGGGTGTTGTAATTCCTGGGTTTTGTTCTTAATTTCCTTTCAGACAAAGTTTGAAGTCAGGGATTTTCCAGGAATTAATACAGTATGTGATACTAAGCAATGAATGAGTTAATTTGTTGAACCTTGGATCTGTATTTTGGAATAAACTGCTTCTATTTAGTTAACTATAGTTCCATTTAAGGCTCTGAGAAGGTACAAAATAATCAAGTCAAAAAGTGTACTTGTTATATACTTCAATCAAGAAATACTAGGTAGCTCAGAAATTTTTAATTAAAATGATAAGACAAAACCTAATTTGACATAGTACATACTTGTCTAAATTGAACACAGTATAGGTAGAGCAGAAAGGGATATCCAACACAGAATATTGTCTCTGTTACACAAAAAATATTTATCTGAAGAGAAGAGAGACTTAATCATTTATGAACAAAGAGAATTTTAATATTTAAATAAAACATTTTCATTAATCATACTTCTCCAAAATACAAAAAGAATTTCTGCATCTGTACTTAAACATTATATGTAATGTAGTCTTCATTTTCTTTTCTTAAAGTGATTTACTCCTCAAAGTAAAGCAAGTTTAATGAGGTATAAGTATATAATTCACTTAGAAGTAAAATTATATTTTAGAAAACAGTTAATTTTAACCTAATGTGATGTGGTTTAAAAGCCATGAATTATGTCTAAATTATTATTTTGTATTATTGTAAACTGCCAACAGAAGTATTATTTTTTTTTATTATCCTTTGTTATGGTTTCTTTCATTATACTTACTTATTAACTTTCAGGATAATTGACTCACAACTCAGTCAATGTGTGTATCACACCACATCTACCTTGTGATAATAGCAATACTGTTAAAAATACATTAATGTACATTTATTGTGCATATTAAATTATATTTATTATAACTGTAATGAATTAAAATACATTTATTTGTAATAAATACATTTGAAAAATTGTATTAAATTAATAAATTAACCAATCAATTAAATAAATGACTAAATTAATTAAATTCAAAATCAATGAATTAAAATACATTTATTGTGCTTGTTGAAGAAATTGTTGATGCAGTTTTTTTTAGTTCAGGCTGCTGTAACAAACTACCACAGACTGGGTAGCTTATAAACAACAGAAATGTATTTCTCGTATTTCTGAAAGCCAGAAACCCAAGATTAGAGGGCTAGCATGGGTTACGTTCTGGTGAGAGCGCTTTTCCCAGTTGTAGATTTCGCCTCTCCTTCGAGAGCAGAGTGCAGTAAGCTCACTCTTGACTCCAAAAAACCATCTGAAACTTTTTTGAGGACAGTGGTCACTAAGACAATTGGGTCTACAAAAGTCAACAGTTCAGTCTTATATTAGGTTTGTTATAAGAGGAGAGAAATAAACTTTTATTACTTTAGTTCTTTATTTCTTAATTCTAAAAATATCTCCATCTAATGATTTCCTATTCAGAATTTCAGATGATTAATAGAACAATCTTGAAGAATGAAAAAAAAAAAGGTAATTCAGTCCACAGTGTTCCCTGGAATGAGTATGTAAGAAGGAAGATGAAACCTAAGATAGCTTCACGGAGGAGTTAAGACTTCAGGATCAGGTGAGATTCAGTAAAGTGGAAAGCAACAGAAAAATCACTGTAGTTTGGGGGAGCTGAGCAAGAATGGCACAGGGCTCCATGCACTTGGAAGTCAATGAGGAGAACGAGCTCACCAGAGCACTAGAGCCACGGGAGTAGAAAGAAACTACAAAGGTGCACCTGGGGAGTTTGGACTCACCAGTCATGAAGAGGCTTTTCAAATGAGGAAACTGACATATATATATATATGCATATATATATGCATATATATATATACACATATATACATACATATATACACATATATTTTTAAGTGTTTTAAGAAGATTCATTTGCCTGTGGTTTGCAAATTTGGAGATGCGAAGTACCTGAGAAAGAAACAGTTTTCCCAAGCACAGTAGTAATGAAAAAAGAGGAGAAATGGAACACCCCAAAGGGACTAAATTCAATAACTAATCCAGGAGGATGAGAAGTGCAGAATATCTGCTCACCTGGATCTCTACAACAGGTCACTGACTACTACTTTCATTTCTACCCTTGTCACATTGACACCAGAGTGATCTTTTCTTATGAAACAAAATCCTTAAATGCCCTCCTCGGCACCCTATTACCTTCATGACTAGGTACACACGCACAGAAGCTGGCATGACTGAAGATCTGGCTCGTACTTAAATCTGCAGACTCATTTTCTCCTCTCTTTCCTCAGTCACTGCACTCCAGTCACATCTAGGTGTCATGTGGCTTCCTCTGCCTGGAATTTCTCTAATGCTTTCTTGTCTCCATGTTGTCTCCATGACCCAGCCCCATATCGCTGTCTTTCTGTCACATTGAGCACATACCTTCATTCTACCAACTCTCATTAAATGTTGGTTTCTCAATTTAAACATCACGTCCCTAAATAAATGTTTTCTCTTATCATACTAGAAAAGTTGTTTGATTGTATGATTCCATAACAGCCTGCATTTCTAAAAGGCAACCATTACATTCATAATCACTTGTGCAACATCTGCCTCTCCACTAGATTATAAATTTCAAGGGGCATAGATTTTATTTGATAAATCTAGTGTTATATCCATAATACTCAATCCAGGGCCTTCAAGTATAATTTGCATATTAGAAATATTTATTATATAAATCAATGAAATCCTAAAGAGTATTAGTGATTAGAACAATGTTAGGCTACAATACCTCACTCAAAGTTTAGACCTTGGGAAAGTAAACTACCACGCCAAAACAACAACAAGCCAACTATCCACACTTCTGCCCTATAGCCTCACCTAACCAGGATTTCATTATCTTTTATTTATAATACATGAGTATCTCACCTATTACCACCTAAAGCCCTCCCAAAAAATAAGTTAGAAGATCTAGCCTTTATTATCTCCCCTAATTACCTGTATAAAAAGTTATTTTAAACATCTAGAGCTACAATGTCATAAACAGAAAACATTCTGCATTTTTTAATTGCCAAATGCTATGTTTATAAGACATATTTTTCCTTCCTATCCCGAGGATTTTTCTCATTTGCTACAATTCGACTATATATGCTATTCAAATAATCACAAGAATGATTCAATTTCTAAATGGAACTTGAAGTATCCTATCTCCTAATGTGGCAAAATGTCCAATTTTTTATTTCCATTATCATGTAATTTCCTCTGTTTTATGGGATACTGCCAAATGGAAAGGCAAGGGAAATAAAAAATGCTCTTTCTCTTTCCATTTATTAAACAAGTTTCCAAACATGCTAACAAAACAATGACTAGATTGTAAGTTGCTAGAAAACAGAGCTCATTTCCCTACAGTGAATTCTGATGGTGCACAGTAGAAATCTGGTGACATTTTTAACTTGCAAAAAAATCTTATTAAGTTGGCAATCTTATAAAGTACTTCTCTGGCTTTATTGAATACTGATGTGTCCTGAGCCCCCCAATTCATTAAAAACTTGTAGGACTTAACACTTTGAAAAAAAAATTATTAAAAGTCAGTTAAAGTATGATAAAGGAAAGTTTGAGAAGTTGAAACTAAGGGAAATGAGATCTTTTTCCCACCAAACTGTCTGAGACTAACTTGGAGAAGAGAATTATTATTGCCATATGACTACATCATCACACAATTGAGTCCTTCTTATTAAGTCTGCCTTTCTCTTAGGTTGACCATATTTCTTTGACACAAAAATGGGACATTGGGATGGCAAAAATAGGATGGAGTTATGCACTGGTGATTAAGGGGAGGGGAGGAAGCGGAGCAATCCAAGCAGGAGTAGAGCAGCCAGGCCAGCAACAAGTTAAGTACTATGTGATGCCAATTAGAAATTGCATAATAATGACATGTGCTCTGGTGGGAAGAACCAGTGCAAGGAATTTTGGCATGTGAAGCCAAAAACCAAAGTTGGTGCCCTAGAAACCCCACTCTAAATGTCCTGCCTAAGAGATATGCTACTCTAACCATCCCAGTGACAGAAATGCCCATAAACAATCCAGGGCCAAGATGCCTAATAACCGCTACTGTGCCAGAGAAAAGCCCAATAATATTTATCTGCACCTCTCAACCATGCTGCAGTGTTCTGCAACCTTTAAATAAATAGGCAGAAGTGGATAGCAGGGAATCCTCTTCCTGCAACTCCTGTTTCCTTACTGAGGGCAGAAACAGCAGTAGTGGCTCTGACCCGCTGCAGTCAGTGCTGGCAAGGGCCAGCTTTAATGCAGGGCAAAAGGAGCAACTGCTCTTGGACCCCCTCAGCAAACTGAGCCCAGAGCTACTCAACTGTCACGTTTGCCCCAAGTTAAAGATGGCCCTGGTTTATTAAAAATCGGACAATTGACATTTAATTAAAACAACAGGGCGGTCAGGAAATACGGAAAAAAAAAAAAAAGTTACTATCCTATTTAAAATGGTATATGTTGTCGGCCTTCTTTTTCTGGATATTTGAGATTTTTTTCCTCCCTTACAACTATCATATATTCTATAAGTCAGGTGTGCTCTAACCAGTCCTCTTCTAGAAGTAAGGAGAGTATGGAAATCTTAGGTTACAAAAGATGGGTCTATGAGTAAAATTATAACATACTAACAAAATTTTTCAGTCAAGTTCTCTTTATCTAAAGTTGTCAAGAAATGGGGACCTTTCTTTAATCAAGCGTCCAGTTAAATTTTAAACAGTTGGTACACTCCTATGGCTCAGTGGCTAAGGTGTAGACTATGTAAAGCCCACATGCCTGGGTTCAAGAACTGGGACCAGAGGTAAAAAAAATTCTTTTTATAAGTCTCCTAAATCTTACACAGTAACCAATAGTATAAATTTCCAAAGAATTAGATAATATGCTATAACAAAAATGATAGTTTACATATATATATATATATATATATATATATATATATATATATAAATGTTTTTTACTTGAGTCAAGCTTTCTCAAGATGTTTCTAGTTCCCATGACCAGCACTAGGAATGTCATTAGTCATTTTCTTCACAAGTCAGAAGAATAAGAGAAAAAGAAAAGGAACTAAGTATACCAAATCCCTAAAATACCTCAAATGTTTTGCTATTGTTAAAGAAATCTTTGGTCATAATGACACTTTGTTAATTTGTCTCTTTCTCTTTGAAGATGAAAATCAAACTTGATTTCAAATTAACTAGCCATTAAGTTCAGGAAATAGGGATTTTTGTTTTGAGTGTGCTTCCATTTTCATAACCTTGAGCAGGCCAAATAATCTTTTTGCAAAATAAGGGGGATACTAAAATAATTTATCAAAATCCTTTCCAATAATAATAATCCATGGTGGTAGTCATACTAGGAAGTTTCTGTTAGAAAATCATTCTCCAATAACAAGGGAAACAAAAACAAAAATAAGCAAACAGGACTACATCTCACTAAGAGTTCTGCACAGCAAAAAAAAAAAAAAAAAAAAACTTATCAAAACGAAATACATCCATCTGACTGGGATAATTGTAAATCATACATTTGACAAGGGCTTAATGTCCAAAATATATAAAGAACACATAAAACTCAAAAACAGAAGCAAACAGACAACCCAATCAAAAAATGGGCAGAAGAATCAGATAGACATTTCTCCAAAGAAGACATACAGATGGCTAATATGCATATGAAAACATTTTCCTTCTCTCTTGTTATTAGGGAAGTGAGGCTCAAAAGAACAATGCAATATCACTTTACACCTATGATGATGGATATTATCCAAAAGCCTGGAAACCACAAATGTCAGCAAGTCTGTGGAGAAAAAGGAATATTTTACACTGTTAGTGAAAGTGGAAGTTGGTGCAACTTTTATGAAGCAGTACAGAAATTGCTCAAAAAACTGAAAATGAAAATCCCATATTATCGTTCCACTTCTCAGTAGTTTCCTCCCAAGAAAGCCACAAAAACATGAATTCACAGAAATATATGCACCCCATGTTTACTGCAGCATTGTTTACAATAGCCAAGAATTGGAAACTATCTAAGTGCCCATTGTCAGAAGAACAGATAAAGAAGATGTGTTATATACACATGATGGAATACTCCTTAGCCATTATGAAGATGAAATCCCATCATTTGTGACAACATGCATAGAATAAGAGGGGATTATGCTAAGTAAAATAAGTCAGAAGAAAAGCAAATACCAATGACCTCATTTATATGTGAAATACAATGAAACAAAGCACTGGAACATCTAAACAAAAACCAACCCTTGGGCACTGGCAACAGAACTGTGGTTACTTGTGGGGAAAGGGATGGGCAGTGACAGCAAATAGTGATAGGTTTAATGGACAGTGGGGAAAGGAATGGGCGGTGAAAGCAAATAGTGATAGGTTTAATGGACAGTGATAAAGGACCTTTGACAATTTAGTGGTGGTCATGGTGTTGACATTTATTTGATGAATGGGGAATCCTACATATATTGGGCTTATATTATTTTATATATCAAAATTATTTCAATATTTTTTAAAAGAAATCATTCATGTAACAGTGAAAAACGTTTGCCTTTTTACAACTAAAGAGTATGAAAATCAGTGATTAAACTACTATTTATCATGGGAAAAGCAATGAATTCTAGCTTGGAGTATGTACCTCCCCTGAAAATTCTCTAAGGAAGAAATTCAGTTGTGATATATGACATATAAGAGTTAAGACACTTAGCATAGGTAAAATTGGGCCTGAAGAAGTCTTCAGAAAAGGTTCAGGAAAGGTAAGCAGCATCTGATAGCACTGGAGAGGACTGCCTAATCCCAAAGCTAACCCCAATTTATCTAAACACAGGACTAAACCATGTATTCTGCCTCCATACTTTTCTTTCTTACAGCTCAGCATTTCTTACTCATCATCCCATTATGATATCTGACACTTAAGCAATGAATACCAAGGCTGCAATATTCTCAACCAAGCTCTCTTGGCTGTTTGACCCTCTAACTTACATTTCTGCCTCCTCAACCATTTTCCACTTTCTTCTTCCAGGCTGGGGTTGACAGTTTTCCTAGCCACTCCCTGCCACTAGGCCCCAGACAGGAAAGAAGTTGTCTATGGAACATATTTCTAGCCAATATTTTAAACTCTAAATTAATTCATTCTTTCAGCAAGCAATTATTAAGGGTCTACTATATGCCAGGCACTAAAAATGAACATGGAAATAGTAGGTACAAACAGCTGTTAAGATGAAAATGAAATGGAGATATTAAGGAATGTTAAAGATTACTTTAGGTTGGGTAGTCATGAAGTCTCACTGAAGTGGGGATATTTAAGCTAAGTTCTGAATGGTGGGAAGGAAGCAGCCATACAAAGAACTGGGGGAAGGAAGAGAGACATTTATAGCAACAGGACTGCTATGGCAAAGGTCTTAAGTCTGAAATGAATTTGATGAGTTGAGGAACAGAAAGATCAATGTGGCCAGAGCACAGAGAGCTAGTTGAATGAAGATGAGACGAAACTGGAAAGTTCAGCTGATGAAGGAAGGATGTTGTTGTAGACTGGTGTTGAAGAGCCTGAGTTTTACTCTAAAGATAATGCCTCCACTACCTTTTTAGGCAGTAAGCAGTGTACTGACATGATACACATTTTAAAATAAGGAAAAAGTACAAAACTAGACTCCAGGAGGACCATTATAAGCCAAATGCTATGGTCCCAGCAAGATGTACTGGTAGCTAGACTATAGTAGCTGTAGAGATGAAAAACAAACAAACGTGTATTTGGAGATAGAGGTGACAAGACTAGAGAACTTATTATATATATGCCAAAAGAGAAAGAGGAATCAAAGATGATTCCCTAGGATTTTAGCAACTGAGGGAATGGTCATACCACTTACTGAGGTGGGTAAATTTGTAAAAATTAGAGATATATTGATAAATGTTTCAAATATATTAGTAAACAACTAACTCTCTGGAGGAAAAATCCTTGGTTTGTATTCCGTTTCAGGAATGTAAATACTCCCATAAGTCATCAGCTAATGAGATTGTCCCCAGTCTCTTTCAGGACCTGATAAGAAGTTGCCAGTAACAGGTTTTAAAGAGGGAATAAAATCAAGAATTCTACTGTGGTCTGGACTAGAATTTAATACCATCTTAGAAATCCAAGAGTCAAGATACATTAGAATTGAGTTGTATTTTTACAATCAAGGTACTTAATCTGCAGTATTTTAATTCCCTATGGGAACAACTTCACTTTTCTCTATCCACTTTTTTGCTGTTATTCCTGTTGCAATTGTATGTATGTACATTTCTGTGTGTTTGTGTATATGTGTGTGTGTGTTAGTTTTCTACTGCTGCTATAACAAATTACCAAAAATTTGGCTTAACACAAATTTATTATCTTTCAGTTGTGTCAGTTAGGCAGTTTAGAAGTCTGGCATCCGTTTTATGGGACTAAAATCAAGGTGTCTGTAGTGTGTGCTCCTTTCTAAAAGTTCTTGAGGAGAATCTATTCCCTTGCCTTTTCCAGTTTCTAGAGACTGTCTGTGTTTCCTAGTTCATGGTCCCTTCTCTGCAAAACCACAGCATCAAATTGTGTCCTCATGTTGCATCACTCTGACCTCTTCTGCCTCCATCTTGCACTTTTAAGGATCCTTGTGATTAGAGGATAACCTTCTCATTCTTAAATCAGAATATTAGCAACCTTAATTCCAACTGCAACATAATTCCCCTAATCTAACATATTCATAAATTCCAGAAGTTAAGATTTGGATGCGTATGGATGGCCAACGTTCTACCTACTACAATATATATGCACATATACATACACAGGGACAAACAAGAATGTGTTCGTATTTAAGAATCTGTACATATATTATCTAAATATGTATATAAGTACAAATGATCTATACCTTCATATATTTCTAAAGCACATATTACACAATTCTACTAGATTTTTGGTGCAAGAATTTGGTAGAATTCCCTTCCATAAAAACAACTTGTATACTTTCTTTTTTTAGTTCAAAAATCTGTCATATCCATCATGTTATCCCTACCTTATTTTCCAAGAAACTCTAGGATAAATTTAAATCACAGATGTAATAATTTACTCATCCCAGGAAAACACATTTATTTATCACCCTCTATATAACATTGGATCTGCATTTGAATGCGTTTATAATTATTACATATTATACTTATTTAATATTGGAAACCATCACAAATACGTTTTTTAGAAACGGCAAGTTAAAAATTATAAACTGTAGGGAGGGAATAAAGGAAGGAAGGAGTTAACAAGTTTGGTGGTAAAGGGCACTGGAACTCTGGTGTGTAAGGTATGAAATACACCAGACTGAAATGAAGATTTAATATCCTAAAAAGCATATAGCAATGTAAATAAAATAAATAGTAGAACAATAAAAATAGCATAAATAAGCTCTGAAGCAAATCCCAGGAAAGCAAAATGACAGCTTTACACATTCCTTAGCTCCATGTAGACCACCACATTAAAAAACAAATCATGGGAAGCTAAAACCATACAGTAAAAAGACTCCAAATCCCTAAGAAGAGCAAGAACATTCACACTAGCTTTCTATTTCCACTGAGCTCTAAGGCATTCCAAGAAAATCAAAATGTGATCATCTCAGTCACTGTATCCAAAGAAAAAAAGAAAGAAAACTTTCCAGGAACAAATGGAGCCTGAGTGGCTGAATGTTCTCACTATAAGGAAAGCTTTGAATTGCCCCAAGTCTTGCCGCTCCCTGGACATTCATCCTTTCCTAGTACTTCACCTCAGAGGCTCAAGGGCATTTTAAAAGATTTTAGATGAGCCACTGAGCATGAAATACTTGACACATAGAAAAAGCCCCAGACCTCCACAGCAGGCCTACCCACCCCCTCCTGTATGTGGGTGATCCTCTTCCTCTGCAGGGACTGAGACAAGCCTCCAGGAAGGCTCTTTAATGAGGGGTTGGGGGGAGGACAGGAAGGAGGCTGCAAATGTGGTTTAGGGAGGAGACACTGACTGCCAGTGTCCACCCAAGAGACCAGTTCACCTCCTTGAAAATGTCCCTCACAATCAAAGGAAAACAGAGTTCACACTCTGGCACCAAATTCTACCAGTATGTGGCCTTGAGTAATTACTTAAGTGTCAGAATGTCAGTATCTTTGTCTCTATAACAAGATTAATAATAGTGCTCTCCTCACAGATCCGCTGTGACAATAAAATACCAGGGTGTATGTGAACTCTTTCGCATACTATCTGACATGGTAAGTACCCTATAAACAAACAGCAGCTATAGGTATTGATGAAAACAAAAATAAAAATTAATAATGTCCCATCTAGTAGCCAAAAACACTTTGCACATTGGGTAGTCCAACATTATCTATTTGTATGCATTCTCAAAAACAAGTTTTGAAAAGAAATTTGAATCACGAAAAGCAACAATTAGGTAACTTAATTAAATAAAAAGTATTTGATTTGTAAATGGCTTACAAACTTAGTGCAGGCACACTGTGTACCTGCCACTGGACTTACAGAAAGCTGAAGGAGCTGGCAAACAGTAACCTTTGCAATACTGTAAGATGCATAAAGTATTTTAAGATAGTTTCTATGTATGATAAATGTAAATCACCTTTAAAATCTCTTCCCTAGGCTTACTACACATTTAAACAGTTTTTCAAGTCAAACACACAAAAATAGAGAGTAAAATGGTAGTTACCAGGTGGCGGGGTTAGGAGAATAGGACGAGGCTGAGCATTTTAAGTTGGACAGTACTATTTCATTTTTCGTATTTCCAAACCATCCCATTATTTTAATATAAACGTCGATTTTGTCCGTTTTTAATTAACCAGGTACACTTCTAATGCGGAGCAAAGGGGGCAGTTGAGTTGTTCCAGGCTTAGTCTGTTGAGAGGTCCAAAAGCAGCTGCCCCTTTGACCCCACATTAAAAGCAGACCTTGCAGACTCTGACTATGGCAGGCCTCAACAATACTACTGCTGTTCCCACCCCCTGTGAGAAAACAGGAGCCACATAGGAAGAGGATTCCCCCCACCCCCATGCATGCCTGTTTCTTCAAAGGGAGCAGAACACTGAAGTGTGGCAGAGCTGCAGGTAAGTATTATGGGGGTTATTTCTGGCACTAGGGGTTATCTCAGGCACTGTGGGGGTTATCTCTGGCACTGGGCCGGTTACTGAGCATTTCTGGCACTGAGGTGGTAAAAGTGGCATGTGTTTCAGGCAGGACATTTAGAGTGGGGCTTTATAGGGGTGCCAAATCTGGTTTTTGTCTAAGGTGCCAAGATCCTGGCCCTAGCAGTTTGTGTGAAGTCCTGCCAGACCACACATCTTTACTTTATGTGATCATTGATTGGTATCCCATAGCACTTACTTGTTGCTGGCCTGGCTGTTCTGCTCCTGATTCAGTTGCTCCAACTCTTCCCCTCCCCTTAGTCACCAGCAAATAGCCCCATTTGAGTTTTGGCATCCCAATGTCCCGCTTTTGTCTCAAAAAAATATGGTCAGCCTAAATATAGGACAGATATTGTTTAAGGGTACAGATTTGCAACGGATAGTAAATAAGCTCCCGGCTACCAACACACAGTACAGTAAATACAAACAAGATTGTATTATAATCATCAAATGGCTAAGTGCTAGAACTTAATGATTCCAACCCCTAAAAAAAAGAAATGTTAAGTAATGTGACAGAGGTGCTACTTGTCACCACAATGGCAATCATATAACAATAGACAGGTGCATCAGGTTAATATGCTCTATATCTTAAATTCAAACAGTGTTACATGTCAAATATATTTCAAAAAATATTGTCTGTCAAAAATTTTGAGATAGCTAACAGTCTTTCTTTGGAACATCTTGCTAAGACTGCCCAAAAAGAGTCCTGCATCCATTAGCTTTCATACACACTTGACCAGTGAACATCCATGACAATAAACTGAATTGCACAAAAAGGATGATTTCTCTTCTGTCCAAGACCCTTAGCCATATATACCTTCAAGTAGAGTCCCTGTACATTGACTTTTCCCTTTAAAGCTGTCCTTTATATTTACTTATTTCAGCTGCATTGAACAGATACCTGAAGAAGTCAACAGATCATCCAGCATAATTCCCCATGGTTCAATCCCTTTTAGGATAAATTTTCAATAAAATTGCTTTCCCAGGCTCCTTTCCTGTGTTGTTAAAAGAAAAAGTTGTTGCTGGCTGGCTGGCCTTCCCAAATATCCACAGAACAGAAGGAGAGTGAATTTTGAGACTACTTCTTCAGACCCCAGTGCTTCCCCCCTCCCCTATCGACTATCAATGTGACTTACAAAATCACAGAAACTCTCTAGGCTTCTGCATCTTTGATCATTTTTACTTTAATTTTGAAAAATCTGTGGTGGATCTGTGGTGGATAATAAATGCTTATTGTAAAAATATCAAATAATGTGAAATCATATAAAGTGAAACTGAATTATCTCTCTACTTTCCAATCCAATCAAAGCTACAACTTCAATTTGCTATCTTTTGACAGTCTTTTCACTACATATATATGTAAAAAAGTATATACTAGAATTTTTACAAATAAAAACTGTTACATAACATGCAGTCTTCTCAAACATTAGAACATACCGAATATAAAATTATACAACTTACCATCTTATTTTCAGACAGGCATAACAGAAATACAGCATTTTGAGGCACAAGTGAAATAGTGTGTATGAAAGCAGTACTGAAGGATAGATATTTTACAAAGTTACCTTATTCTTATAACTAGGACCTCTTCGTTGACACTTTTTTCTTTCTGTGCTATACTTGTATAGCTTTCCTTCAAATTATCCTGGTTTTTGAAAATAACCTTTTTCACAATTAAAGAGCTACTCTTTAAATAAAAAAAATTTAACAGCTCTGGGCACACCCCTGCAGGCCATGGAAAGCCCAAGTGCCCAGATTCAAGAGCTGGGGCCACAGAAATAAAATAATTTAAAAATATGCATACTATGCATTATATATATATATATATATATAAAGAACTCTGAAATCATATTGTATATTACTATCAATAGTGTGTCCCATTTCAATTTGGTGGCATTTTTTCCTCTTATTGTTCATAAAATAATGGTGTCTTAGAATAATGTCATACTGGATGTGATAAAATCTGCTGTGTATATATCTCAGATTTTCAGAAAATTTTCACGTGACATAAACTACTTCACTTTGCTATGCCTCAGCATTTTCATCAACTAAACTGTGATAATATTTAGAATCATTAAGAAGAAAGTCACAAGCACAGAATCTGGTTTATAAATTGGCCCTTATTTTTAATCGTTACTTTCTTTTCCCACCTAAATTAAATTCAGAATTCTTAGTCTAATATTTAAAACCCTAATCACTTTATTACAAGTCTCATACTCTGATCTTCAAACTATATCAGCTGTTATTAATCAAATCTATTTTATACTTCCCCTGTCTTGTCTCTCCAAATTGCTATTTATTAAAAATCCCACCCATTGACATGCCACAAATAGAATTTTTTTCTGAAATGACTGGAGCAGAATCTCTTCCATCTTTGAATCCCTGTAACACATTATTTGTGTTAAGTCACACTTCCTTTTATCTTTGTGTTATCCTCATCCCCAACCTACTAGAAATTCCTTCAGAACAGATGAATTTTTCTTCACCACATATAAGAGCATACTGTCTTACCTAAAATAAATATTTGTTACTAAATTTTAATTTAAATAAACATTCAACAATAATGTCTGTGGTTATGAGGCATTGTTCCCAGATATAGTGATATTTTCAATATTTCAAATCTTAAAAAGTTTCAACATGAATTTTTATTAGTCTGAAAAATATATTTTAAAGTAGCTTGTGGCAAATATTCTGTTAATTCCTTCAAATCCTTATTTTATGAAAAGGATTTTTATACTGAGCTTATTTTACTTATTTTGAATACAAGCAAGTTATTCCAATGTAAAATGAGAAAAATTAAAATCAAGTCAGTTCTTTGCCACATTTTTGAAGATAAAGCTACGTGGATATTCTTAAATGTGTGTATCTACCTAATCTCAAACACCAGAATAATGGCTGCAAATCTTATATAGCTTAAACTAAGGCAATGACTATAACATCTAAAAGCTACATATATTTTCTAGTTATTAAAGATAGAAATGTAGACGATCAGCCTCCCTTGTTGAGTATCAATGGGTTTTTAGGGAAATGATATTTTTTATAAATAGTGACATACACTCACCTTGCTAGAATTGTACAGAGAAACAGAGACCTCCAGTGGCTGAAAGACATTTATATAAAGAAATATAAAACATGCTCATAAAGCAGATGGAAAAGACATAATGGATTATTCACCCAAAGATTCATCAGTCTAGCCTTTCTTTCTTGCTATGTATTTTAGTACTTCATCAATTCCTGTCCAAATGTCTTGAGGAGAACTATGTTCTCACCACCACACTAGGAAAATCATTTTCCCATCCAATAGAACTTGTTACTGGAAAGTTCACCTAATATTTATTCTAAATTAATTTTATGAGATTACATCATATACATTAAATTAATGTATAATTAATTAAATTTAAAGTACTATATATTACAATTATTATGTTTACTAACTACTTTCATTACTTACAAGCAGTGATAGATATAAAAGATTCTCATTGTTAAATTACGCAGACTACACATATGTAAGAAAATAACACTGACACATAACAACTTATTAATAATCCAAATGATAGAATTAATGCAAGAAAACGAGATTAAACTAAGAAAAATATTTTCTAAAAATAAAATTATATTACCTATATAATTTCATGTAGCTTGAATAGTATTTTCAAATAGTGACTAATAAGATGCATGCCTTCATAAAGTCAGAAGCATAAATATTGCTTGTATATAAGTAAAGGAAAGAATTTTTAAAGCATTAGGAACTTTAAAGACAATAGGTTCCCAAGAGTATATTAAATGCTCCTTCCATGTGGTAAAAAGACTATACTAGTTGATTATCCTTTGTCCGGTTTGTAGTATTAAAGGATCACATAGCTGCACTCACTGAATGGACATAGATTTTGTTAGGTATGAAGAAATAAGCTGAATTATTAAATTTCTATTTTTATTGACTTTTTATTATTTAACATTGTATACGCTTTTTAGAATATTGAATCTGTACCTCGGTTTGTGTGCATTTCATGTCACACTTACTACGAGTCCAAATGCCCTTTACCAACCACCATTTTAACTCTTTTCTTTGCCCAACCTGTAACCTCAATCTTCTTTCCTATGAATTTCTTTGAGATTTGTCTGTTTTTCAGTTTTTTTGTTTGTTTCTTTATAGTCTACATCTGAGTGAAACTATATTGCATTACTCTTTTCTTTCTGGCTTAATTCATTTAGCATTATCATCTCCAGCTCCATCCAGGTTGCTGTAAAGGCATAATTTTATCATTTTTATTTTTTGTTCATTTTTTGTTTTTTCTTTTTTAAATTGATTTTATTGAAGGACTATTGCATTTTAACATTAACTTGTTTTGAGGTATACATAAAAGCAAATTTACATCAGTATGTAGCACAAGTTTGCTACTATTTCCCTTTTCAACTTCACTTAATTAATCCCCTTTGCCCCATCTCTCCCGCATCTTTCTGTACCCTTTGATTTGCCTTTTCTTTCCCCACCACTAAGAATCTGTTGTTATTTGGATTAGTTCTCTCTCTCTTTAAGTATAGTATTGTTTAATTTATATCATTCCTTTGTTTCTATCTCTACATACCTCATATGAATGCTATCATATGATGCCTGTCCTTCTCCTTCTGGCTTATCTTGCTAAGCATAATTCTCTCCAACTCCATTCACGTTGCTGTAAATGGCAAGATTTCTCCCTTTTGGATGGCCACATAGTATTTCATTGTGTATACATATCATATCTTCTTGATTCACTCATCTATTAGTGGGCATTTAGGTAGTTTCCAGTACTTAGCTATTGTGAGTAATGCTGCAATGATGATGGGGTGTTATGTATCTCTGAAAAGAAGTGCTATTGTGTTTTTAGGGTAAAAACCCAGGGGAATAGCTGGATCATAAGGAATTTCCATTCTCAATTCACCGAGGAAACTCCATACTGTTTTCCAGAATGGTTGAACCATTTTATACTCCCATCAACAGTAAATTAGAGTTTGCTTTTCTCCACATCCTCTCCTGCATGTGTTTCCCCATTTTTTTTTTTTTTTGGTTGATAGCAATCACAGGTATAAGGTGATATCTCATTTTAGTTTTGATTTTCATTTCCCTGATGATCAAGCCGTAGAACATCTTTTCATGAACTTGTTGGCAATTTTATGTCATCCTTGGAGAGATGTCTACTAAGGTCATTAGCCCATTTTTTTTTATTGGATTGCTTGTTTTTTTGGTTGTCCAATTGTATACGTTCTTTGTATAATTTGGATATTGACCTCTTGTCAGAGGTGTGATAGGCAAATATCTTTTCCCATTCAGCTGAGTATCTTTTTGTTTTGAAGCAGTTTCTTTTGCTGTGTAAAAGCTTTTTAATTTGATGTAACCCATTTGTTTATACTGGATTGTATTTGCTTTGCAACTGGAATCAAGTTTCCAAAGTTATCTCATAGGTCTATGTCCAAAAATATTTTTGCCTACATTTTCTTCTATGCATTTTGTGATTTCTAGTCTTACATCTAAGTCTTTAATCCATTTTTAATTAACTTTTGCATATGGTGTCAGGTAGTAGTCTAGTTTCAAGTTTTGCATATGACTGTACAGTTCACCCAGCACTATTTATTGAAGAGACTATCCTTGATCCACTGTAAGTTTTGGGCTCCTCTGTCAAAAATTAGATGTCCAATAATTTGTGGGTTTATTTCTGGCTTTCGATTTTGTTCCATTGATCTGTATGTCTGTTTCTAATCCCAATACCATGCTGTTTTGATTATTGTTGCTTTGTAACAGAGCTTGAAGTCAGGGAGCATGACACCTCAATTGCTGTTTTGGTTTTTTACCTGAGGATTGTTTTTGCTCTCCTGTGTTGTTCTTAGTTCCAAATAAAGTTCATGTTTTTTTGTTCTATGTCTCTGAAGAATGTCTTTGGAATTTTGATGGGGATAGCATTGAATCTGTATATTGCTTTGGGCACACGGCCACTTTGATTATGTTCATTATTCCAATCCGTGAGCATGGAATACCTTTACATATCTTTTTGTCATCTTCTATTTCTTTTAGCAATGCCCTGTAGTTCTCATTGTATAGGTCCTTCATGACTGGTTAGATTTATTCCAAGGTATTTCATCTTTTATGCAATTGTTTAAGTAGTATTGTTTTCTAGAATTCTCTTTCTATATCCTCATTATTAGCATACAGAAGTGCAACATATTTTCATTTAAAATTTTTAGCCTGCAACTTTACTATATTTATTATTTCTAGTAGCTTTTTACTTGAGTCTTTGGGGTTCTCTATGTATATTATCATGTAATCCACAAATAGTGATAGTTTCACTTCCTACTTTCTATTTGGATACATTTTATATCTTTTTCTTATCTACTTGCATTGGCCAGGATCTCCAACATTATATAAAATACTAATGATGAGAGTGGACATCCCTTCCTTGTTCCTGATCTTAGAGGAAAAGCTTTCAAGTTTTCACCAATGAGTACAATGTTGGCTGTGAGCTTGTCAAAGATAGCCTCTATTATATTGAAGTAACTTCCTCCTATACCTAAATGGTGCTGAATCTTATCGAATGCTTTTTCTGCTTCTACTGAGATGATCATGTGGTTTTTGTCCTTTTTTTATTCATGTAGTGTATCACATTTATTGATTTGTGTATGTTGGACCAGTCTTTTATTACTGGTATAAATCCCACTTGATGGTGAATCGTTCATTTATAATTTTCTTGAATTTGGTTTTCTGGTATTTTGTCGAGAATTTTTACACTGACATTCATCAGATATTGGTCTGCAATTTTCTTTTTTGGTGATGTCATTATCTGGTTTTGTAATCAGCACAATACTAGTATCATAAAAAGTATTTCAAAGTTTGCCATCCTCAATTTTTTGAACAGTTTAAAAAATATTAGTATTAATACTTCTTTGAATGTTTTATAGAATTGACTCATGAAATTATCTGGTCCAGGCCTTCTGTTTTGGGAAGGTTTTTAATTACTGTTTTGATTTCCTTGCTTAAGATTATCTGTTTATGATTTCTAGTTCTGCCTGGTTTAGTGATGGAATGTTGTATGTTTCCAGGAATGTGTCCATTTCTTCTAGGTTACTCAATTTCTTGCCATATAGTTGTACATAATATTCACTTACACTACTCTGTTTCTGGTGTGTCTGTTGTGATTATTCCTCTTTCATTTCTGGTTCTATTTATTTGTGTTTTCTCTCTCCTCTTTTTTGTGAATCTGGTTAGTGGTCCATCTATTTTGTTTATTCTTTAAAAAACAGCTTTTGGTTTGATTGATTTTTTAAGTCTTTTTGATGTATATTTAATTGATTTCTGCCCGAAGCTTTATTATTTCGTAACCTCAATTGGATTTTGGTTTCTTTTTTTTTCTTTTTCTAGCTTCTTTAGGTGAAGGTTTAGGTTATTTGTGATTCTTCTTGTTTTCTCAGATAGGACCGTGTCACTATAAATTTCCCTCTTATTACTGCTTTTGCTTCATCCCACATATTCTGACATGTCATATCTTTGTTTTCATCTGACTACAGGTACTTTTAATTGCATCCTTAATTTCCTCCTTTACCCAATGGTTGTTCAACAGCATGTTGCTTATTTTGCAGTTTTCCTCTCCTCCTTTTGGTTGATCTTTAATCTGATACCATTGCAATCTGAAATGATGCTAGGTATGATTTCAGTCTCTGAAATTTTATTAATACTTATTTTGTGTCCCAAAATATGGTCTGTCCTTAAGAATGTTCCATAATAACTTGCAAAGAATGTGTAGTCTATAGTTTTAGGATAAAACGCTCTAGATTTGTCATTAAGTTCAACTCTCCTATTTTATTGTTTAAAGATCTAATTTCTTAACTGATTTTCTGTCTGAATGATCTGTTTTTTACTGAAAGAAGAGAGTTAAAGTCCACTACCATTATATGTTGCTGTAAATGTCTCTATTTAGATCTGTTAATATTTGCTTGATTTAATTGGGTGCTCCTTTATTGGGTGCATATATATTAATAAGTGCTGTGTTTCTATTGTATTGATCCCTTTATCATTATATAATATCCATCTTTATCTTTTCTTACCTTCTGTAGTTGAAAGACTGCTTTATTTGTGATGAGTATAGTAGTTCCTGTTCTTTTGGATTCACCATTAGCTTGGATTACTATTCTCCATCCATTCACTTTAAGCCTTTGCTTGTCTCTTGACCATAGATGAATTTCTGGCAAGCCACATATAGTTGGGTTTTGTTTCTTAATCCATTAGGCCACTCTGTGCGCTTTAATTGGTGAGTTCAGTCCATTTGCACTTAAAGTGATTATTGATATTTGAGAACTTGTTACTGCCACTTTGATTTTTGTTTTCTGGTTTTGCTTATTTGTTACTTTGTTTAGATTTTAGTAAAGTTTCTTCTCTTTTGTTTAGATAGGAGAGCCTCTTTTAACATTTCTTGTTGAGACAGTCTCATGGCAGCAAGTTCTTTAAGTTGTTGTTTGCAGGATATAGGATTCTTGACTGAAACTTTTTATCATAGTATTTTGAAGATATCATTCCATTCTCTTCTAGTCTACAGAGTTTCTGCTGACAAGTCCAAGGTTAGTTTGATGGGAGAACCTTTATATGTTACCTGTTTTGTTGTTGTTGTTGTTTTCCTGACTACTTTTAGGATTCTTTCTTTGTCTTGGACTTTTGACAGTTTCACAATTATATGTCTTGATGTCGTGGGGGTTTTTTTTTTGTTTTGTTTTTTGCATTTATATAATTGGGTGTTCTATGGACTTCATTGACCTGTATGGTCATTTCCTTCTCTAGGTTTGGGAAGTTTCAAGCAACTATTTGTTTGAATATGCTCTCTGTTCCCGTCTGAGATACCTGATATTCTTATGTTGCCTTTCTTAATGATGCTGGATAGTTCTCTGTTTCTTTTTTTTTTTTTTCTTGCATTTAATTTCTGTCTTCCTCCTGGCTCCTTTCTGCATTATTATCTTCTAGATCACTAACATTTCCTTCATTTGGGTTATTTTATTCCCATAGCTTTCTATATATTCTTAGTTCCATTAATTATCTCCTTTAGATTCGGTATTTGTTAGTTTTTTCTATATAAATTCAATTTCTTCCTTCTGTTCCTTGATTACATTTTTTTTAGGTCATTGGCTTGTTTTTCTGAATTTTCTTTTGATTCTCTGAATTTCATTATGATTGCAGCATTGAATTCTTTATCTGTTAAAAAAGAACCAATGTTCCCGGTCTTCAAAACTGATTTCTGGTAAGCTGTCATTTTGTTGTGTTTTCATTTCTTGAAGTTTCAAGGTGTGTTTTGTGTTTTTCCTCCATGGTTTGGGTTCTTCTCAATCAGCTGCTGGTTTTTTGTTTTCTTCTAGGACCAAGTTCTATCCACAGGTTGCTCCACCAGAGTGCACAACTACTGGAGCCCAAGTCCCAAGATATGAGGTGGGAGGAGCACCTTGCCTCTACGCTCCTGTTTTTGCTGGCTCCAATCTCTTCCTTTGGACTTTATTCAAGCCAAGAGTCCTCGCAGGCAGCAAACCATAGTCCCCCCTCCCCCACTCAGCTCGCCCTAGGCTTGCCACTCCTGACTCTGCCTGTATTTGCATGCAGCTGTCTCTGTTGTTTCTGTAAGAGTCAGGGAGAGAATAACAGATGCAGTTGCCATTGAGTCCAACGCTTAAGCCCCTGAACCACTGGACATTAGAGCACAACTGGGCCTTTTCTTAAATTGTTTGTGAGCCTATGCACTATTGCAAGCTAATGTGGCTCCGGCTGCAGTTTCTGTATGTGCCTAACAGACAACAAAGGACTTGTGGTCCCTGTTGAGGTCTCTGTGCACAACCCCTGCACCTTTATCACCGAACTGCAAAGTTCATTGCTCAGCTCCAAGCTCCTTCTACGCATAAGCACCTCCGGTGAGTCACCGGAGTTCCAAAATGCCTCTGCTCATGCAAATGCTGAAAAACTCCTGGGATTTTGGTGTAGTGTCTTAGACACCAATATCAGCCGATGCCACCTTTTACCATCTCTCCGACTCTCTCATTTCTATTATCAATTCCTCTGTCTCTTTTTAATCCCTATTACCTATTATCTATAATATTGGAAGCACTCCTAGGAGTCTCTCTGTCCTCTGAATCTCCTTCAATCCTAAACAATTTTACAGTATACCATTTCCCATCATAATTCTCATTAAGCTTCTTGTCTGTTTAAAAATATTAAGTGATTATTACATAGTCAACCCTTCTCCCTGGCAATCTCTGGTCCTATGACATATCCTCCAGTACATAGTCTACATTTCTATATTATTTTCTGCCTGCTTAGCTTAATGACTTTCTATTCCAACTGAAGTTAATCATTTGTTCAGTCTGATACCTAGTGTGAAATTTCTAACATTGTGATATGTTCACATTCTCTTCCAACTTGAATCTTTTCCCCTATCTTTAATGAAATTCTCACTTCCAATACATATGCAAGAAATACATCTCACTCCTATGAATTTCCATAATATTTTATAATACTTTTCATTTTATATTTTCTAATCTAACCATTCCATACACATTCCAACCTCCAATTGAACTGCAAGTCATAAAAGTGGAAGCTATAAATTATGCAGTTTTATATCAATCATCCACCAGCACAGGGTTTTATATCTACTGCATCATCAAAAACTTGCTTTAATTCTCAAAATAGTTATGAAATACCCTTGTTGACTTTCATTCTATAAGAATAAATTTAATGCCAGCTCAAGATCTTATTCTAGATGAGAGCATAACATCACTGGAGGCTTTGCACAATCTTCTAAGATTTCCTTTAAAATAAGTAGAGAAGCACTGTCACACACAAGAAATGCATTTAGCAAAGTCAGCAGACACTACCACAAATTCAGTGGCAAGTTACATAAGAATCAAAAAACTACCATAACCATCTTTGCAAAAATCTTTTCTTCACAGCTCTCATCTCTAAATGCAGCTTTATTAATGTGTGACAAAGGCAAAAGAATTTGACAAATCTGAAACTTACTGATTTCAGCTTTCTGTGATGCTATTATTTTTTTGCATCTTTAGTCAAATTATGTGCCACGTGTTAAATCCTTTTCAGTTCTGCTTAACCTCCCGCTTAAGGAGATTTGTTCCAAAATCACATCAAAATCTAGCTGAGTCACAAAGTAAAAGACAAAGAAGACTATACTTTCCTTCCCAGTTGCACTTACAGAATCGAAGTTTGAGATCTAGTTAAGAACTCCCAAAGTGGGAAGTTAACTGCAGTCCTTTCTAAGCACCTCCACATACCTACAGAGCTGAACTCCCAATTCCCTTGTTCTGATAAATTACGTTACAAATTAGCCCAATCATCTCATCATCATATGTGCAGGTCTTATCTCTTCTTTGGAACTTACAGAGATTAAAATTAAATTTTAGATTCTTCCAACACAGTTTCCAAATTTACTGCTCTTCTTTTCTTCATATCTGACTCAACCAAGCCAAGGACAGAATACTCTCTCCCTGGTGATGTCCCCTGATCATCCATCATGCCTTGCTAATTCAATCTACTGCCAAAACTGTCTTCAGGGAGTATGGGTAGCCGACAGATGTGAGTCCATGAGTGAATGGAAGAATTGTGTAAGACTGCATCTTGTCTTGTGCAAGGAACGTGCAAGGGCATGTGTGCCAGATCTCCTGGGTACTTTATATAAATGGTTTTAATCTCCTCTTCAAGACAAAAAATTTCAAATTCAAGTTCAAATTCAGTTTCACCCTTCCTTTCAACATTTATTTTTAGGAGAGTTTTGTTGTCATTGTATTTTTTGTTGTTATTGTTTTCACAAAAGTTTAATTTGCCAGTGCTTTTTAAGATCATGGTTAAAAGGCCCTTCGAATGATCTGGTCTATAATAAGGAAAGAATTACAAGATGACTTAACTGACTACTTTTCTCCAAAGCCACACAGATTTTGTTCTTAGCAAAAAAATAAATAAATAAACCAGAGTTCTAATAAGCTTCTGTTATATTTATTTCAGTAATTATTCAATTTCTGTTTTAACATTCATAGTAAACTAAATAAATAAATAAGCAACATAGTCCTAATGTGAATCTTTTTGTATCCCCTATAATTTAGCATATCTACATGCTACTTGTTTAAAAATTTCTCTTTTAACTTCAAACAGTGAAAATTAAATGTTATTTATAAAGAATATCTTATAATACAAAGTTTTATTTGACCTTTGGTATGTGCTAATATTATTATGTTGTTGGTTTTCTTAGTAGACTGCTAGTTATGCAGCTGAGAGCCCCATCAGAGCCAGATTTTCTCTTTTTTGGAGAGAACAAAGCCCTAGATACTTCACGCAGGAATTCAAAAAGTCACCCAAAGCCTATTATCTCTATTAATTCCACAGATGTTGTCACACTGAAGCTCAATCTTTTTTTAATTTGTTAAAGTGGGCCCTCCTCTACTCTACAGGGTTCCAGGAAGGAGTGAGCCAATTTGTAGAAGAAGTCAAGTTTTCCTGTAATAGAAAGAACCACAGTCACCTTTCCTGCCTCCAATTTCCTCTTCATTAAAGCCAAGGCGGATTTTGGTCAAGGGGCAGTAATGAACAAGGAGTCATGGTATACACATGCAGTGCAGTGACAAACAAGACTCAAAGGATGAACAAGATCCTGGAATAGAGTTAAAATGAGGGTAGAGAATGAAGGGCCAACATTCACGGCCAGAACTAAATCAGAGTATCATCAGCACTTCTGAGTCCCAGTGTGGTAATCATTCTTTGTTCTGAAACCCACCTCTGCACTTGTGCCAAGGTCATCACACCTTCTACAGACTGCCTCCTGCCAATTATTTTGGGAAACATGGAACTTTTCCTTTCATAGCTGACATTGGCTCAAAAATTTCCCTAAAGGTTTGCCAACCCTTCCTTAGACCATAGGGCAGCCTCAGAGGCTTGTATGCAATCCCTGTACCCTCTCTCCTTCACTTGGGATAAGATAAGCATCAAATTCTGATTATTGTTGCAGGTTTTATTTCCTTTCATAGAGATTTTTCCTCCTAAAAAATAACCTTGCATAGTTAGTTTCATCTTGGCATTCGACTACTTGAAGAAGCCAGACATACATACAAGGTACAAGCCTGAACCTCTCTTGGCCTATTCTTGTTGAAGCCACTATGTCCCAAAGACTTTTAGATCAGACATTCTAAAATTGCCAGTATAAAACCATTTGACCTACAAAAAATGACAATCTCATATAATTCAACCTAATAGTAGTGCAGAATGTTGCTAGAGCTAAAAACACTGGCAGTAAGCCTTCCAAGTCAGAGAGCTTCCTTGAGCTTAAAATAGGACTCCACAAAACCATTCTTGGGAATCCTGGAGCTGTGGGAGTTAGCCCAGTCCTCAGCTCAGAACAACTTTGTTGCTTCTTATTGCCATATTTCCCTGAGGAGAGAGCATGGTTGTTCTTAATCAGCTTCATCCAATTACTCATTGTCTCTTTTCCTTTGGTTTTCAGCTTTTCATTATTTCTCATCTGTAAGAACATCAAAATGTGTCCTGTTTCTCCTCCCCAGGTACAGTTTTTGTCCATGAAAGTACCTTAGCTCAAGAATTGATAGAATATTGACCCTGAAGGTATCACTCAGTTTACAGAGAACTTTTTTTTTTCATCAAAGGTACTCTAGAAACTGGGCAAGTCCACCTTTCCCGAACTAGGCAGAACTCAAGATGATTTCTGTGCAGGGAATTATGTCCCATCTTCTTTGTTTCCTACATAGTTCATTAAGGTAGTTTCCAACCAGGAGACAGCAACCCCTGAGAGATACATACTGAGCTAACACTGAATCAGAAAACTTTCCTTTGCTCCCTAGACAATATAAAAATAGATCACTATCCCATGGAAGTATGGAAGAAGAAGAATGGAACCTCAAAGGGAAATATACTATACTTCGTGCTCATATCAGCACCGATAAACTACTCTGGTTTAATTAGGACAGGAAATTTCAATAACTTAGCTATGCATAGTAAACATGTTAATGATAAAAGTTTAACTTTCAATAGAAAAACTAATTTCTATAAGGATCAAATTTAATTCAAATTGCAATTTAAAGTATGAAGGCATTTTCCTCTCAAAAAGATTTTACTTTAAAAATAATAATATAACTTATTCTCAAATACTATGAGAAAAGTTGTGGTTTTCTCCCTAATAATTTCCTTTTAGTTATTAAAGTAGGAAGTTAACTTCACATGCAATTTATTTGATGGTTTTAATATAGACTACTGTATACAAAAATAAGATCTAAAACTATTGGACATGTAAGCTCTGCCACTGCCACTAACTTGAAGCTGTGGAATGGAGAGAGTATAATCACTATTGCTTTTTGGTTTCCTAATTTTAAAAGTTGAACAACAATTTTTTTAGTTCACTCTACATAATCATTTCTCTAATTGATCATAAATATTTAATCAACATCACTTTTAACAGCTTTTCACTAATAAATACAATCGCCTTTAACCCTTCTCTATTTTATGATGCTTAGGTTATTTCAAACTTTTTATATCAATTAAACATATAAGATTGTATGTGTATGTGTGTTTGTGTGTGTTTAGATTTATTATTAAGAGCAGAGTTACTAGGATAAAGATTATTAACATTTTAGGCTCTTGATATGCATCTTAAAATTTATTTTACTTTTCTTTCAACAATACATGGGCATTTCCACTGAATCTGAGTAATAGTCAATAAAGATATGAAAGACTGTAGACTATTCTTTTCTTAAACATCTTTCCTGATGTGAAGTGAAAGAAGGATCTATTTAAATTTGCATTCCCATACTAATATTTACTATTTTCAGTTTGTTAAATAATCTATATATCTGATCTTTAGTATAACTTGAGTTCCTATTTTCAAAGCCTCAAAACTCATCTCTGTAATCTTCTTTTAAATTCTATTTAGTCAGTTAAATGAACTTATTTAAGATAGGGCTTTTACCCATTCATCTCTCAACTCATGTGCCTCAGGCTATGTGTTGTAGTGAATTTTACATTTATATATGAACAGATAAATTAATATAGCTCTGTGTGTGTTTAATCACCTATTGTAAATAAACATCAATAAACTGTCAATCTCTGGTCATGAAAATAAATGATTTATATAAAAATCATAAGCTAACTCATACTTAAATTCATTTTCATTCTCAGATTACTACTACTCTTGCTATGTCTACCCTTTCCAGTATGATCTAAGAGTTTATTACATCATTATTACCAACTTTATGGTTTTTAAAAATCCCCAGCATAAAGAATTAAAAGGCCATTTGATTCAAAATGGTTTATTAATATATTGTTCATGATGATATATGTACTGGTGTAGAAAATTTGATACAGCATTTTTTTAAACTACTAACTCAATTCATTCTCTCCAAATAGTAGGCTGGAAGTTGGATGGAATACTTTCGTGTGGAAAAAGTATTTTGCCAAATTTCATTCCCAATCAGTCTCCATAAAAACTTTATCCTTTGCTGTTTTCAATATATTTATGTGACATTTTAAAGTTGTTAAAAGTGTATTTATTTTAAAGCTCAATAGGCTTCTGGGATGCCAAATCACTTTTCTTTTAATTTTGATGATATGAACTAAAATGAATGAAAAACACATGGAATCAATGTTCTCTAAAATATATGTGTTTTTCAAGTTTGGACAAAGTGGGTGAGAAGAGATGCTTGGCAGAATATTAAGCTTTTAGTAAATCCAAAATTTTTAAAAAATTATTCCAGATGTTTGATGAACTCCTTGGTGCCCCTAAGTTTCACCCAAACTTGCCATAAATAAAGATAATTATAAACAGCAATAAACTGAGGTTAAGGCTGAATGCAACAAATGCCAGAGGAATCAAAATTAACTCTGAACTGAATTAAGCCACAGATAATAGTCAATGTGGAAGTGTAAACACTCTGAAGAAAAATGTAGCAGAATAGTATGACTACATAAAGAAAGTATAAAAATAAAAACATAACCATTTCACACATAAAAACTTGAGGGAATCCTGGCATTTCATTCAACTTTTATCTTCTCTTAAAGTCTTTTGATAGCCTAATTGTTTCATATTTATTTCCCTGACATCTATACATCTATACAGGATAATCTGTGCACACAGAAGCTAACTGACCACTGCTGAATTTTTCTTAATCAAGATGTTTGTGATCATGTATAAACAGTTGAACTTCCTTGCTTGAGTTTAAGAGAAGTTTGCCATATGTGTATATATGCACACACATATATGTATATTGGTATAGATATAAATACATATGCAGGTATAGACAAACTAGATATATTTTTATGAATACACAAAACATTGTCTCCTCATTTAATTATGCCCTTTGGCTGAAAGATTAGGTGAGAATTTGACCTATTTTGTTCTGTTCCTTAATCAGTTGACTTAATTCTGCTAATTTTACCTTGTGCTAGTTACACTATAACACTAAATAATCTTTAGAGGCTTAAAGTAGAGCCAGGAAGAGTCTTGGAAAAATATAATCTAATACTTCTAGGGGAAAATAATTCCCACAGACGTTTGCTGGAAGATATGAACTATACATCTGGACTGTGGTAATGCCTTGGGATGACTAAGGGGAGTTTCATCTTTCAAGTCAGTGAGAACTGTGTTCTGTGCTTCAGAATAGCCCTTTTCTGGCTTAATGTAGGAAGAGTCAGGGGCTCTGGTGAAAAATGAATAGATTCTACTTTACTTTAGGGATGATATCACTTTGTGATATCACTATAATACAAATGTCCTTTGTAATATGAATATGTGACTTTCGAATGACCTTGTCCCCATCAATGGAGGCATCCTATCCCTCTGGATACCTGCCAAAAAATTTCCAGACCACTGCAATGACAGCCACCAAGGAGCATTCAGATCATCCCCACTAACTTCAACCCACTAAAGTCCTACATTAGGCACAGAACTAGAAGTTCAAGAAATTCCAGGTTTAATCTTTAGACTGCAAAGAGAAAGGAGTGTATCCTCTGTGGACAAAAGAAAGTTCTACCACCAACACTTTCTTCATTCTTTGTATATATTAATCAACTGTAGAAAGCTTCTGGTAATACAGAAATCTTTTATTTAAAAAATACCAAAAATAATATTTTTTTGAATATGAAAGCAACACATTCATTATTTTAAAATAAGAAATGGTTAGGATTATAAAAAGCTAGAAAATTATCTCTAATTCTACCATGTAGAAAAGTTACCAGTTAATATTTTATTAAACACTTATAGTTTATGTTTGTGTACACACACACATACAACACACATGTATATATGTTCCAAAATGGAATTAGAAAGCATACATATTTTCTTTAGTTTGTTATTTGATATATTATGAATGTGTTTCCAGGTCAAACACAAATAAAGAAGATATAACCATGACACAATTTTTAAAATTGCTTAGTATTCCACTGCATTATTGCGTTATGATTTATATGAACAAAGTCCTATTGTCTGACATTTTGAATACTGTTAATATTTCACTATTACATGCAATACAGTAATTAACAAACTTATACATACATTTTGTACATTTCTCTACCTATTTATTTACAAGGAATAAATTCTAAGTTGGGATTACTGAATCTTTTTAGATTAGAAAAGCAATTTCAATTTATATTGCTAAATACTCCTTTCTTCCCTCCTCCACCACCCTCCCCCAAATAGCATACCATTTACTCTAAACAAAAAGATCTCAAATTCTGAGTTTAAAACAATTAACTTACATTCTTTTGGAATATAATCAACTACCAATTTCGAGTTTTCCTTTGTTGTTTTAATTTTTTAAATTATGCTTTTTAAATGCATTCTGATTTTTTTTCTCTCAAGGACCAAGGACTTAAAGGGAAAAATAATCATAGTTCAGGGTAAAAGAAATATGGCTCTAAAAGTATCTACCCACTCTCAATATTTAATGGCTATAATTCATAGATATATTTAAATAATGGCAAAATCAACAACTCAACCTGTAATTAAATTGAGTCAGCCTTTGTGGTATAAAGAGAAACCTCACCAAAAAATGAACTAAATCAAACAAAAATGGACTTTTAGTCTATAAAGTCAAATTAGTGGCAATAAGAAGGGAAGGGGAGCCAGTAAAAGAGGTAAAATTGGGCAAAAGGAGTCAATTATATGCTAAAGGAAGAACTAGACTACTTATGCTAAATTTCATGTATTATATATAAAAATATGTATTTATAATGATGAACATCCTAAATGTATGTAAGAGATGCAATGTTCCTTTAATAAAATTAAAACAAATGACTAAATTGAGTCATGATATTAAGCCA
This sequence comes from Solenodon paradoxus, assembly GCA_004363575.1. Lineage (NCBI taxonomy): Eukaryota > Metazoa > Chordata > Mammalia > Eulipotyphla > Solenodontidae > Solenodon > Solenodon paradoxus. The sequence continues at coordinate 486,511 of RJWH01000061.1, read as the reverse complement.
AAAACATAAAAAACCAAAAACATAACCACTAGGTTTATATACCAAACAAGTAAGATTGTTATAGTAGCTCTCATTAATTTAGTTTTAATAATATTAAATATATTATTATTAATATTAACACAATATTAATAATATTACTGGCAAATATGAGATTCAACTTTCATTGCAAAGACATCAAAGAGTCTACTGAAGTGAAGCATTTAAAGGATTATTTTTCCCAGAGGTTGAAACAAGAGCAAAGTAACAGGGGAAGGATATATTTGCTTTCTCAGAACAAGTAGGCCGAGTGGTAAGGAGCCTGAAAGAATAGACAGAACAGGAAAAGCAAGCAGAACTAAACATGTAGGAACCCAGGCCATAAGACATGAGGTCACTCATTGAGGTATAACAGAAAACCAGAGGCTCAGAGTATTTGATACCGCACCAAGAACTGGCAGAAAAAAAAAATCATACCACCACTCAATCTGCTATTTTTTGGAGAGTCTAGCAAGGAACTCTCTCAGGGAAGACTGAAGGGGGATCTTTGGGAACAATACTAACAAGACTGGGGAGAACCACATTTTTAGCAATCATAGAAAACACTCTGATTTTGTTCAAGTTCTAGTTAATGTTTAGAGCCATGAGAAATTTGTTTGGAAAAGGAAAAGAAGCTAGTAGCCCCATTGTTAGAAAAGAAGGTACTAAACATTTAAACAACTTTGTGAACATCTGACTGGGAAAAATAACCTATAAATGATATTTTGTTTAAGTTTGACAATGGAGCATTCATCATAGCATAAAACATAATGTGATAATGTAATCAAACATAAGGGCATAGAACCAAAATTCCTGCTTGCCAAACAGACACTCATTTAGTAAAACTATTCAAAAACCCACAAAGATGAAATCATCAGCCCCTATACAAACTTGGCTCTGCAACCTGGCAAATTCTTAACCTCTCTGGATCTTAATTTTCTCACCTATAAAACTAGGGAGTTGATGTCTAAGAAATCTTCCAATTTCATAATTGTCTAATTCTATAATTCTTAGAATTATTCACACAAAGTAAATTTAGAAGCTTCCCCCCCACCCCCATAGAATTACTTTAAACCCCATGAAAGGAAATGTGTTTGCCTGTATAGCTTCTGGAACTAGAATCAATCTCAACTCCATCCCCTGCCCCTCAGACTCGGCTACCAGCAGCTGCCAAAGCTGCAGAAGGTGGCTCTGATTCAAGGAGGTTTTTTCCTTCTAGCATAGAAGTGAGCATATGCAAGAGCATCTGGAAAGCCTGGTTAATGTTGCAGTCATGTCCCTGGATCTCATGGGGCTTCCTCACAGCAGCTAATGATAGCAACAGAATAGGCATCCAGAATATTCCCCCATCACATCCTGGGCTTCACTTGCTGTGATGCTGTGACCAGGAAACGATTGCTTCAGGACTAAGTGGCAAATGACAGGTGGTGATGCTGTTTACCATATCTATAGCTTTAAATATATATACCTTAGCCTAACTCAGGAAGAAATGTTCAAGGTTAACACATCCCGTATTTAATAAATCAGAAAATCAGTCAGCAGTTGAATTATAAATATGTCATCCAATCTACTTCCAGGTGCTTAGCAACTTGTGACATTTTAGACAAGCCAGTCTCCTAAAATTTTTGTGTAAGCTATTAAAGCTATCAATTTCCCTAGAAATCGAAAGCCATTGACTTACAAACGATCCAGTCACTAAGTAGCTGAAGGGAATCAAAAAGCAAGATTGAAGCATTTGAAAAACACACATTACTGGTTCAGAAAGTTAGATCAGCATGTCCCAAAAGTGATTTACCAGGACTTTAAATCCATCCAGAAAAATAAAGAGGAGGTCTAGATGAGACCTAAAAAGTGTTTCCTACTTGACTTTCTCATTATTTCTGCAAATCTAGCCATTAGCACATAAAATCATTTCTCAGCAACGTTAAAAATTCGGTAACATTTAATATAGTCCTCTGTTTTCTTTTCACCTGTTCCTTTCACTTTTGCCACCAGGCTCCATACATAACATATCTTATGTTGTTCTTTTGTTTGTATAAAATATATGAAAGGATTTTATCAATTAATTCACAGAGAGGTAAAATAATAAATGAGGTTTAAGCCTTTCTCTGCTCATCTCTCAATGGAGAACAAAACCATAACCAAAGGGATGAAGGACAGATGGTGACATCAGCTAATCAAACCAGAGGCAATATGAGAAGAATATACATTCAAGAATCCACAAATAATAATCATTTAAGTTATCTCTTATAGTTCCTAAGTCTGAAAAGCTCTTCATGATGTCAGTAATGATTTATTCCACAATGAGATATCATCTCGCACCCTTTAAAATTGCTGTCATTAGAAAGACAAGAAATAACAAATGTTAGTGTGGGAGTGAGAATGTGGAGAAAAGAGAACCCTGTATACTGTTGGTGGAAATGTAAATTGATACAGTCACTCTGGAAGACAGTATAAAGAGTCCTCAAAAAATTAAAAATAGAACTTCCATGTGATCCAGAAATTCCACTTTTCAGAAATACCCAAAGAAAATGAAAACACTAACTCAAAAATACATCTGCACCCTCATGCTCACAGCATTATTTACAATAGCCAAGACATGGAAATCACTTTAGTATTTACTGATGGATGAATAAAGTTGTGGTTTACAATGAAATATTATTCAGCCACTAATAAATGAGGAGATTCTATTGTTTTTAACAGCATAGATAAAACTTGAAAGTATTTTTCTAATTAAAATAGGTCAGTGAAAGAAAACTACAGTATGGTCTCACTTATTGTGGCATCTACAAAATAATAAAATAATAACCCAAACATATAGAAAAGGAGATCAGACTTGTTACTAGAGGCAGAGAATGGGGCGGTGAGGGTGTGGTAGAAGATGGTAAAAAGGTCCAAACTTCCAGTTATGAGATAAATAAGTACTAGAAATGTAATGTACAATATGATGACTACATACCTAACACAGACAAGGATGTGTAGGGAAGTTAAAACAAATCCTAAGAGTTCATTACAAAGAAAATCGTTCTCCTCTCTTCTTTCTTTTCATTTATTGCATAAGAAGTTGACTGGTATTGTATCTTTATGAGAAGTTGGCTGCAGCTGAATGTGTTGTGATGATCATTTCACAATATAAATCAATCATCTTAACTTATATAATAAGATATGCTAATTATTTCTCAATAAAACTGGAAAAAAATAGACTCAAGCACTTACTTCAATGTCCATTAAGTTTTGATCATATAAGATCTTAAAACACAGATTTTTTTTTTTAAAAAGGGAGAAATGTGAGTTCATCCAGAGTCATTTGGAAATCCACAGTTTTAAAATTTTCTTAAAACTCCAAAATGATAAAATATGAATAATATGGTGATAATTACATCATATTAGTCCTTTGACTTACAGAGGAAAGTTTTCCTCAAAAATTGTAATTGACTATAATGATTAAAAAGTTTAGTACAAGAATTTTCAGAATTACTCTTTCAAGGAAACAACTGCCAAGTACTTCACTATGGAGCTAGTGTGAGGCCTTGTCTCCATAGAGCAGCAAATAAACAATACAAATGAGAGTAACTGCCAAGTCACATGTGAGAGTTGATTCTCCAAGGAACTTATTCAATTACATTTAACAGCCTTAAAGAGTTGCCTTAGTTTTTGTTATTTATGATATTCTTCGGGTCAATGTTTTCCACAAATATTCTTAAATCTGTTAAAGAACACTTAATAATATTCATTGCACCAAAGTTGGAGGAAAATTAAATAATTACTTAATAAAGAAACTCATAAAATATCAAATGCCATAATTTTCCTTCATGTGTTTTATCTGAGTGTTTTATCTTAGTTTCTTAACCATTTACACAAACATTTTCCCTTCACCATCACTCACACCCTGAATCTATTCTAAGAAATGCTTTTATCACTTGCGATCTGTTTTAAAAAGTGGCTTATCCTTAAAATGTTTCCCTTTTATTTTATTTTTTTAATTGTGAAAATTTGTCAACTTATTTTTTTATAATTGATAGTCTTGTCTCATTGATTCCAATCATGATGTTAGGGATGCTTCCCACCCCAGAGAAGGAGAAGAGTCCTAGAAGCAAGACACCTAAAATATTTTAGATAAAAAACATATTTCCTAAGAATATGCAAAAGTATTAGTATTATACAGGAAAACAATTTTTTTCAGCTGACAACTTTTTTTTCATTCTAATACTATGTAGCAACTCAGCTTAATACTGGAGATTTTAATGATTGCTGAGGGTGTTTGAGAAATTACTTTAAAGAAAATAGAGTAATCTTTAGGGTTAAAAAACACATCTTCCTTGGTGGTGATAAACTTTATTATTATATACAGATGTTGATTTACAATGATGCATACCTTAACTTACAAGGCAATGTTCCTGCAATAAAACATTAAAAATAATAAAGAAATAAATAATAAGAAGTTAAAACATTTTCTTAAACAGTTTCCAACACCTATCTTTTTTTTTTCACTTTCTGGCCTTCTTCCATACATCTTTACTACAGATGGTGAGGCCATAAGGAAAATGCAAGACTTTAGCACTGCATTTGCAAAAGATGTACCAAGTTAAAAATTCTTTTTTTAGTTTTTTTCTTTTTTTCATTTATCAAGTGGCCTTGCTTGACCTTAGAATCAATTTATAATACATAAGAGAGAGAAGGAGAAAAATTCATATTTTTCATAATCTATGAAACAGAGTAAAAATTAATAGAAAAGAAGAGGGAATCAGCAAGACTGGGGAAAAAAGAAGATTATTTAACTACTAACACATCTAACATCTAACAAAACTACTAAATTATTAAAACAATGTGAATGCCCTGAGTGTACTTATTTAATTATTTAATGTATAATCACATATGTTAAAGATTATAATTTTAACTGCCAAAAAAGTACATATTTAACACATGAAGAAATTCATTTATACATTAACTAAATTTGATCTCTACTGTTCATAAATATTCTAACTACTTTTTGATTTCTAAAAGCAATTCTAAATTAGCACAAATTTTGGATTCATTTATTCATCCATTGAAAATAAAGACAGGTAGACACTACAGCAGACACTGTGCTATTGGCTGATTTTTTTGGTTCCTTTCTACTTCTGTGATTTTACTTCCTAACCTTTTGAAGTTTTGCTGGCCATGTAACCAACTTGGGAAAATGTATCATTAAAAAAGTAACTCTCCAGCTTTTCCCATCTAAAAAGATGGAACCTCTCACAGTATCGTTCCTAAGTAATTAAAGCAAGTCCATCCTCACTCAGCCTACATTGGAATTGAACATGTAACAGGAGCAAGAAATAAACCTTTGTTGTTTTAACAACTGAGAGCTGAGAGCTACTTCTTACTATAGTAAAATTTGACCTCTACTGACTAATACAGAAATAATTTAATTAGATAAGAAAATTTGCTCTGTAGCATATCAATACATCTCTCCAGTAGCACGATGGCAGTAATAATTGTTTTGCTATTATTACCTGCTAAGACTAATTTTTATTAAAACTAACTAGTACTCTTTAGGCAAAATTTCTGTGATGGAATATTCAGGAACCAATCGTTTTTAATAACTATTTACTTTACTTTCATATAGAATATACTCAGAGACTATGTAAAAGTGAATTTAAGAAGCTGATTAACTTCAGTGATATATATTTTGGTAAATATGTCTAGGTTCATGGGTATATTGAGTCTTTAATTATAACATATATCAATATAACAAATTCAAATTGACTAATACCTAGGAAAATCGATATACTTCTATTTTAACTACAAAATTAAACAAATATGAATTGCTTTCTGCAAAAAAGAATCGCTTTTACAAGTGAATTGTTCTGGTCCAAATCCTAATTTTACCACTTACTCTGTGCTGTGACCTTGAGGAATTAACTAATCAGACTGAATCTTTGCTGTCTCTTAAGAAATACCTATCTCAGAGGATGCATTTAATTATGTGCAAAGCATTGAGCCCATAAACTGACATAGGTATGCTCTTAATATTAGATCTTATTTCATCTATCAAACTAGAATTTGACTTAGGATGCTTAGTTTACAATTTATAAAATATAATCATGTGAATTTCTTTAGTTATATACACAATTGCCAAACACTATCTTTAACACTAATAAAATGTTTTCTAAATGTAGACATTATCCAAAATTGATTATTTTGTAATAATCAACTATGCAATTTTAAGTAAATTGTATTTTATTAACAAAATAATATGGCATCTACAGTTACAGATGATCAATAAAACAAATCTCTTTACATCTGAATTCAACCAAAGGAAAAATATAACATGGCAGGGGCAGGGAACAAAATCTTATTTTCAAATACACTAAAAGACTATTTGGATACAATGTAATTCTTACAAAACAGAATTTTGATGACATAGCCAAATAAATCCAAAACATGTGAATTAAATTTCCCTTAAAAAATTACATATGGTTTTAAAAGAAGGGGAGAAAATACAGGGTACAATGAATTTGGACTTTATTGAAGGTCAAATATTTTAAAATAATTTGTGACATTTGTAAACTTAGAAGATTGTGTTCTCATTAAATAGTATTTCCTTGGTATTCGCATACATATTTAAATTACTTCATTTTTACCTCACTCTCAATAATTTCTACTTGGGTTAAGCCTTATACAACTAATTTTTAAATATTTCGAGTTCACTGAGTTTTTCTAATTATGATTCTATAGCTCTGAAAAGAAATTTAAAACTAAAGTTTTCTCCATTTCAGTAGTTAAAAAGTGACAAAATCCATTGCAATAGAAAGTGTCGCTAAAATAAAACTAAATGACAACAAAGGAAAAAATGCTTTGGCTTGCAACAAGTATTACTAGATGAAAGAGCAAGATCAAATGAATTATGACTGATTTTGTCACTTCAAGATATATTCTTAAAATTAACCCAAGATTTACAATATACTCATCTCCTATTCTCTACTCCTAGAAATCTTATAATAGTGATTGGTATTCCAAACATAAACTTTCAGTCACATAATACTAATATTTCAAAAATGAACAGCTAGTGTTCAAACTGATCAGCTTGGAAAGTACTGGACAGGACCTACATGTCAGCCTTAGTTTATAATGCCTTATCCCTGATGATTTTCCATACTCCAAAAGACAACTTGATTATGATGCAGTTCAGAGGGCCACACTTGGAGAAAAATTGACTGTATTAGTTATGTACGACTGCAGTAACAAATTATCACCAACTTAAAGCAACACAAATATATTATCTTACAGTACAACATGAATTTTAATAGTTTAAAATCAAGGTGTCTCCAAGTCTGCGTTTTCTTTCTGGAGATTCTAAAGGAGAATTCCTTGCTTTTTACCGTTTGTTAGGAAGGAACCCATGTGATTTGATTGGGCCTATCCAGATAATCATAATCAAGGATAAACTTCTCCTCTCAAGTTCCTTAATTAAATCACATCTTCAAAATCCCTGTGCCAAGTTAGGTAACATGTTCACAGATCTTAGGAATTGTGATGTGAAAATCTTTGGAGGAAGTCGTTATTTTGCCTACCATACACACTGACCTAATCATTCTTGCTCTATGATTTAAAAAGCATGTTCAAATATATATTGATAACCCTTGACAAATTTTCAATGCATGACATAAAAAAAAAATAGTTCCAATTTATCACCTAGGAATGACATTTTAACTTGGCAGTGGTCTAATTATGTTTCTGCCTTTGAATTTGGTCAATTTCCACTAGCAAGGATGCTGCTTTTTAGACTAGGTGAGTACAGTCATGAAGAGCTATTGTTGATACCAAGAAAGCACTGGTGACTCTAACTGAATTTTTTCACTTGGCCATTCAGTGATTCAATAAGATATTTTCCATATTGAGACAGTAAAGTGTAGCCTTTGATATCAGATTACCCGGGCTTAACTGAGTATTTAATAAGAAATTTTACCTAACTTCTCCATGCCTTGTATCATCATCCAATGAAATAGGATAAATAGTACTTTTTTGGAGTTACATTGTACTGATTTAGCTTGATTTCAGATCCATACTTTAAACAGCTTGTTATGAATTGTTTGAATATAGTTTGAATAACCATTTTTTTATGAAATTACTTAAAAGCTGGATATTAAGACAGTTCATCGATATGAACATATGAAGATATGCTGGCAAAATCTGTGATGCCAAATTTTGTGAGTGTTTATCAATATGAATATACACAGAACCCTTAAGCCACTGACACCATTTCAATGACAATGGTGTCCATTATATAATGGACATCTCAGTTTTTAATACTGAAACATTTTGAGGACTTACTCAGAATGTTCAGCCTGGGCAAGGCAACTCTGATCATCAAAATAGTTTGAGAAGACCCTAGGGCATTAGTTTCTGCTGACACAAAAGTTAATGTCTGTTAGCAGTGGTCAGACCATGCAGCAGTGTCCTAGAGAAGTTTATCTTCCCTGCTAATACTGGTGTATTCACTATGCAGCACCAAATGGTCATAACAAAGACATTTTAATCAATCTAAATATAAAATCATACTACAATGGTCAAATAGGTTAACAGAACCCAGGACTTTATAAAAAAGAGAAAGGGGGGACTTCAGCACAGCTAACTCACCCAATGGAATGTGAACCATGTGCATTGTATTATAGAATAGTTTACTTGTGATTATAAGCAGCAGTTACAAAGCACATAAAACAGCAAATCCACTTCCAAACTTCCCTCTTTAAGGAAGTAGAAGGAGCTCTTCGGTGTGGGAAGGGTATGATTTCTGTTCTGAGCCACTGGATTTCTCTTTCAGGTTCTGTTTAGTAGTTCATCCAGGTAACTTTGTGCTCATCCCATGCGGTGTGTGTTAATCAGATCTTATCACTGTCTTATGACTAGTATTTGCACAAAGTCTTTAGTGTGCATCTGTAAATTCTTAGTCTTCGCTTTAAATACCAAGTCTTTATCAAGTAATTGTGTCTTTGAGTATATTCTAAATCATGCTAGACACCGCTTTTCTTTACAAAAAGAGCCTCTGTGTAATTCTGCCTCTTTCTCCCTCAAACTGTTTACCTCTACATTGTAACCAATAGTCTTTGCCATAACCAATGTTCTCAGTTCAGTTTTAGTGATGAAAAAAACTGTAAAGTCCACTTGGTTTGGGAGTGAACGATCAGTCATGCTGGTGGTGCAAAGTATAAACTAAAACTGAACTTTTTTTACCACCTATCACTAAAACACTTTCTGTATAACCACAAAGAACATTCCTCTATTTTAAAATCTCAAACTGAAAGAGACAAACCTTGAGAATTCCTTAAGCAAATAAAACCAGTTTAGTCATACAAACAAAGCATGATTTAGCCTTTTTTGAGAGATTAACTTGACCTGGGTCGTTTCTGGTATATGCCCTTGGAAATCATAAGCAAAATGTAAACTGTTTCCCAGGGTTGATGTGGGGTAACCACTGACCAATTCCCTATTATTTAAGAAAATCCTAATATTATAGCTAATCACTATGAAGAATAAACTGCTTCCTTACTGCATAAGCTGCTCTATAATAAAATACCTCTGAATTTCCTTTCATGTTTTGTTTTGAGTGCTCCTGATTTGTACACTGTCTTTTTGTTGTCTGCATGATAAACTTTTGTTAATTACTGCTTTGGTGATTCATAGGTTTTACTTTTATTATCTCTGAACTTTTAACATCTGAGAACTACATACAGAGTTCTTACTGCTCTGTAGAGTTAACTGCTTTTTAATAAATACCATATGGACTCTATCAGTTCTAGATAATCACAAATCATTTACCTTTATTTGTACCCTAAGTCAGATCTTTACCGTTAGCTTCTTTTCCTACTTGAAGTCCATATGAACTGCACTTCTCTTTGTCACAAGTCAGTCTCATAAAGACAAAAAAAGGAGAAAAGTCAAGCCACTTGGTCTCTTAAACCTACTGTCTTTTTTTCTAGAATTTCTGTAGTTGCTGAATTTCTCCTTAATCTTAGAATCATATTATGGGGTCAAAATGTATAATATTACCAGTACATTCTACCCCGTGGAACTCAAAATTGAGTCATGATGGTCAAGGATTTTTCCACTGATTTGCAATTCATCCGAAAACTCATTTCATAATTAGAAACTCAGAAAGATTAATCATCTTATTTTTAAGGCAACAGATAAAATAATTTAAAGTGTGTTCTGCATACACAAAAAACAGACACTGAATGTAATATTTCAAGTTACATAAATGTCAAGAATATCTCTTTATAGTACTTGATAGCTATTAGAATTTCTAAAGTGAAGAATGTATGATATAGTCTTAATCCAACAAGTATGTCAAACTATCATGATTGTCAAATATAACTATTTACATTTGATGAGATCCAACAATATTAAGTTTCATCCTGCAATTTTCTAGATGCCATATAGATTGTAAAATTAGGTATTGTCTTTACTTCATAGGAAATCATCCAGTTTACTTTCAATTTCTTAAAAGACTGAAGTATAAAATTCTCAATAAGAGTAAAACAAAATTAAATTAAGAAAATTATTACAGATAGAGGGCAGATAATTACTACTGAATTGACATTTATTTCTTCATTTATTATCTAGACTGCTAAACTTGACATACATTAAAAAAGATTTTTACCTAAAAGATAAAAAAAAAACCAGGAGTGAAATGTTCCTTTCATTTGTACTACAAAATTATCCTATCCAATAGGCATCAAATAGTATAATTAACATGTAATGCGCAGTGCAAGAGTCTTGACCATATTAATAAGACTATATATAAGCTATTACACAAAATCTTGCAAGTTGCATGTAGTTGCCTGAATATTTCACAGATTTATTGCCTTAAACTACCTGATAACAGTGCAAAATCTTACAAATTCAAATTCAATTAGTTACAAAATTAATAGCAAAATCAAAAACATAATCCCTAAATTCTTGTTTTTCAAAAAATAGTCTTCCAATAAATAGTCCTAAAACTACGTTTAATAGTTTATGATGATTCTAATGACATTAGGGTTTTTTAAAGCTTCAATATAATCTTATAAACATTGCTAATTACTGTATAATACTCCAGAAAATAATGTGGTGCTATTACCATTTATATTCAAAGGATTAACTTTGATCTCTTACAAATAAGAATTTATCATATCACCTGTGGCAGAACATAGGAGGAAGATAAGGCTTCCACTCAAGTGGGTAAAAAGAAAACTAGCTTCCACTGAAAAGATTACTAAATGGGGTAAAAGGGTCAGTTATATGGTAAGGGAGAGAACTGGACTATTAGTAGTAAACTTAGTATACACAGTAGTTTATTTACAGTCAGGAACACCTCAAATTTAATATGATTCAATGTTACATAAATACGAAATTAAGCAAAAAAGAAAACAATGAAGAGAAGAGTGATATCAATGAAATTAAGAGAAGAAAACTATAGAGAAAAATCAATAAACTCAAGCCAGTTTTCACGAAACCAATAAAATTTATAATGATAGTTGTGACTGACCCTAGACCTCTAGTGGTATGATGTGACTGATGTATGAATCTATTCTATTGAAACATATAGTTTGTAAATTAATGAAATATAAAATAACAAATAATAGTAATTTTTAAGCTTCTCATCAGAATTATCAGGTTAAAAAGAAAAAAGACAAATAACACCTATCATGAGTGAAAGAGGAATAACACTACAGATATCACAAATATTTAAAGATAATGCGGAATATTACAAAAACTGTCTAAAAAACTTGATAACTTAGAGAAAAGGGACAAATTCCTTGAAAGATACAAACTGCCAAAGTTCACTTAAAAAGAATTCAACAGACTGATTAGTCCTATACCTGCTAACAGGTTTGAATTCATACATAAAATTCTCCAAAGAAAAGTCTGGACTGTCCCCGAGACTTTTATTGACAATGCAATCAAACATTTAAAGAAATTATTTTCAAAAACTCTGCCAAAATGCAGAAGAGAAGGGAACATTTCTCAACTCATTTTATGAGGTTAACATCACCCTAATTATAACATCAGAAAAGATATTGCAAGAAAACTACAGATAGCTATCTATCATTAACATAGAAACAAAGATTCCCAATAAAAAAACGAAAGAATTTAACACAGATATATTTTTTAAAAAACACACTTCATGATCAAGTGTGAGTTTATCTGAGAATTGAAAGACTGATTCAATGTTCAAAATATTTAAATCAGCTAATATAATTCACCATTTCAAAAGACTAAAGACAAAAAACGGTCCTCTCAATTGCTGCAGGAAAAGCATTTGACAAAATTCAACAAATTTAAAAAAAAACCTCTCAGCAAACTAGAAGCAGAAGGAACTTCCTTAACATGATAAAGAGTATCTAAACAAAGTACTGCTTTCTCCTGAAGATCAGGACTGGTAGGGATATTTGTTCTCATCAATTATATTCAACAACATACCGGAGACACTAGCTATCACAAAGCAAGAAAAAAAATTAAAATCCAGTAAATTGGAAAGGAAGAAATAAAACCATATATATACACACATTCTACATAAGTATTATCTTCGTCTAGTAGGGCTGCTATTAAAAAAAGCACAGACTGGGTAGTTTATATAAACAACAGAAATGTATTTCTTACAGTTCTGTAGACTGCATGGATAAAACTAGTATACCAGTAAGATCAAGTGAAAGCCATTTTCCAGGTTATAGACTTATCATTGTATCTTCACAGGGTAACAGGGAATCAGACTCTTTTACAGGTGTTCCAGGTAGTTTAGATGCAGGCATTTCATCATAAACAGTTTTACTGCATAAATAATTGGCTACAGGTAATTTTGTCAAAATTGTCAATTCTTCCAAAACTGATGTACGGATTCAAATAATTCCAATCAAATCCTAGAACACACTTATAAAAAATTAACATGGTAATTGTAAAACACATTGATAGCTATATGGCTGTATGCATTAGTCAGAAAACATAGAATTGACCAACTAAGAAGAGTGAATTTTAGTTTATAAATGTATACTTCAATAGATAACATATACATGCTAATATATTTTATTATTCTTGTGTTTTTTAAGATGAATCCAGAAAACTTACTTTTCTCTCCAAGAAATTTAGGAAGAACAACATGGTTTTAGACTAAGTTTTGACAAGTAGATCAGCGGAACAGAATAGTCATGAAAAAGACCCATATGTATATGGAAGCATGAGAATGATAAAGCTGGAACTGCAAAGCAGTATATTTTGTGTCAGTATTTTCTAAACAGGACATCAAATACAGTATGAAGAAAAAGATTAATAGGGTAATGTTGAAATCAATAAATTTGGCTTATCAAAAGACACAACCATAGAGTATAAAATCCTTACCAACACACAATTACAAAGGGCTTCCAGGTTTGCACATAATATATAAAAAGTTACTATAAATCAAAAATCTAATAGAAAATGGGCAAGAGATGCCAAATACATATTGCAAAGAAGATATCCCAATGTTGAGTAAACACAAAAAGGGTGTTCAAGCTCACTCATTTCAACAAACACAAAACAACGAGATACCATTTCACACATACCACGATGACTAAAATAAATGAATGAAAATGTTAAGTTTTGATCAACATATGAAACATGAGAACCTGGGTGAAGGAGATATAGTTGAAACAATCTCCAGAGGCGATAAGTATTAAGGAATAACAGGCCTAAACAGACAAGAGGAGTGGAGACAGAAGAAAAAGAATGTGTGTTAGTGAAAAGGAATGAAGACAGAAGAAAAAGAATGTGTGTGAGTATGTAAAAGAATTGCCAGATATTTTTAACTGATTAAAGGCGAGGGGACAGGAGAAGTAAACAACACAATGATTCAAGCAAACAAGGGAAAGTTCACCACGTCTCAAAGAATTATCTTCTTTCATTGTCAAAAAAACAGCATGAACTATCATTAATACTTGGTCTTTTTCACCATGGCAGTAAGCCTCTCACTGCAAGTATCTTTGATATAAGCAGTTACACCATAACCATCTGCACAGAAAAAAAATTTCATCACACATTTAATTCGTCTTAAAACAATTTTGCCTTAAAAGAGAAATGAACTAACTGGTTGAGAGCCTTGATTTCACTTAAAAAACCAACTGTGCAAACTGCTATCTTTTGATTAAGGTAATATTCTATCTGATTTTATACACTAATTTTATACTTGTATAACTATAATCACCAAAAAAATATCAAAAATATGTAATATTATGAATTAAAAAAGACTTTGAAGACAATGTTTAGGTACAATTTACAAAAGAAATTCAATTCATTCACAGTATTAACCATTTTAGATATATTTTAATATTTCATATTTTATATTTTTTGAAAATTACTTGTATTTGAATATTTTGCATTTTGTCTTTTAAACTTTGTTATTTGTAATGTTTCATTATGCCCTTATGAACTTTCCTCTTTTTTTTGTTTTCTCTTTGGCGTACAATTAGTTATATGACCAAAATATTTGCAGTAAAAATGCTTGCTGGCAAATTACTTAGAACCTTTTCTCACACCAGTAAGTATTTATATTGTACATGCTAGACACTATACCAGGAAGTTGAATATTAGGAGCCCTGCAAGTCACTCTTATTTGCCTAAATAGAAATATATATATATATATGCATATATGTACATATATATGGTACACAATATATATACAATATATACATATATTCAAGTATTTTTAATCTCATTTACTCTCCCAATATATTTTTAAAATAGATGTAAATACTACTGTAGTGTCTTGTAAAGATTTCAATTTGATCACAAAGTTATCTTTACAAAGTTCTCTAATTACAAATACTGATAAACTACAGTCTTGAATGACCCATCCTTGTAGTACCTTTCTCTGTTGAACTGGAATTCATTTCCCAAGAACTTATCAAGCCTTAGCACAGAGCTTCTGCGATTTCATTGACAATAATTCCAGGCTAAATTAAGATACTTCTTATATAATTTATAGTGAGCTCTTTTTTGTTGCTTAACATTTAATATTCTAAGGTCATCAAACTTCAAATTATGAAATTCATCTGTTTTATGTTGAGTGGTCACCGATCAATAAACATGTTGGGGACTGAAGAAGCTGAGTATAAGTCAGGCTGAGTCTGCTGGGCAAAATTTGGAAAACAGCACACTTTAATTCTGACTTACTTTGTTTTCAGAAGTCTCTCTCTCTCTCTCTCTCTCTCTCTCGCACACACACACACACACACACACACACACACACACACACACACACACACACATGATCTCAACTTGTTTCCAGGTTTTCCTAGTGCTCTTATCTCCATTATCTTTCTGGCTTTACCTTTCTCACATTTGCTCCAATGTCACATGTTATCATGTCTGAACTTCTCCCTCTTTGAAATTAACCAGCTCCCTCACACTCTAGTTATATAACAAGTTAGATAATGGATAGGTACTAAAGGTTGATGATATATCTTACTGAACACTACTATGGAGAACATTATTTGTTTTAATGCACCCTTAAATAAAAATCACTTACATAAAAATTTATGAGAGTCTAATCTAACATGGCAACTGGTCTTTTCCTGCTTTGCTTCAAGGAGATACAATTAAACTTTTGCCACTAAAGTGATACTAATAAGGAGCTCCAGAGTACCCCAGCAACTCAGGGAACAACTGCAACTGAATGTAGGAAATAGACCAAAGAATCAAAGGCATCTGTGTGACAGAAGGTGGGTTGACAGGAACAAGCTCTGCAGAGCTGCAGCAGCAAAGCAGTGGCAGTAAACAGAACGAAGTTAACAGGGCAGCCTTGAGATGTAGGGAAAAAAGGGTAAAGACTGTGTGGTGGCACACACATATGGTTTCAGTGAAGCCCAAGAGGAGTTGTTAAGGTCAGGAGCCCAGTCCCTGCAAAGGTTAGAAAACCATCCTATCAAAGTCAAGGAGAGCAAATAAAAAAACTGAACTCCCACCACCACCCCTTAGGAATCCTTCCTCTGGCAGGGAAGAGAACCAACCCTATAGCAGATAGATTGCCATACCCAGGTCCAGGATCCCCAAGTGGAGGGTTGACTCCAGTGTCAACCCACATGAACAAGGTCCCCCACCCACAAAATAGCTAGCTCACCAACTTATGCATCCCTTCCCCACCCAGCATTCATCCTCTACTTCCCTGGTTCAATAAGCAATCCTTCCTGGTGAAGACTGCAAAAGTCAAAAATATAAAACAAATGCACAGTGCTGCTGATAAAATAAAATATTAGCAGATCAACTCCATGGCATCCACAGAAAGAAAGAGAATCTAAGAATCTCAAAGTATTATGGTATCATATGGAGATGACACCTCATAGAAAACAAATTCAAATATATGTTGGATTATATCCTTTTAATAGTCAAAAATTCAAAGTAACAATCATAAAGAAACTCAGAGAAAGAAAAGAAAACTCAGAAAATAGAACAAAGTATGAAAAGGCAGCAAAAATAATCATAAGCTCAAAACTAAAATTTATAATCTGAAGACAGAAATTGAAGCCTTAATTTAAAAATTAATGATGCAGGAGGTGAAGACTGCAATAAACAAGATCAAGAGTACTATAAAGCTATGGAAGCAAAGCTGACCAAATGGTAGTACACTTAGTTATCTGGAGGACAAAATGTAGAAAGATGTTAGGTGAAAGAAGAGAAAGGAATTAAATATTTCTTAAAAAGTATAAAGACAGCCCAAGAGCTATCTGTTTCCATTAGGCAAAAACAACATAAGAAAAATGGGTATCCCAGAAGGTGAATAAAGGAAAGGAAACAGAAAACATAGTTAAAGAAATAATGTCTGAAAACTTCCCAAACCCATGGAAGCAACTGAATATACAAATCAATGAATTCAACAGAACTCCTGGGAACCTAACTGAAAAAATCTCTACACCTAAATATATAATTAAAAAATGTAGGAGCCGGATCACCGCCATGACAGGCTGCGGGCAGAAATAGCTATAGGCCTGAGTTATGCTTTCTGAAATAAGAACCCCATTTCTTTCTGGCCCTGAAACTAGAAATTCCTTAGAGAAGACATACCCGGAAACCTGGGGCCAAAAGATACTAAATACGTGAATGCCTCAAGGTCTGAAATTGTAACTTTCCTTAGAGATGACATACCCGAAACCTGGGGCCAAAAGATACTAAATATGTGAATGCCTCAAGGTCTGGAATTGTAACTAATCCCTTGCTCTGTAACCTTGGTTATAAAAACCCTGCTGAAGCGAAGCCTGGGGTCTTTGTCTGACTCCAGTGTGCTGGAGGAGGCTCAGACCCCAGCTAGCCGGAAATAAAGTTTCCTTTTGCTTTTGCATTGCCGACTGAAGTGTGTGTGCGTTTTCTTGGGAGGAGGAACACTGACCCTAACAAAAAGTATAAAAAGTCCAAAACAGAAAAAAAGTTAAAGGTAGTCAGGGGTAAAATAAAAGCAAATTATAAAAGTACCACATCAGGCTATCATCAGACTTCTAAGCAGAAACTCTACAGGCCAGGTGTAGTGGAAGGACATATTCAAAGTACTACAAAATAAAAACTTCTAGGCAAGAACATTATATCTTATAAAATTTCCTCTCAAATATAAATGGAAATAAATGGTTCTCCTTTATTCCTTTATTTTCCTTTATTCTTTTTCATTTTTCCAAATAAAACCTAAAGGAATCTGCTACTATGAGACTTCCCTTAAATAAAAGTTGAAAGGTGCTCTTATACCTAAATCAAAAAAAGAAAACATTACAAAAAAAACTAAACAAGAAAACACACAGATAAAACAGAAAATAAAATTCAAAATGGCAGTAGCAAGCCCTCCTAACCACCCTGAATTTAAGTAGACTAAATTCACCAATCAAAAGGTACTTACTGAGTGGCTGTTTGTATTAAAATCAAAAACCACAGTATGCCCTGGTGGAGTAGTAGCTAAGTCAATAGCCACTGAAGGAGCTCAGGTCATATATTCCTAGGTTCAAGTCCTGTGTTCAGGAAGAAAACAGCCAGTGTGAAAGTAAATAAAAATAAAATAAAATGCTTCTCCTCCTCTCACTTCCTGCCTGCCTTCTTTCCTGTCGGCATCTTTCTTTAAAAAAAAAAAGGAACAAATAAATGAACCAACAATGTGTGCCAATGTGTGATTTACGAAAGATTCCCTTAAGCTATAGAGAAAAAAATAAACAATGTGAAGAAATGGAAAATAATACTCAAAGCAATGGCAAATCTGAAATAGCAGAAATTGCTACACTTACATCAGATAAAATAGAATTCCAGTCAAAAAGTAACAAAAGACAAAGATGGTCCTTATAAGACATTAATCAATACAACAGGAAGACATAACACTTATTAATAAATATACACCCAAAACAGGAGCACAGAAATATATCAAGCAATTCTTAAAAGATCAAAAGGCAGACATTGACAGCAACACAATAATGGTAGGAAATTTGAATACCTCATTCACAGAAATGAACAGATCACCAAGGCAGGAAAATTAACAAAGATGTAATGTTCTTTAGTGGTAAATTAGATGAGATGGGCTTAATAGGTACATATAAATTACTTCACCCCAAAACAACAGACTAAACAACTGTTCATGGAACATTCTGAAAAATAGATCATATGGTATGACATAAAGTAAATCTCGAAAAATTCAAAGACTGAAATCCTACCTAGCATCTTTTCACATCATATTGGCACAAGAACTAAAGCTAGAAATCAACCAAAAGAGGAAAGAGGGGAAAATCACAAAAGAGTGGAAAATAAATAACATGTTTTTAAACAAGTATTGAGTCAATGAGGGAATCAAAGGTGATATTTAAATATCTGGAATCAAAAGAAAATGAAGTCATTACTTACACAAATCTATGAGATGCAACAAGAGCAGTACTAAAAGGAAATTCATAGCAATATAATCCTACATGAGAAAAGAAGAATCCCAAATAGAAACCCTAGACCTTCACCTAAAGGAACTATAAAAAGAAGGAAAATCAATACCAAAATTCAGGAGAAGAAAGGAAATAGTAAAACTTAGAAATGAATTAAATGAAATAAAGATCAAAAAGACTATTCAAAAAATCACTGCAATGAGAGTTAGTTATTTTAGAAAGTAACAAAACAGACAAACCACTAGCCAGACACACAGAGACAAGATAAAAGGAGAAATGAAAGAGAAAATGCAGTTGCTATTACAGAAATGTATAAGATCATATAGAATATTATGACTACTTATATGGCAACAAATTGGATAACCTAGAAGAAACAAACAAGTTCTTATAAACACACAACTTTCCAATACTAAATCAGGAAGAAATAGAAAATGGGAACACATCATCAATCAAGAGAAAGGAAATAGAAACAGTAATCAAATGGGTTAATCTCCATGCTAAATGACTTTGATATCCTTTGAAGCCTGGCCTTCAATTTCTGGCACTGACAGTGCTCCTAAAAAGAATCGTTAACCCTACAGTTTAGTCAAAGAACGAACTGAAACAAAACTAAACCATGTGAGTTCCAAAGGATAGGGAAAAATGGCCTTGATGTGTTTTTCACCGAAATAACAAGCTGGCCTGACTGAGAAAATGTCCCTAGGGAAAAAAAAACTTTCTTTTTTCCAACTCCTTTTGAAATGTAACCATCAAGCTTAGGGAGAGTAAGAGGAGGGCAGAATGAACTTTTTGAAATTACAAACCCATGGTTTTAACTCTTGGTTTTCTTTTAATCAGAATGACAGGAAATAAAAAATATACAAGACTTTTACACAAAAATAGAAATAAGTTTCTTGCCCCAATTTCAGGACTAAAATTAAGAGATCTCTGTCCATGTCTATGTATATGCCTGTATCTGTATGTGTAATAAATCATGAATGGTACTGTCAAATTTAATTTGTATCTAATTGCTTATGGAAGGTATCTTCATGAATTATTGCTGGAATCAAAATATAATAATGGACTAAATAAAAACTAGGTTAAATTCATTGGTTTTGCCTACATAGACAGATCTTATGCCACCTGAGGAAATAATACTATGAAAATACATATACTGTTTGTGAGTCCTCTGAGCTGGAAAAGTTTGCCTTACCTCTTAATTTTCTTTTAAGACTCTCAAAAGTTAAAGTATAATAGGAAAATGAATGCATATAGTAAGTAGTCAGGAAAGAGAAAAGTAAAAGGAGACTAGATGTGTTTCTAAATAGAAAGATATAAAGGACATCAGTTAATTTTTTGCATAAATGTACTAAAGAAAGTAATTTTGTCTATAAGTTAAATGACTGTTCAAGAATGAATTAAAGTCAGAATTTAAATGAATTTTGACATGTAATAGAAAGGTTGGTGAAAGTGAAAAATGTTTGTGGAAGAGGTATTTTGAAAGAAATTTTAGTGTGGTCAACTAAGAATGGAATGAGCATTTATTTTATTTTGATTTGTTTTACATGCGATAAATTGTTCAAACATTGTATTCTGTATAAATAGAATAAAAACCCTTTCTAATGTGCTGACAAGTCTTCCCGAATCTTCCTAAAATCAATTCTAAATAAACCTTTATTTTAAAGAAAAATATAGGAAATCTTAAGAGTGCTCCTAGGATATCTTATGTGAAGAATGATTGTCCCTCTATTAAAGAAATAGGAACAAACAAAAAATTGGACTTTATTGGTGTGATAAACTCTTATAAAAAGTATTGTCAAAATAGGTTAATACTTAGCTTTCTCAGCATATTTTATATAGAAATGTAAAAATCAACGTTTATGTTCTAAAGTTATATAAAATTGCTAAAAAATCTAGTATGTTCTGGTATACTTGTTATTCTGGTTTTAATTTTAAGGTGTATGTCACAAAATTAAGCAAAAATCCATGTAAAATTGCTAATGAGATTATAAATACATCTTTGACCATGACAGTTGTAAAGGTCACTGCCAACTGCAGGTGGCAAAAACAATCAAATTAGAAATAAAAAAAAAGCGAGCTTCCCTGGCATAAAAAAAGAAAAGAAAAAGTCATCAAAAATCTGTCAAAAAACAAAAATCCCAGAGTAGATGATTGCCTTACTGAATTCTACCAAACTATTTTAAAGAAGAATTAACTTCAAACATTCTAAAACTATTCCAATAAATTGAAGGCAAACAAGCAAACATTTTTTATGATGCCAACATTACTCTGATTCCAAAACCAGACAAGAACATCACTAAAATAGAAAATTACAGAACAATATTCTGATGATTACCGAGCAAAACTCCTGAACAAATCCTAGCAAACTAAATTCAATAACTCATTAAAAGAATGATACATCAACATTAAGTAGCATTTATTTCTGGAATGCAAGGATAGTTCAGCAAACGCAAATTAATAAATGTGATGTACTACATCAAAATAAAGGACAAAAACATGAACATCTCAATATATGCAGAAAACTATATGATAAGCTTCAATATCCCTTTATACTAAAAGCCCGCAAAATGTGTATAGATGAAACATACCTCAACATAATAAAGGCTATCTATGACAAATCCATAGTCAACATCATACTCAATGGGGGAAAACTAAAAATTTTTCCTCTAAGATCAAGAATTAGGAAAGAATGCCAACGCTCTCCACTCTTATTCAACGTAATGATGGAAATTCTTGTCAGTACAATTAGACAAGAAAAGGATATCCAATTTGGAGAGATGACATAATAATATAGAGAGCCCAAAACTCTATTAGAAAGCTGCTAGAAACAATAAACGAATAACGTGTCAGGCCACAAAATTAATTTTAAAAATCTGTTACATTTCTATTTCAAGTAACAAACTCACAGAAAGAGAACTGAGGAAAACAATCCCATTTACGATTGCAGCAAAAAATATGAAATACCTTAGAATAAATTTACCCAAAGGAGTGAAAGACCTATGTTCAAGACATTATAAGATGCTTATAAAAGAAATTTCTGAAGGACACATAGAAAAGGAAAGATAATTCATGCTTAACAATTTAAAAGAATTAACATAGGTATAATGGCCATATTACCTAAAGCAATATACAGATTAGCATAATGCCTATCAAAATTAGAAAAGCATTCTTCAGAAATAGAACAAAATAATCATGAAATTTATTTGGAACTACAAAATATCTCAAATAACAAAAGCAATGTTGAGAAAAAAGGAGTAAAAATGGAGGTGTCCCATTCCCTGACTTCAAGCTATACTACAAATAGTAATCAAATCAGCATGGTGTAGTAAACACACAAGTAAATGGAATAGAACTGAGAGCCAGAATTAAACCCACACATATATTAACAACTAATTTATGACAATGGAGCCAAGAACATACCCAGGGGTAAGGACAGTCTCTTCAATAAACGGTGCTGAGAAAAAAATGTCATACATATGCAAAAGCATTAAACTAGACCACTACATCAAACCATACACAAAATCAACTCAAAATGGATTAAAGATGTGGACATAACACCTAAAACTATAAAATATATAGAGAAGAGGTACAACATTACTTGACCTTGACCTAAATTGACTTTGGAAATTCAACTACAATGTCATGATAAATAAAAACCTTAAAATAAACAAACAGGACTACATCATACTAAAAAGCCTCTGCAAAGTGAAACTCATCAAAACAAAAAGACATACTACTGAATCTGCAAAAGATATTTGCACATCACACATCTAACAATGGGTTAATATACAAAATATATAAAGAACATATAAAACTTAATAGAAAACCAATCTAATAAAAATGGGAAGATCTTAATAGACACTTCTCCAAGACGTGACATACAAATGACAAACAGGCACATGAAAAGATGTTCTACCTCTCTTGTTATCAGTGAAATGCAAATCAAACAACAACAGAATATTTCCTCACACCTGTAAGAATGACTTTTATCCAAAAGTACAGAAACAAGTATTGGTGAAGACACAGAGAAGAAGGAACTCTTAAAGACTGTTGATGGAAGTATAAAATGGTGCAATCAGGACACTAACTGGAAGATTTCCTAAACAGAGAATGAAAATTCCAAATGAACCAGATACACCACTTCTCAGCATTTACTCTAAAAAACACAAAAACACTAATTTTCAGAGATAAATTCACTCCAATGTTCATTGCAGCATTACTTAATTACCAAGAGCTAGATACAACATAAGTGTCCATCAGCAGACAAGTGGATAAAGAAGATGTGGTGTATATACTCAATGGGATACTATCCTAGCTATCAGAAAAGGTGAAATCCTACATTTGTAGCAACATAGATGGAACTTGGGGGAACTATGCTTAGTGATAAAAGCCAGAAAGAGAAAAACAGACATCACGTGATTTCAGTCATATGTGGTTTATAGCGAAACCAAGTAAACAAATGAACTAAATTAAAAAAATTAGACATTTCATCAATCAAATCAGACGCCACAGGAAGGGACAGGGTAGGGGAGGCGGGCAAGTTGAATAGAAGTTATTAATTGTATTCTGAAGGAAGGACTGAAATGGTGGTGATGAACTTACTGTATTCTATACAGATGTTGATTTATAATGATACACAATTTAAACTTATATAATTTTATGATGTAATATTCTTTCAATAAAATTAATTTTTAAAAAATCTCAAATTTGAGGCAAGACATTTTTTAAATACTATCTTTAAATTCATGAACATTATATATTCTTCCAATAATTTATATATAGTTTTTCTTAAAAATATTTTGTGGATTTCAGTATAAACAGTTTGCACATTTTTGTTTGATTATGTATCTGATCTTAGAGTATCATAAACAGGTATTTTAAAAATACTCATTCTTTACTTACTTATTCCTTACATATTCACAGAAATACAAAATATTTTCACATATTGAAAATAGGTCCTTAGTCTGAGTCTAAAACCCAGAACCTTGAAATGCACCTTAGCAGTTGAACCACAGGGGTGCACCAACTATTGAAGGATATATTTTCTAAGCCAAGGTGTCCCTTTGAAAGTCCTTTATCATATAGAGTGTTAACCTTGTGTTCATTATTGACTATTAGTGATTGGCAATAAATCTGTTTTATGGATCATTTTTAAGTTCAATTAATACCATACAAGAGGGTTAAAGAAATGGAAAAGATGAAAATAAATAAGTGTATTTCAAATAAAGAGCTTCAGAAAGAGAATTTGCTAAGTCATAATTGAAGTGGTTATAGGTTGAAGACAGAGGACTAAAGGGTGATGATCCTAGATAAAAATCATTGAAAATAAAATAAAGAAAAAAGATGAAGAAAATTAAAGAACAAAAAGAGAAAGAGAGTGAGAGCAAGAGGCCAGAGGCAGAGATCACGATGTAGAGACAGAGGGAGGACTTCAAAGCTATCGCTATAGATAAATCATTTCTAACATAGGGTTCTCTAATCATATGCTGAAACGGAATTACAAAAGTAGAACTTTATCTTTTTCTAAATGACAAAATTAATTAGATATTGATTAGGTATTAAATGTTCTAAGAAAGCAAATCATTTGGATAGTGAGGTGGTGTTTCAAACCTTGCTTGATGATGAAAAATGAAAGTGACCTCTAAGGAAACGTATTTTTCAATGATTTTAGAAGTTGCTCCTCTGAATTATTTTTATCTCAGACAGCAACCCAAGATACATATTTCAAATTCTTTTCGTGATGTTTATGCAATCACCCATTTCTGAGTTCCCCTGATGAAACAGCCTCTATGAGTAAATAAAAGAGCTCAGAGTGCAAAATAATTTACACACTTTAATAGAATAAGTATGTCATTGAAAAGTTCAATAGAAAATTATAGTGGTAATTTTCTAAACTTATCTACTACAAATAAGTATTGAAAACTTTTCTCCACTAAAATAAACCAAAACTCTAATCAATAGGATACTTGAACCTGAAGTATAGCAACACTATTTCCTTAGGAAAAAATATGCATTAATTATACTCATAGTTTTTGAAGTTGGAAATTTTTTAAGTCTCTTTTGTGACGATTCAGCTCTACATAGCCCAAACTAGTGAGTGGTTGTGGCCTCAGGAAAGAAATCTAGGAGCCAAGACACAGCTTGGGAACTTGAGATACAGAACTTCGTGTTCACTGGACCTAACTCACGAAAGAAGCCAGCACTTGAGTAAAGTGCACAAAAATGCTTGTTGAAATGATATAATACTACAACCTCACAGTTTCACTTCTATACTCCATTCCCTGCAAGAAATGCATGACCGTTTTTAAGTCTTAAAGTTTTCACTCTCTAACAATGGAAACATCAAATGAAGGGGAAAAAAGATACGTTTTTTGGTTGCAACTTTTTTTTTATAATTTGACATATTAGAGTACAAAAAATTACCAATGTTTCAATTATAAATGAATGTATACTCTACTAATGCACACAGGACTAAAAATATTCAGCCACATTTTGGAAAGCATTATTTTTACCTAATTTTTTTTTCAGGGAAAATACTAGAGCTCAAGAGTAAAGCTGGTTTTAAGAAACAGTTTCTGAAATGACTATTTTGCAGAACTCCAATATATCAAAAAGTTACGAAACATCAAATATGAAGGAAAAATGTAAGTTAGAGAAAGTATTATCAAGAATTTTAACATTATTAATACTAAAACTAATCTAAATGCAGAGAAAGAAACAGACTGAGAGATTTCATCAGTAATGTTAAAAATCTCCATGACCTTTTCTTCCAGACACTCCCATAACTATGTCTGATTTTCATTAATGATCCAGTGAATACAAATGTCAGCAATAAAATCAGAGACCACTTCAAGCAAATGTGAATAATATGAAATAATTTCTGGCCAGGAACATGCAATGGTATCAGAAATAGATAAGACCTTTTCTCTGTGTGTGTGCCTATGTGTGTGTGTGTGTGTGTGTGTGCGTCAGTCTGTATGTGTATACTATAGTCTTTAAAAATTGTAGTCTTGGCAAGCACAAATTTATAGTCATACCCTTAATGCTGCAGAAGTCAGAAAAGTCATGAGTCTAACGAAAAGATAAACATGGTGCTATTGAGCTAGGAAGTTTAAAAGGAAAATAGTCATTAGGCAAACAAAATATATTTCAGGCAGAACAAACACATACAAAAATTCTAGAAGCATCTCTTTACATGACTAGGAAAATCTGTGGATACTAACAAAGGGAGTTTAAGTTTCAGTGTGATTCATTACTTGTATTGGTAATTTAGATCTAAAAATTAGAAAATGTTTTGTATTTATAAATATTCCAAACTAGATGAATTACTATCAGACTAGAGAAGGGAGGCTAATAATAATAATAAAAGGCTCAAGAAAAAATACGTAACTATTAGAAAAAGTGAATATGATGAGTTACATAAAGCTACCTTAGAAAGAAGAATGTTAATATAAATATGGAGAAGGGGGAGAAAAGAAAAGAAGAAATAGGTATTAATAATCTATGAGTTTAACATAAATGAATAAACAGAACTTTTGAAGAAGAAAAATACAAAATAATGGTATACAAAGATTACTTCTAAAATATTTTGTAGTAGCTAACCATACCACAGAATTAAAACAAGCATACCCATGATAAACACTACAATTTTAAACTCATCTATGTATCTACATGTACTAATAGAATTAAAGCAACAAAAATTTAAAGTATTTTTAATTTGACGAGAAGGAAAAATATATTATTTGCCTATGCTTTTCCTCCCTTGAAAAATTCAAGGTAATCAACTGGAAGAAAACTATTAGAAAAAAAAGAATTAATAGTTGGGAAAAATCTTTGCCCTAGCAATTTCACTTCTTTGTTTCATTAATCACAAATACACTAAATACAAATACACAAAGGTATATACAAAATTTTTTTCATCAGAGCGGAAAAATTTTTTAAGTCCCAGTTATTCAGTCATGGGTAATGAATTTAACTATGATTAATATAATCCAATATTTGCTTAAATAAAGAATGTAGTCGACAATTTTCCTGATACATGTATATACAGTAGAAAACATTGGAAGTACCTTAACCAAAACGTCAACAGCAAGCATTTCCAAATTGTTTTAGTATCACCATTGTGAAATGATGGAATTTCTCTCACATTTGTACAAAACGGAGGAATTTTTCTTTTTGTTAGTATTGAATGAGTGCTTCCACATTGCTAAATCTAAGTTACTGTCCTTATTATCACAGAAACAAACAAAATCATCTCATCTTCCCTGAGCACCATTTTTATATATACAGTAAACTTTTATTGACCAGAATAGTTAGACACACTTTCTCAACAGTTGATCAACAAATTAAGAGGTTCTTAATGAGATAGATACATAAATTTTTATAGGAAAATATACTTTTAGACTCCTAAAAATGAAAAACTTTAAAAATAAAAATGTTAATAGCAAACTGACCTAAAGCCTGAGGGAAGAAGCCCTAGGAGGCAATAGAGCTACATCTCTCCCAAAAGCACTTGGGAAAGTAAATAGGAGAGCTATAGAGTCTGAAGCAAGACCCTAGACCTGCTGTCAGCACCATCATAACCACCCACAGATTCCAGCATTAGCAATTTCTACTCCACCTGGGGCTCAGAGGGGACTTTATTAATGGAAAATGTAGTTGTTTTTCTAGATAGTTCCCTGGGAACTTTAAATCTTAAGAAGCATAAAGAAAATAGTTTCAGAATCTACCTCAACATATGGACCTAGAAAATGTTCATAACAAACCCATCCCTAATAGTTGTAGGGTGAACCCAGGTAAGATCTAGCAAATGGAGGCTCATGCAGCACATGTCTAGATATTTTAAAATTATAAATCAAGCTGGGAACCCATTGAGTACAATATATCCTGTCCTCCATTCTTCATAAAAATCTGAAAGGTCAGATCAAATTTAGAATTTTCAGATTCCTGAATGTTCTGAGAAAATGCCCTCCTTTTTCCCTATGCTGGCTCTATCTGACTCCACAAGAGCCTTTGTACATGCTAGTATGTCCTTTCTGACTGAGTCCTTGTTCACTCAGAAATGGATTGAGTACTTACTATACACCAAATAGTGTGTTATACCATGTGACCTCACCTCAGCCTACACATCCTATCTCCAGTCATAAACCTCTTAATGTCTTTTCCTATAGTTTTCTTCCGATGAGGAAATGGAAGTTCCTGAACTTGGGAGAAAGAGGTCTACTCAAATCCAAAAATCAGGCATATGACCTTTAGGGTAGGGAAGTCTTAAATCCCAAGTACCTGGATTATAGTGTATAAGGGTGAGTGTGAACTCTAGGTAGGCATTTACTCCTGACCCTAAAAGCCCGTTGCCCCATAGAAAGGAAAACAGCTGAAAAAAGGGCAAATGAAAGGCCTTCCAAAAGATACGGCTGACGTCAAAGATCTATACGGTTTTGCTCAAGTTTAAGGGCAGCACTATCCACCCAACATTCTGCTGCCAACATCCCTGGAAGTGCCCAATCTCTGCCCTTCACAATGCTTGGTAATTACTTAACTTCCCTTCTGTCTATAAATCAATGAAATATCATACTTCTGATAATTCTCTTTATCCTCTTTAGTCGGAATGCTTCCATTACTTGCAAGCAAAAGAAACTTACAGAAAGATATAAAATCAGCATTCTAATGCAAAAAGACATTTTGTTAAGGTCACTCCTTTCTACACTAATTTTTTAGAAAGCTTCGAGGGAAGAAAGGAGATTTGGTTCTTTTAAAAAAAAAATACGTGCTTTTGAAGAGCCAATAAAAGGAAATCATTCATCCATAAAGGAAAAGATCAGGAATATAGAGCCAAAAGAGGCTTGCTTTAATGATTTTCAGCAGCATTCACTTATTGCTGGTTCTAATACTTAAAACCAAGTATCTTCTTTTTTTACAAAATGAAACATATTTAGAGAGATACTATTATGAGGAAGGAAAAAAATGCTTGCTAATAAAACTTACAAAAAGCTATATCATTTTAGTAAAATGTACATATCAGTTAGAAAGATGCTCATCTTTCTTTTTTCCAATAACAAGTTCAGAGTGGACTGTCTTAAAGTAATACTTCCTTAGTTAACTACTCCAGATTATCATGAGGAATTAAAAAGCTTAAGATTATATTCACTAAGTAGAATTTCAGGCAAGTACTTTTTTTTTAAAAGAAAAGTGCAGGCAGAATGAACACAAGCAGAGGCAGACAGGTGGGAAGAGAGAAGAGGAAGAAGCGCTTTACTAATCTTATTTAATTAATAAATAATTATTTTAATTAATAGATTAATTGTTTGTTTGTTCATCTTGGTTGTTCCCCCTGCCCTGGGATGCAAATAGGGATTCTTGGGATGTGTGTGGACTGCATTGGCCAAAGGCAACTAACCAAACCACTATTTCACTAGGTAGTACACAGGCAAGTAATTTTTAAGTCCTCTTTTTTTTTTTTTTTTTTGCCTAATTACAAATAACTAGCATTAGCTATCCTTTATAATTTTCCTCCAATCATTCTTGAACAACATAAATATGAGTAAAAGGCAGCATAAATAAGTATTTCTTAAATGAACTGGAAATTTCATTATAAACAAATTCATTACCCTTGTTATCTATCATTATAAATATTAAATTTGGGCAAATTGAAGGTTTGTCTAAGGCTGTTATAAATAAAATTAGAATAATAAATTCCAAAAAATTTAAAACCATGGGAAAGCATCATCCTATAAAATTCTCTGAATAAATCATAGAACATAAATACAATGCATTGAAACTAAGACTAGAGAAGAAAGTTGTTCTTCGGGGTGGTTTATAGCTCAATGCTATTTATAGACTATAAAGTCACAAGTATTTTTCAGCAATTCATCTTGAGTTTATTAAAATGTCTATATTAGTCTCTTTTTTTGTTATCTGTAAGAAATATAAGGGTAAAAAAATTGGCATCAATAAAAATGTTTTTGCACTAATTTTTTAATGCTATTACAGGAACTTTCGAGGCCTTCCCAAAAAGAAATTCCCTACATTCAACACTTTTCATGATTTTTTTCTGCTCCCCTCCCAAATGAATAGAGAATTACCTTCCTTTAGGTATTAAGGTTCTTTTGGTTGTAAGTGACAGAAAACTCAATCACAAATGAGCTAAATAAAAAGATAAATACTTGTCTCCACTAGCTGGAAAGTTTGGGGTAGGGCTTGCTTCAAGTGTGACTTGATAAAAGGAATAAAGTAATGAAACCAGGACCAGTACTCTTTATTTTCAACAAAACAGGGTATGTTTCAATTGGCCTAGCTTAGGTCACCTTTCCATAGCTGAAGCAATCACAATAGCCCCAGAAATATAAGGAAACAATTGGCAGAGATGTGGAGTTGAGGATGGCAGCTGGGGTGGGGCTGGTCACCCACCCTGATGAAATGTGCAGCCATCAGCAGGAGACACGGTTGTTGGCACAACACACAGCCAGTAGCCAACACTCCCACTTCAGGTTTACTTTGACACCACAGATAGTCCTTTCATGTGCATAAGTCAATTTACTCAGAAGATCTCTCAGTCTAGAGACTAGATGCAAATTAAAAAATGTAAAATTACAAATGAAAAACGCAGTAATGAACAAAATTTTAGTCTGACTTTTTCCCCTGAGATCTTTATTGCAAGTTACAGTCTTTGGGGAAAATGTTACTTTTTGTCTGAGTCCCAAATATAACTTCCATGTCAGGAGAAATTGCTCTCTCTACAACTACCTGGCACCTGAGGCTAGGTGTACCTCCATTGTGTACTCCACGAGCCCTTCCAACTTTTATCTAAATGCATATCCATATTGCTTAACCTGCATGACTTTAATGTAATTACCCTAATTTTTTTTTGAAGTCCCAGGCTTCAGATTCTTGACTATTCAAGAACTTTCCTCCTATTATGTTCTTCATTATATCTCCTACCTTTGACTCATCCCAGTGCAAGGATGTATATCACATACTAATAGTATCTTTCTTACTAACCAAGGAAAATAATGTGGTCCAGGCTCTGGAATGGGATTCCCTGAATCACATATTGATTCTGCTTCACTGCTTGTGAGCCTTGGCAAGCAGCTTGATAATCCCAAATCTTAGCTTCTTCGTCTTTAGAATCTGAAAAATTTCCTTTTTCTTAGACAGATATCTAGACACATAGGAGATAAATTATGAGACCTGCTTGTCCACTGTTTAGTTAGTTCCAGGGATATTTCCAAACATTTCATTTAGTTCCCCCTAGGTCAGAGAATGAGGCCTCCCTTCACAATACCAACAGCACTCATTCCCCAGTGTCCCAGCACCCCACCATTACACCAGCTTCCCTTTCCAAGACTGAAGACAGGCAGTGTGCTTTGAAATGAAAGAGCACTCACACCCGGCAAAGTCTGAAAACAGGATGATCACTCAGAGCAGAGTCCACATAACTTAGCACCCAGGTGTTTCTTATCCATTTTCAGACCTCCCAGGATTTTTCCACTTTCATTCCTCTCATATGAATAGCAACTTTTCCTTCCTTTCCCTCTTCCTCAGCTCAAATTTCTGAGAACTCAAAGAACCTCTGAATCTCCCAACCTGACATTTTAGCCGCCCTTCTGTATAAATTTTCTAGTCTTTGGAGTTGCTTCAAATGCAGGTGACTCTTGTCTAGAGGCAGGGACTGGGGAAGGAGGAGCTGCCAGGGTACTCTGGAAGAAGGAAATATTCAAGACACAGATTAATACCTTAGGACATTAACCAGTCACAATTTTTGTTCATTATTCTCTTCGTTGCTGCAATTCTAAATGATGTTAGCATTAGCATCTCCAAAACCCCAAAACCTATACTTCCAACAACATATGCAGAATTATTTAAAAAAAAACAATAGGGGTTTAAAACATGTCTTTATCTTGTCAGAAATATCTTCATTCAATGGAATATTTATTTTCTTTAAAGCAATCAAATCCCTCATAAGTGAAAAATAATGCAATCATTAAAAAGTAGATCTCTCAGGGCTAACATGAAACAATCTTCAGATATGTTAAATTAGAAAAGCAAATTATAAAATGGCTTGATCCCATGGGGCATGTGTGTTTTCTAAACAAGCTATGTGAATTTTCAATGTGCTTTTAAATTATGCACTGATGTACATATGTGAAAAATTTCTGTAGGCATTCATTAGAAACTGTTGACAGGCACTACCTCTGGTAAGTGGGACTGTGAGTTAAACGTAGAATAATCACTTATTTTTTAAAGGAAAGGTGCAGGCAGGAAGAGAAAGGAGGAAGACACATTTTATTTATTTGTACATCCCCTTACCCAAGCCTGGGTCATGAATCCAGGTCCCTGGGATAAATGTGAACTGCTCCTGCCAGAGGAGGTAGACCTACTCTCTTGGCCACCAGGGCACACCAGAATATTCACTTTTAACTGGATATATGTTTTATTGCTTGAATTTTTTACCATGTATATACATAATAAAAAAATATGAATTACAAAATTTCAATTCTTTACTAAACTATATTTGAAGATGTAAAGTCTTCAAAGCATATGCAAGTGATATCAGTAAGGGATGCAGATTTATGCTTATAAAAACAAAATATGGCTCAGACATGGAAATTAGTTCAAAATCCTGCCCTTGAACTGTCTCCTCTCCCTGCAGAGTCTTTAAGAAATACATATACACAGAAGGAAATATATTTAAAGAAGGCAGTGACCAACAGGTCAATATTTTTTTCTCTCTGAAGTTGTGGTCCTGCATGCTCAGTCACAGTAGATGACTGAAGACTCTTTATGCCCAGGCTAAATAAATCAAAACAACAAACATGGCTTTATTTCTCCTTTACCTCCCATGCCTACAACCAAATATGAGCTCTTCACACTTCAAAGTGAGGACAGTAAATACAGAATGCACCAGGAAAAAAAATACACAGTGAGAACAACAGGCATTTGCCCCACCAGAGCTGTGTGAACGAGTGTACGAATCTGAGTCCACATTGCTCTTGAGACACAGCATCAACTGAGTGTCCTTGGTGGGAGGCTCCCAAGAAATAGGACCTCAAGACAGGCAACCTCTACCCTATACTTGTTTCCACAGTTGCAATCACTGACCCTGTGCAGGGGCTTCAGGTGTGTGTGGTGTGAGGTCAAGTGCATGGTCCTGACCCATCTCGGTGAAAAAAAAGGAAGACAATTTACTACTACTGGAAGTGAAGTCCAAGTTTACTTTGCACAGAGTACTTCTTGAAGAGCCAACTATTTGTGTGGAGATAGCATCTGGTGGTGAAGTCACTTTTTAAAATGTATTTTCAAATGGCCACCAATGCATTTACCTTGATTAAATGTGTCATCTTTCATCTCAGAATAATTTGAATTAAATTTGGCTAGTATTCTAGAGGATGACAGATTATTTTAGTCTGGTAAAGACATTAACATAGAGAAGCCGACTGACAAAAAGCATCAAATCAAACAGAACTCTGAGGGCAACTTCATTGAAATAACAACATCATCTCTAAGTGTTTTTCCACACAAGATATCATTTTAATCCCAGCCCCCAACATTATCTCACCACAAAAAAACACACACCCAAAATAGAGTCAGAGGTTCAGGCTGTGGCAGATGTTTCCAGTGTTCATGAGGCTGATCTCCTGAACACTGATCATATGTATTTATTTATAACATCTTTAACATGCATATATTTCAAAGTTTCAAACAGGTGCTAGAAATTTTCATAGAATAAATGAATAAAAGCTAGTAAGTATTAAAAGAATGACATTTTTATTCTTTGGACTCACTTTATTAACAGTTTTATTCAATTATCTCTATTTTGATTGTATTACAAACTAATTATATTTTTATAGCCTCCAGAATGAAAATGCTTTCTTGATAAAATAATAGAGAATAATATATATGCTTTGGAACTCTACTTCCCCTCCATCAACTATGTATTTAAGAAGCTTTGCTGCTGCTACTTTGATTTTGCTAAAGAAGTTAAGGAATGTGATTAATAATTCAGAATTGAAATACTTATATTAAAAACTAGCAGTTTGAATCCTTTGCACAACCTGTACATATAGCTATGTCCCCTCATGTCCATTTTCTGATGACAGCTTAATTGGCTAAACACAGGCATTTCTGGTTAGTGAGACTGGAGAAATATGGCGTGCCCTCATGAAGTAGTGATTTGGTCAGTCATTTCAGCAGACACGGCTCACATACATCCCAAGGATCCCAGTTCATGTTCTGGGGCTGACGGAGAGGTGGGGGAAACGGGAGGGACCAAGATGAACAACTCAATAAAGTGCTTTTTTCCTCCTCTCTCTTCCTGCCTGCCTCTGCTCACTTTCACTCCTATCTGCACCTTTCCTTAAAACGAAATACATATATACACATATATATGTATAAATGTGTTTATGTGTACATATAAAGATATAAAATAGAATTCAAACTGCATGGCAACGCTTGTAGAATTAAAAAAAACTGGTCCCAGGCCAGTGTCAACTGTACCAAAGACATTGACTTAGCTGGCAGGGCCAGGTAGCAGCATGACTGCTAAAGATACTGTTTTATTCTGTTAGTGAGTTATCTACTCAGAATGTGATTGGTACAGTATACTAGAGAATTGTTTGGGTTGTGTGTAATTAAAAATAATTGTAGGATGATAGACTGGGACCAAGTTGTATATGAAGCTAGAGGTACTGAATTTCATTCTACTGTAAATGGAAAGTAGGAGATTTTAAGATGCAGAGATATAATTTTAACCAGGAATCTTCGCAAGACTCATTGGTCCATTGCCCATTCTTATAAGTAAGGTGTTATTAGAACATAGTAACACTCATTGTTTATTATCTATGGTTGATTATACTCTATAACCAGAGAATTGAGTAGCTTTTTAACCCAAATTACAGGTCAAAAAAAAAAAGTCTCCCTTGGTATGTCCCAAACTGTTTCATGAGAACATGAGATCATTCAAAAATATACAATAGACACCAAGACTGTATGATCCATAAAATCTGAAATGTATACATCTGACCTTTTAAAAAAAAGTCTGGGGACTACTAAAATAGGCTAGCGTTTTAGAAAGAATTCTAATGGCAAAAAAGAAAAGGTTAGACTGAGGGCAAGGAAGCAATTTAATAAAGTTTATCCATTGTGAATGTTTTCAGCATTTTCAGTGACTGAAAGGTGAGGTAGAAAAGACTTCCTTGAGAATAAAAATCTGCATTCTTAATCTAACACTGACAGTACCTTGTAAAATCTAAGTCCAAAAGAACTCTGAATCACTACTTATAAATTATCTTCCCAAATTCCACAATTCCTAGCCTACAAGAAGAATTAGAATTTTATCAATACGCCTAAATTTCATATAATTCATTAAAAATCTCCAAACTTCTGTCACGTACTTATAATCAGGACTATAGTTTAGTTATTTAACCCCTACCAAGTGCAGAAGTTAGGCACACAAGTCATTTATGTAAGTGCATTTATACACACACACATACACACATATAATTATTCAAGAATTTAAGCCTATTGGACTAAGTCATAAAAGTATATTCCCAATTTCCAAATAAAGTAGTAACGATGGCCTAAGAATTAAGGAAATCATGAGAATTTCTTTCTTTGTAGGAATAGCAATAGGAATTAACCAACTAAATGTCTTTCAACCCAAACAACAAATCAAATATTGCCTACCTCAACGTCCCAAACTGTTCCCTAAGAACGAGTCCATTCAAAAAAACATGCAAATTCCATTTACCGCTAAAGAATCAGAAAGAATGTTAAAAGTAAAAAACCCCAAGAAACCCAGGATTTAAAAAAAAAAATTCTGCTTAATTGGTTCCAAGCTCAGTCATGAAAATATTTTTACCTTAACACTACTGACAACACATAACTTGGGAAATAACAATTAGATAGTTTCATGTAAAAGAATTTTAATTTACCAAGTACCTAAACAGTAGTATTTGTTTGCTTATCTGAGTGCCTGATATATTGTAACAGCTCAAATATCTATTTAACTTCTTGAACTTTTTACTGCCTGAGGTCATGGAGGCACAACTATAATCCCAACACCTTCACAAATAAAGAGCATTTGTCTGTGCTTAAAAAAACAAATGGCCATATATGAAACAATCTCATGATAGTTGCAATAAAGTTCAAAGAATTGCTCAAATAGGAACACTGACTTATCAGGAATCTATTTATAATCTACTTATAATCTATAATCTATTCCCTATATAATATTTCATTTTTAAATAATTTACAATATCTGTTATATGCATATATTTATATGTATACACATCACGTTCTATTGATATTCCCTCTCTCTCCCTCTCCTTTTCTCACCCCTCTCTCTATACATATGCATGCATATGCATATGTACTTATATATATAAAACATTCTATTGCTATATACCAGTTAATCAGAAAAGTGTAAAATTTTTACATGTACAAGTGAATTATTACGAAATCAACACACTTTCAAAACACCCATGAAATGCGATCAATGGTGTCCCCATTAACAGGAAAAGAAATTAAAGCTAAGGGAATTACTTGACTTGGACACACAGCAGATAAGTAAAAGGTGCAGGAATTTGGAACAGAGTACATCACTCTAGTTCTCTGGGGTTATTTGGTAAGCTATTACAAGTCCAACTTTGCCAGACAAAGAAGTACTAAAGACCATAAATGGTCTCTTTATTGCTGGTTCAATTCTCACTTGTGTTTTGCTTGCTTGTGCTATCCTAGGTCTGCAAGTGATCTGAACTTCTGAACATCTGATTCTTCCAGCCCTCACCGCCTAGACCTAGCTACTCCTCCCTGACCCCGTCTAATGTTCCGGCTCCCTGATCTCCATCTTGTTCTTGGCCACATTAAACAACTGACTCCCTAGTCTTCATTTTCTGGCTCCAAAATCACTGGCTTAATTCAGACACTGACATCTGTCTGGCTCTCTCCTGACCCCCTGTTAGCCCAACCCAAGCCTTCTGTTGTCCACACAACTGCATCACAGACACTCCCAAGGGAGAGGTTGACATTTTTTCATTGAAACCATCTCAATCATTCAGGATGTTTGCCAGTCAGGCAACTGTTCTGCTGCTGGCTTTTAAGCCACACCAGGATAGAGTAACATATTATGTTTACTAGGAGAAAAGGATCACGTGCTAGTTCTAACTTAGCCATGTCAGCAGCGACAACTTTCAGAACGACCTCTTTAAATTGCTTCATTTAAGACAAGATACAGATGTACGAGGGTAGTGGGGGGAAATCCTTGTTTTGTTTTCCTCTTGATCTCTTTTGAATTCTCAACTGTCTTTAATTAAATGTGTTAAAATCACAGGTTGACTTCTGAAGCTACTTTGGGGTCTTGAAACAAAGTGAACTGGGCGTATTTTGGTATCATTAATCTACAGCACCATGGAGGTTCTGTGTTGTGGTGCCATTTAAATGTTCTTAGCCCTACCATCAAAAACCGAATTAGAATGTACCCAAGGTCAGTTCTGTCAGGACTTCACACTTTTGAGAAAAGGTCACCATTAACCTCTGCACACCCATGATGAGTCCCAGGACATTATCACTGCAACCCAAGGACTAGTGGTTATTGAGTAAAAGTGATAACATTGTCTTTGTCCAGTTTTGTTTCTAATAGCTATGTGAGATGAACCCATAATCCCATGGCCATTATTAGATACATTCCAAATGATCTTTGTAATTTAAAGCAAAAGATATTCTAACCAGAATAGAAAGCATGCAAGTTATATTAAACACAGAGGAAAGAGAGATACTAGCAATTAACATGTTTGGTAAAGCAGAGTATACCACAGAAAAAAATCATGATAAATGTGCACTAAATCTGTTCGTCTAGCAATTTTTAATGTTTATGAACATATGCCATGTGTTAAATTGATGATTTCATGTTTCTTGCCATGGGGTGACCATTATAACATCTCTTCAATCTATCTACTCCTTGCTTCAAGTATCTCAGTCAGCTCTTAGAAGGTGACCTTTCACACCAAAGAGTTCAGTTAAGTAGAGGTCATTTGTTGAGTGCTAAGTGTCTTACATTATTTTCCCAGTTTCCTTACAGTAATTCTTATTTATAATTATTTTTTAACTTAGAGAGATTAAGTAACTTTAGAACAATCACAGGTATTAAGAGGGAGAGCAAAAGAAAATAGAGAGGAAAGGGAAGATGGAGAAGAAACTATAAAACTAAACAGGGTCATAATGACCAGTGGAGTGAAGGTATCTGACTATTCAGCTCTGCACACCATCTATGGGGTTTGAAGGTGAGA
This sequence comes from Solenodon paradoxus, assembly GCA_004363575.1. Taxonomy (NCBI): domain Eukaryota; kingdom Metazoa; phylum Chordata; class Mammalia; order Eulipotyphla; family Solenodontidae; genus Solenodon; species Solenodon paradoxus. The sequence continues at coordinate 448,332 of RJWH01000061.1, read as the reverse complement.
GCTCATAGTTAGACAAGACAGAAAACATGCTATGATGCTATGAGGCAACAAAACAAAATAAATGAATCAAGAAGGATCAGTATCAAACAAAATATATAGTTGTCTTTCTATGGAATCAAATATGAGGACATTTTAGTCAGTTTGTTACTGGATTTTCTGTAATGGCCATAAGATGTTTTAAATAATTTTTAAAACAAAAAGAATTTTTATTTTAGGGGAAAAAAACATACTTATCCCATTTCCTTGGTATCATACACCAGGCCAGTGATGATAGACATATTTTAAAAGGAAATGCATTTTCTATCTGCCTACACAAATCAAATTCATCTTTAAAACAAACACAGATTTGTCAAGCCAAATGTTTCAAATACTTATTAAAACCACTAGAACGATTCTGTTCCCTAAAACTATGTGTAAGATTTATTGGTTTGAAATCTCCCCACAACCACAGTAATAAATAATAAATAAATACACAGAAGATATGGTTTCTAGTCTCATTTTTTTATACCTCTGAGTGTTCTTAGTTAATTACAATCAGCAGTTTTCCATAAATCTTGAGAACAGATATTAACTGCTAAGAGCGTACTAGCTTTCATGGCACTCTGATGAGGTTTTACTTGACATCTTTTATTATTCAAAAGGATTTTGTTTATAAGAAGGCCCAGGGCATCAGAGGCAACAAACATATGCTTTGCATGGCTGAACCTATCAGTCATCAATTCCTAAATCACTTGCAAGACTCCTTTGAAGACCCTCAGGCATAACAAATTTCATTCAATTTTGATTTACTACTTGCACCAGAAATCTCAGTCTTGGAATGGAAAAAGAAATTTTTTTTCTGAACTGTTTAAAATGCATGCAACTCAATCCATAAGACAAAACTGAAATAACAGGAGCCATTTTCTGTGAAAGTTGGAGTACCCCATCACTCTGCTTTAGGCTTATATATTGTGTAATCAACATGCCATAGCACCATTGGTTTAGAATATGTGAAACAACATCAAACCATGACAATCAGTCATTTTGTGTGAGAACAAAACCTCTAAAGAGACTTGTAAATGATAACATTACTACTTACATGCCAACCAACTGAAATATAATTTGTCATCAATCTTTCACTGGACCATCTCATATATTTTGTAGCGTGGCCTCTAATTATGATTAATTGAGAAATTCAACCCCTTCCATATGAAGCTAAGCGTGTATGATTTGGAACCATTGGAGATGGTCTCGACATATTGCAGGAAGACTGTTTTTTAAAACATTCATAATGCAAGTCTCATTGGGTGAGGCCTGGAATCTGAAATCCTCTCCATGATTTGGGGTAGCCCCCATGGGAGGTTAAGACTAGCCCAGATCTCTGCAAGCCTTACCTCAAAGAGGGAATACACACACGAACACACACACACATGTATATATAAAATTTATTCAATGTCTCTCAACTCAGAAGTCCTGGGTGAAAGTAGCCAACTTTAGCTAATTATATCAAGACAGAATTATTGCCAATTTCTTTCCCTTACTTCTTTGTCAGTTCAGATAATAAGCAATCGCTTTCCTCAAGGTCAGTTTAATTATTCTATCCTCTCAGAGCCCTATTATTTTAAAGAACTCCCTCTATAATTTTCAGTTATGATGCTCCCACTACATGAATATGCCAACACTCCTATTATCAAGCTATAAATGACACTGGAATCTCATACAGGTCTCCATCCTATATTTTTTCACAAGCTTTCACCATTCTTCCTGCTTTATTTCATTGCCTTACCCATTAATTCATTGTTTCTATTGCATTTTGTCACTATTCTCAACTCAATCTTCTGTCCTAACTTCACAGAAAAATCTCAACCCTGGGTAGCCCAACTTTCACTGCACACACACGTAGGCCATTGAAAGCTTCCAGAAAAGCTTCCACTTTTTCCATTCATATCAAGATATTTACAGTGCCTTACCATGTTCTTTCAGGTTTCATAATGTTCTATACATTATATCTCCTACCTGAGATCCAATTTTCCTCTCCTATATTTGTAAATCCTACTCCTAAGTCAAGACTTACTCAGGAATACAGCCTCTGAGAAGCAGATCCTGGCTTTATTCTACCCACTAACTCCTCTACTTAAATGCTCTTCATATATTCTTCAAATCATCCTGTGTATGCCTCTAAAACAGACTTTATCTATATTCAACAGTAATTAATGGTTTACCCATATGTCTTCTGCATTAGATTGTGAGTTCCTGAGGGAAAGAAGCCTAGAGTAACGAATTCCAGCCTGATATGTTTTCATAATTACCAAAGGTGATTTTAAAATATACATTCCCAGACTTTAACTAGATTTATTGCATCAGAATATCTGGAGATGAGATCCAAGAGTCTGTCCTTGTAAGAGCACCATTGGTACTTTTGGTAATTACCATATATTGCTATGTATAATGTACACCCATGCTTTAGTCCAAAGTTTCAGGAAAAAATCTTTCATTTTAATTTTTCAATTCAAATTTGTATTTGTTTATATTTAGGTATTTGGTTTTTGTATTATAAAACTGATTCTCAGATTCCAGAGTACTACTTTTCATAAGGATATTGTTATTGATTTATATAGTTACAATTTTAACTCATAAACATAATAAAATAAAAGCATAAATAAAAGAATTAAAAACACTTATAGAGATATGGAATTAGTGCTACCCATGTACAATTAGTACATACCCATGTATAATGTGCATCCTTATTTTATCCTCACATGTTTAGGCAAATAAGTGCACATTATACACAGCAAAATATGGTAATAATTTTGATGATGATTGCCTAGAATGCATTCTACAGTGCCTAATTTGAAACAAACAGTTACTCCAATAAATGTTTTAGTAGCAGAAAAGGGAAAGGGGGATTTAGAAGATGTCTTCTAAAATGACTTTCAATGATCTCCAGTTCCTGGTATTCACATTCGGTGTAATTCTCTCTCATGTGTGGGCCAGACCTTACTTCCAATGACTAAAGATTTAACTTCTAAGATTAGGCTATTAAAGACTGTAACTTCCATCTTCCCAGCCCCTCTTTCTCATCACATTCTTGTTCTCTTGAAAAAGATCATTTACGTTTACTTAGAGTTATCATAAGTAAAAGTTCAAGTGACAAGAAATTGAGAATAATCTCTTATCAACAGCCAATATAAAACTGAGATTCTCAGTACAACTCACAAAGAATTACAATCTGCCAATAACCATGGAATGATTTGGGAAGCAGAATCTTTGCCAACAGATTCTTCAGATGAGACTGCAGTCCCAGCTTACACAGTGATTACAGACTTGTAAAGGATTTGATGCAAAGCACACAGCTAAGTTATTTTTGGATTTGTGATACATAGAAACTATGAAAGGTTAAGTTTATTACTGTTACTATTATTAAGCTATGTAGTTATGTACATATATTACATAGTCTCGAGTCAAAGGGTACTGGAGTAATTTATCAGCATCAATAGATCACTAATACAAGAACCTATCACTAGTTATCTCCTAATTGATACACAGGTGAAACATACAGATCAAGCCCTGGGCTTAGAGAAGGAAAAATAATGAAGGAACATAAAGTACTTCACACAATAAAGTAAAAACGTGTCCTCGTTTGGGTGTGGAAAATATTTGGGAATGTTACTGAATCTAGAAAGATTAATTTTTTCCTTCATTCTAAATTTTAATTATAATCTCCATGGAAAACTATTGTTTTATACAAGGAAAAGCAAGTGTATTATTTTTCCCATTTACAGGGATACTGGAGTTAACTAGGTTATGTCGTTATATGGCTAATGAAAAAGGAGTGCTGATGGAGACATACAGAGGACAAAAGTACCCCAAATCTATATTTTGACCTACCAGTAATCCTGGGTAATGTATTTAGCCTCTATAATTCAAACACCTAATTTCAATAACTACCTCAAGGCAATTTGCAAGAGTAAATAAAACAAAATATGTTAAGGATCTAAGACAATGTAACATAGGCTCCATTAAGACTAAGATGTTGTCAATTTTATGCATTAAATTTTCATTTTAATTCTAAGACACCTAACATCAAAGAATTTTCTCAGTTCCTGATTAGCTACTTTTTATCATTATCTAGAGTCCTAAGATATGTAAACTAATGTTTATAAGAGGCTATGCAAGAAATGATTAGTAATGTAACAAATGGCAACGAGCTCTATGTAAAGCCCAAACTCAACTAGATACAAAATATCTATGAAAGAATACATAAATAGCCTCTGATAACTCCCGGTACCTATGTAATGGATGCTGTATCCTTAAAAGTTATATCAGATCTGTAATACCTCCATAAAAATCTCATTTTAACATTTTATCCTTTAGAAAACAAAGAATCTATCAATACAGAGATCATTTATAAGGGTATTTAGCTCTGTGACTATGGTAGGCTAAATAATCACCCCTTAAAGATATCAACATTAACTCCTGGAAACTGTGAAAATACTATCATGTATGACAAAAGAAATGGTACAGACATGATTAAGTCAGCAGTCTTGAAATGAGAAGACTATCCTGCATTATCTGAGTATGATCAAGGATATAATCACAAGGGGGTTCAGAGTGTCAAAGGCCCAGAGCGAGAGATGTGATGACGGAAGTGGTTAGAGTGAGGTGATAAGGCGCCATGAACCAAAGAATGTAGGCAGCCTCTAGCACTGGAAAAGACTAGGATTCTCCCCATATAGGCTTCAGAAGGAGCCAGTGTGCTATTATCCTGGCTGCACCCCAGCGAGATTGTGAACTGTTGATCTCCAGATGTATAAAAAAAACTGAATTTGCATTGGTTTAAGTCAGTGAATTTATGGCAATTTGTGACAGAAGCAATAGGAAACTAATATAGTGGTCATTCATTCATCCACTCACCTACCTCAAGATAACAGAGTATGTACCTTAACATGGAGTGCTTTTCTCTTCTGATAAAAGTTTCCCATTAGCAAGTCCTCCCTAGTACCACTTTGTTAAAGTGAAACCATGAGAATTTCTGGTTCCACTGAATACTTATCCATGCTCAGTACAGCACAGTGATAAAAAGCACAATCTATGAATCAGGCTATCCCAATACGAGTCCTGGCTCCACCTTTTAGAATAGCAGAGATCACCACGTGGTCGGCAAAGGCTGTTTCCGTTTGTCCTTGGGCACCACAATTCAGCTACATTTTCAAGTCTCTCTTACTATTTGATGCAGCTAATTAAGTCTAGCATATGAAATGAAGAAATAAATGATATGTACCACTTACAAATCTGTACTATAAAAAGTTCCCTTACCATAACCCCTTTTCTTCCCCCCACTCCCCCAAAAGGATGCAGCAAATAACATCAAGGCACTAGGACATAGTGAAGTCATTAGACGGAGGGACTCTGGTCTGTGAAAGACTATGTTAAAGGTCCCTTGACCAGATATACTCACCCTGAATTTTATATGAATAAGAAACAAGGGTCTGTTTGTTTTTTTTATATAAGCCTCTGATATTATGATGTATATATACAGAAGCCAAATGCTATTAACCCTAACTAGTACACAAGTTACATGATCTTGGGCAGTTTAGTTAACTTCTCTGTACCTTATTTACATCAACTACATGATCATTATAATACCTTAATTGTGTGAGGATTAAATTAAGTAAAACATTAACATACTTAATTAGCACAACGATTGGAACATAGTGTATGCGAAATAAATGTTAACTGTCTCTATAGTTATTCACTGCCTTTTATCAATTATAGTCAAACTGTACATATTTATACTGTGTTTTGCATAACAGTAAACATTAAAAGAAATATTAAATATAAAAGATCTCAAACAAGATAATCCACTTGAATTTAAATGAGCTTATTTTTATAATTCCATATTTCCTAATACCCTTAAATATTAATAATTACAAATATTGATCCAATAGCAAGGGAATCAAAAATCAACAAATGGGATTACATCAAACTAAAATGTTTCTGCATGGGAAAAGAAACTATCATCAAAAAGAAAAGACATCCTACTGACTGGGAGATATTTAAACAGCATACATCTAACAAGGACTTAATATTCAAAATATATAAGTAACTCACAAAACTCAACAATAAAAAAGCAAACAACCCAATAAAGAATGGGCAGAAGATTGAATAGACATTTCTCCGAAGAAGACTACACACAGAGCACATGAAAAAATGTCCTCATTTGTTATTAGGGAAAGGCAAATCAAAACAACAATTAAATATCACCTCATACCTGTGAAAATGACTATTATACATACCTGGCAACAAGTGTTATCAAGGATTTGGAGAAAAGGGAATTTTAATAGACTGTTGGTAGTAGCGTAAATTGGTGCAATCGTTATATGGAAAGCAGTATTGAGAGTCCTCAAAAAATTGAGAATGGAAATTTCATACAATCTCATCATCCCACTTCTGTATTTTTTACCCCCCCAAAAAACAAAAACACTAATTACAAAGATCTATGGTACTCCTGTGTTTATTGGAGCATTATTTATAATAGCCAAGAATTAGAAATTAAGTGCCATCATCAGGTGAATGAATAAAGAAGATGTGTAATATATACAGAATAGAATGCAACACAGCCAAACCTAAAAAAACATGATATCCTGTCATTTTTGACAGCACAGATGGAACTTGAGGGGATTACGCTATGTGAAATAAGTCAGAAGGAGAAAAATAAATACTGATTATTTCACTTAGGTGGAATATAAAGAAACAAAGCAAAAGAACAGGCAAAGCAAAAACCAACTTTGACAATAAAACTGAGATTATCGAGAGGAAATATGTGGGAGGTGGGAGGTAGGGATGGGGTAGGGAGAGTTCGATAAACTATGGTGAAGGACTTGTGGCAACTGGGTGGTGGGTTTGGTGTGTTGACATGTATTTGAAGAATGGTAAACCTACACGTATTGGCTTGTATTATTTTGTAAATCAAAGTTACCTCAATTAATATTTTTGAAGTGATTCCATATGGAAGTCTTAATATACAATGTCTGTTATAAGTATTAACATAAATTTTTAATCTTCAAATTAAATGGAAAGTTTTCAACCTATATTTGTAATTATTTACTTTGTTAGAGAATATTTCAGGATGCTAGTGGAAAAATTGCCTACTTGTACTAAAGAAAAATATGCAGAGTAAGAATATTTTAGAAAATAAATTATATAACTGAATATATAATCTTTCTTATTTGTGGATTACATATTTACAAATTCACCTACTCATTAAAACTTATTTTCAAGCCTCAAATCAATCAATACCTACCTTCAGTATTCATATCTTTCTATTGTCCCATCCCCTTATATGTTGGCTAGGTCTAATGATCATTTTAACAAACAAAATAGAGGCCTAGTACATATGGGAGCAGTCCCACATACATCCCAACCCAAGGTCCCAGGTACAAGACCTGGGGGCCACGACCCAGGGTTGGGGGGAACACCCAATGTGAACAACTAAACTCTCTTCCTCCCTGCCTGCCTACTGGCCTTCATTCCTGCCTACACTTTTCTTTAGGAAAAAATAAAGGGATGGTGTGCCACTTCTATGATTAGGTTAAAAAGATTCTCTATCTTGATCCCTATCTCTTTCTCTTTCTTGAATGCTTATTCTGTTGGAAGCTAGCTGCCATGTTGTAAGATGCCCTATAGAGACTTTCACATGGAAAGAACAAAGGCCTAAAAGGGACGGAATCCAGCCAATGATCATCTGAGTGAAATTGAAAGCATATCTTTGCCCATTCAGCACCTTGACTGAACCTAGTAAAAGACCCTGAGTGCACCCAGATTCTTGACCCACCAAAGCTGAGAGATCATTTGAAAAGTTTGTTGCTTTAAGCCATAAAGTTTTAAAGCAATTTGTTACATACCTATTGGTAACTAATACAATTTATAATTAGCTGTGTCCCTGGACTAAAACTGTGGATTTTAAAGAAATTTAAGGTTTGCACTTGATGACTTTCAATTATTTATCAATTATCAATCTCAATTTTGATTGAGATTTCATGCCCCTTAGAATCACAAGACAAAACAGTTCCAGGGCATGAAAACCAATCGTAAATGGGCTCCCCTATTTTTGTCAAAGAAAACATATTGCCATCAACTTATTTTATACATGGTAAGTCACAAATCTATCACTGATGTGTAGAACAGCATCTAGAGAGTCCCTTTTAATCAGAACAGACCTTTCAGTAAAACTTGTGTAAAGACTTTTGCCAACCTAGTACATATCACCAAGAAGCCAAGATCTTCCCAATAAACCAAAATTGGTTTTATCATTCTCTCTTGATGAAATAGTAGGATTTTTCCAACTAAAAAATAGAATCTCATAATTATGATATTTTTATTTGAATCTATTGGTAGGAAATTTAGAGTAAGCTTAGTATGAAAAAATAATAAAATCTCCTTTGTTCTCTAAAACAGAATAAGTAGTGGATGATCTATAATCTGTCTGGATTAAATACATACATTTTTAAACTATTCAGTTGATTTCATCAAAAGGACATGAAAATGTCTTTTATTTTCATTTTCTCTTCTGCTAATTAAATTGTAGCTTGTCAGAAATACTTTTGAAACAAGTATCTTTCTTCTTTAGTACCAAAAAGAGATCATGTTAATCTTCTGTCCCATGTTTATAAGCTAGAGAAACTCACTGAAAGTGTATCTCAAAAACAAATGCAAAGTTGAGGAATCAGTAAAAACATAATAACACTGACAATATCCATGCCTGGGACTTGTCTGCCATACCAACTGCAGTCTTCCAGACTAAAGTTATCCAGGCATTGAACCAACATCCAATGACATATGTGGGACCCAAATGGTGCAAAGTCAGAGAACACCGTAACTTGACAATATGAAAAGAAAGTGGATATCTGCTTAAGGGAAGCTCATACAACACAAAGCAATGTAAACTCAGGTCACAGAAATTCCAAATAATTACTCAAATAGCTAAAATTCCTGGAATTCCTGGGCAGTATTTATTGAAGGAATTATTTCATTATTTGGTTAGTAAGTGCTAATGAGATCCCAAATGGGATTGATTTTTAAAAAATGCTTTTCATCTCAGTCTTCTAATTACACCCCCATTTCCTACTCCTGAACTCATGGCTTCTTTCCTAGTTTTCTCAGTATATTTTGGCTTTGGGATAGGACTGGAGATAGACTTAGGTGACAGGACTTTATAACATAATTGGCTACAATTATTCCTTTCTGTGTTACTATGATCAAAAACTAGAATGGTGGATTGACCTATTCTGTTTGGAAGAGTCTAAGATCAAACTTTTGCCTTTATTTAATAATGAGAATTTTTGCATTTCAAAAACTATTTAAAGTTGAAGATAGTTTTAAATTCCTAAACGGCCAGAACATGTTATGTACTTCTGAATCCAATTTAAATTGGGGGAACATAAAGATTAATAAATAGTAAAGAAGGATAAATTGTGTTGCATACTGAAATTTATATAATGCTTTAATGCAATGTTACTTCAATAAACTTCTTTAAAAAAAAAGGATAAGTTGCAATAACCTGGACAGGTATACTCTCCTAACAAGTTTCTCACAAGTCCTAAGTTATACAAAAATTACTGTCATAAAACAAAGTTCAGTAGTATTGAACTTGATGGAGTACAGTACATCACAGGAGGCAAGACCCAGTCATCATGATTTCTAAATCATCTAGGAAGAATCGCACTCAACACATATTCTAATGACTTACTGAATTTCTATTTGGGTTGTATAGATTTGCTAGGGCTGTCATAACTAATTATTATAAACTGAGTGACTTAAACATAAATACATTGTCTCACAGTTCTGAGGCTGGAAGTCCAAGGGATCAGCAGGACCATGTTCCTTCTGAAAGCACTAGATTTATTCCAGGTTTTTCTCCTACCTTCTGTTATTTTCTTTATCTTCACAGGGCATTCTTCCTATATGCATGTCTTAACTAATTATGTCTGCAATAGTCTTATTTCCAAAGAAGTTCACATTCTGAGTTACTGGAGGTTAGGGCTTCAACATATGAATTTGAGGGAGGGGGGTCACAATTCAACCTATAACAAAGGTCACTAAGCATATTTGCTAATCATTTGCTTTGGTGATAGACAAAAAAAAAAAAAGAAAAAAAGAAAGAAAATATAGACCACAGTGGCTACTTTGGAAGGGTGATGCAGCAAGAAACATTCCTGGAAGAGAAGACGGACTTGATAGCCAAAACAGAAGGTGTAGAATTATTTACAGAGAAAACATTCTGATACCAGAGTAGTGAAATTGAGTATTGAGTAGAACCTAGGGAAATGAGGCAAAAAAAAAAAAAAAAAATCATTAAAAAAATTCTAAAACCATAGGTTTTAAATGAGAAATATTAGAACTACTCAATTTTTCAGATGAGGAAAAGGAAGCCAGAGGTCTGAGGGCAAAGAGCAGTCCCTGATCAGCTGATTCTCCATTCTGTGTCCTCTATCCTGAGACTACAGCTACAAAGTGAATCCATGAAAATTTAATCCTTAACATGCCTAGAACTCCAGGAAAAGTGGATGTCCAAGACATTTAGCCTGCTTATTCCACTAGCCTTAGATACCAATTTTGTTGGCTGACTCATAAGTCAGCACTGCCCTCTAGAGGTCTGGGGCAGTCACTGGCTTGCCTGTGTCTGCTATTCAGTAGTCCCCTTGCTTTGCCATGAATAGGCCTTTTCTAAGGGGAGTGAATCCAGTCTGAGTTTCTTTCAGCAGTGCATTCTGTGCATAATTAAATACACACAGTCACCAAACTAGAAGGCAAAGGCACATTTCTTGGCATGTAGGATAGTTATCTCCCACTTCACAGAAATGTTGCATAGTTCATTTGAATTCACTTTTCTGGCCTTAGTTTTCGAAAATGACAAAACAAAAGCCAACCTCTAAATCCAGAGGAATCATCCATTTTAATTTTGCACAAAATTAAAAGGACATAAAAATATTAAATCGAGAACAAAAAGCAGGTTGCTATACATAAAATTTATGAAGTTTAATAAACTGAAAGGAAGTCGAATAAAACCCTTTTAAATGTTACACTACTCAGTTTCATCACCAGAAATCCATATAAAAGAATCTAAGAAAGCAGTTCTTAGTTCTCATTTTCTCATTTAATTCTTATTCTGTTCACTATATTATAGAAGGAAATTTACTAGGAATCCGGATACCTGGATTCTACAACTATTTCTTCTGCTTTAAAGATGTGTAACCATAAGCAACTCCTTTAACCTCCTGTGCCTTAGTTCTCCATTATAAAAGGAGGAGTTAGTTTAAACGATCTCAAAAGACATTTGTAATTTTAACCTCTATAATTCCTTGAAATCAATTCTTCTGGATACTAAGTCCTAAAGTTCAGTAAACCTTCATGGGCCAGAAAATTCTATTTACACACACTATCGATTATAAAGGAGGTTGCCCCGGCAATGAGCCTAAGAACTATATCAATCATAAATGATGAGGCCCAGATAACAATTTCAAATATTGAACATTTCTTTCTTTTTAAAAATTTATACAGCTTGGAATAAAAATATTTCCCCAGGAATTTGAAAACACTCAAAAACATCTGTGATCTTGCCTCATACCTTTTGACCTGACAAATAAGATGCTAGGCAGCAACATTTCGATGTGGCAAACTTGCCACATTCAGTGAGCAGCTGTGACCACAAATGGGAATCAAAAGCTCTTGCTAGTCAAACTCATAAATACTTTTCTCCAAAATTTGAGTTAATAAAACAAAGTCAAATACCTTTATTTCCACTCAGCTATTTCCAAATTATTTCTAAATTAAAGAATTAGTGAGTGCTTCCTAACATAGCAGCTACAAGCAACAAAATTTATAGGCAGTAAATCTAAAGTACAATTCATCTTTAGGGTTATTTTGGACAAATGAATTGAGAACATTCAAGAATGACTCCACATGTTACAAACAGGCAATCAATTAATTTCATCACTAACTCTGGCAGGGCAATTTGCTATGCATTTATTACCTATTCAAGACAAGAAAAATGTACATTTCCATTGATGTGGTCAAAATTTTTTCCTCTAGAATGTTTAGATTCTCAGATCTCCCAGGGAAATATATACCAAACTAAAACCCCTTAGAGAATTCATTGCACCACCCAAAACAGCTATAACATGAGAGCTCATTTTCCTATTTGTCAAACAAATGCTCTTTATATTTTATCTGACAAAAATTCTAAAATTTCAGTGATTGTTCATAGGAAAAACTGAGTGGAAGGAAGGAGCTGGGGACATATTTAAGCTATGATACAAGGGTGGTCTAAATTCCAAACTGCAAAGAAAAAAAGGCATTTCAATCCATGCTCAATCAAGACTGATGACTGAATCCCAAGGATCAATATGAAGGAGAGATACTAACAGCAGAAATCTTCAAGGTGCATCTATATTTTTAACTCTGTAGATGAAAGCTTTATGAACCATTAAGGTCCATTCCCCATGAAAACAGACGTGGGGACCAGAATTCAGTATCTGCTGTAGAGAGAGAAGCAGGAAGCCGACTTAGCAAGCAAGAAGGTCAAGATCTTCTAGCTTCAGTGAAGAACTTGGATTATCACAAGAAAAAGAGAGGAAGCCTAGGAATTGAACATTGTACCTCAGGAAACCTAAAGCTTGCCACAAGACGAGAAGATTCTGGAATTAGAAAAAGAAATTCATATACTTCTCAGGTACCTATCCAATCAGGCACCCCTGTAGATGACTATTCAGCTTACCTCCCACAGTCTCAGGAACTCCACAAAACTGGAGCTAGAGTTAAGATGCAGGGCAGACCGAAACTGATACTGCTTACAAATAACCTATTAACGACTATTATGAATGCCCTCCTTTCTTTCTAATCTACAATCTGTCTTTTTTCCTTCATCCAGTCCTCATGAGGTTGGGGATGGGGAGCTGAAGTAGAAAGGACAAAGCAAAGTAGAAATGGAACTCATTACTAACAACTATCCAATAACACTAGTAAGACTCTGAGACTGCTTAAGCTGAAAGGTCTTTATAATTAAGGAATCCCAACCATTCCTTTCTGAAGGACAGAAGCAAAGAGGGGGACTTGTCTCACTCAGATTTGCACATCTGTCCATCACAGAACCAGGAATAAATGTAAGGTCTTCTGCCTCCTAATCTATGTGCCAGAGCAAAACTTTGTCATCAAAACTGATGGCACCAAAATAAAGTTGTAGGGAAGGCCAGCATCCCATGGTTATTCGTCCTACTCAACAGCTAATTTATCTAGAGCTGACTGCATGCTCTTTTTAAATTTTAAATATTTCAGCCTGTATTTTTAAAACATACATTATTATTTTAAAGAATCACAATGCTATTTCAAAATATTCTTACAATGATCATTAAATACCAGAATAATTTATGGCTTTTTGAAAACATGCCAGGTCCTAACACTGCATTTCATGAAACCTAGAAACAAATGAATGAATTTAGACCTGGTACCTACAGAGCATGCCAGTAGGAAAATGAGGAATCCTAGAACTAAACAGCATGCAGTTAGCCTAAAAAGCCCCAGGAAGCCCAGACTTATGTGTCAGAGATGACATGTTGCCAGGCATATCCTTAGAACATGTCTGAAACTTAAAAGGGCACCATTTGAAAACAGTTGTCCAGATGCATTTTTTTACATATAACACTCATAAAGATTTGTTCTTAGAACAAGTTAACATCTTTCTGTTTCCCAAATGCATTGCCAGAACTTGAGGGGTGGGCTTGGGGGTGGAGGGAATAGATGACATCAACATATGTTGGAATGAACTTAGTAGGCTCCCAAATGAATCCTCACATGAATCCTAAATAAGTGATAAGATGAAAGAAAACTTGGTTTCCAGATGAAACACGAGTTTTAGAAGCCAAAATGATTCTCTATCCCTAAATATGGTTAAGATGCTATAGGAAGCAGGTGGAAAATGCATTTCCCCTTCTCTTGCCAGGTCACTGTGGCTGTCAGGACACTCCCTGCACATTCCCAGTCATCTCCTGCTTTCTCTGAGGAGTGTCTGTCAAGCAACGACTGCTTGGCCAGGGCAACTCTTATATCAATTGCTATGTGAGATATTTCTCAGCAATCACCATGAAAGTTTTGGGCAAAAGAAAGTAATACTGAGTCTGTCCCCTAAATTAATTAAAGCCCATATGCTCTTCAATGATTATGGAAAAACAGCATGTTAGGAATTTTGACAATTTGAAGGTAAATGTTTGGCTAAAGCTTGACATAGAAATGTTTGTCGTTCTTTTTCAAAGGGGAAATCTTCCATGAGAAACATAAGCCCCTCATTCTTAGTGGGGGAAAATGGTGATACCAAAGGAGCATTTCCTTATTGGCCGTATGTTTCTGAAATCCTGAAAAGCCTTCCTGCAAAATTTTTAATCTCCATTCTCTGGAACACAGGGCACCTGTAAGGCAGACACAGCAACAAATGAGAGCCACATGAATGATAGACAAATGTGGATAGAATTAGTACTCACAACTTGCAACATATGTTAAGTAAGGGCTTTCTCTGTCGTCAGGGCCCATTGTGCATTCCATTCTAAGGAGCACCCAGCCTCTGGCAATTTGTAGTTTTTACTCAGATTCGAAGAGAGTACTTTTTTCTTCTTTCTTTTTCTTTTTCCCTAAATACAACAAGTATAGGGGAACTTTAATTTATTCACTGGCTCAAAGATTGTAATCTGCCTCCTTCAACAGCACTCTATTCCTACCAAATCTACTGACAATGGAAAATGTTTAATGGGCATGCAGAAACTTGCTTAAAGAGGTGAAGTTTTACTAGTTGCTATTTAATGTTCTACTTATTACCAAAGCCTTTGATAGTTTAATGTAATCAACTTTAAATATACTATTTAGAATGAAGATGGTTCTCCTAAAGCCATGGTTCTCAAACCAAGCTGTTTCAGACTACATTAAGGGATTTGCTAAAACACAGATTTCTAGTCCTAGCCCCAGAGTTCTGATTCAGAAAGTCTGGAGTGGAGCTTGAGAATTGGCATTTCTAACAAGTTCCCAGGTGATAGTGATCCTGCTGGTCCTAGGATCACATATGGAGATCTAATGTTCTAGAATATTCTACCAGATTCTGCAGGTCAAACTATCAAAAGAAGTTTAAATTTAGATTTTGGATCATATGTGATGATTAGTTTCAACCATTTTTGTACAAGTGAGATTTTGACATAATGAGGACTATTACATTTTTTTAATGAAATGAGTAAGCTCAGTTTCTCTCCTATATATTGTGTGTACGTAAGTACATAAGCATGTGTGCTAAGGGACTCACTTGGTGACCCAGATTTCAGGCGTGCAGAACTAAAACCTTGAATTAGGAAGGTTAGTGTCATTCAATGGTGCCTCAAGGTATCCTCTGCTTTCAATCTACTGTTCTGTTGTGGATTTCTTCTCACACCAGGAACCAAAACTAAAAGATCATTGTCAAAGAAAACTAAATAGGAAAAAGCTTCTGCTTAAGGAAACTTGTGGTTGACCATAAATTGGGTTAGATGGTTAAAATGAATATTTTCCATATAATAAGGAAATAAAATTCAGAGGCTTCACCATGAATATACAAGTAACTTGGAAGGATAGATTCAAGCATAGACAAATACATGGCAACCAATCTGGAGCTAGAATATAGTCATGATCTTAAGATAAAAGAATAAGGAAATATGAACTTCAGTTTACTGTTGTTTTTATTGGGACACAAGATTAAAAACTATTTGGGGGATTTGCTAATTTTTATGATTTTGTCATTTTCTGGTTATTGGTTTTCCCTCCTGGCTCTTCCTTCTTTGGGTTGTTGTTGCTCTTTATTTCATCTATTAGATAGTAACTCTAGTCTCTTTCAGGTAAGTATTACAGAAACAAAGAATTTCTTTTCATATTTAGGATGAAGGAAAACTGAACTCTGAAAATCAAGAGATGCAGTGGAAATCAGTGACTGATGCCAAAAGAAAAGCCTAAAACTCAGGGAGAATGTTGCAGAAAACTTCAATCTCATAGTTCAACATTATCCTTCAGAGTGTTTCTTTACTCAATCCTTGGAGGGTTTTTGTATTTTTATGTAAGTAATTCTTTTATTTAGATCACAATGGACATTCTAAGATTACTTGTTCAGATCAAGAGTTTCCAGTTTCTTCCAATAGTTAAGACTGCACTTCAGCACATCAGTGTCTCAAAGTCTTACCCTGAAGAGGATGTAGTCAGTAAATACATATTTAACAATTCCTTGTTCTTATTGCTGGAAGCATACTGACCCCCTCACCCCCTGCCCTCAAAGCATTTACAATCCAGTTGGATAGATAGGAAGTGAACAAATAGTTAAGATGGTCTGTTAAATACTCTGATGAGATAAATAATAAGGCTAAACAAATAAACACATGGAGTATCAGGTAGGGCTTTAAAGAACAAAAATAACTTCAATTCAGACTGACACACAAAGAATAAATTGGAGAAACAGGAACTAGCCAGACAAAGGGTAAGACTGGAAGAAGAAAGTACCCAAAGTTCATCAGTTAGTGATGCTACAATGAATAAAAGGGAATAGAAACTAATTTAGTATAACTGGAGTGAAAAAAAAATTAAGTCTTACAATTAGAGTTACTATTTAAATTATCAGCAAAACCAGGATATTTTGGAAATGGGACAGAATTCCTATTAACAAACACACTTGAAGAATAATGACTTAAATTGGTCACTTTAATTATGGTCCACATTAGGGTAGCTGGACTTAAAGATATTGGAGAATTCTTGGGAGAATTATAAACAACAATATGGCATGATTACATTTGTATTTTAGAAAAATAATTCTGGCATGTGAGTAGAAGTTGAAAGTAGAAGTGGAAGAAAAGCAGTTAGATACCTACATCTAGCAAAAGATAATGCTTACCTGAACTAGATAAATATTCAAGAAATGGAGAGTGGCAACAATTGCCTTGCAATCTATGTCAGAGCTGTAAAATTTGCTTATTGAACCTGGGAGACAGCTATCTTGAAGATGCTTCTGACTCATTACACTTTCAAAATCTGGCAATCTGTTCATGGCCATACCTTTAATTATAGATTCAGCTTTTATTTTTAATAAGTGGAAATCAACCATGTTACATATTGAAAATGGAAATAGCTATATTACAGATACTTGACCTCAACCAGAAGTTCAATTGATACATACTGCAGAGTTTGTGATGAGCATACCAATTTTTTAATAGCCATTTTTATTTCATTTAAATTCACTGCAGTCAATCTTGGTAAAAATCAGCACTCATCTTGGATAAGAAAAGGCTTCCTTGATACAATAACAAAAGCATGATTCAGAGAAAAAATTATGTGTTGGATTTCATTAAAATTAACTGTTTCTATTTTTCAAAAGACATTGTTAAGCACAGGACAGCAAAAGACACAGACTGGGAAAAATGTTTTCATGTTTCATCTCTTATTAAAGACATGTTCCAGATATATATATATATATTTTTTAAGCTTTCAAAATTCAGCAGTAAGAAAATAGTCCCAATAAGAGTTAAACAAAAACTCTGAACAGGTATTTCATCAAGATGATACATCTATGGCAAATAAGGATATGAAAAGATGTTCAACATTATTAGCTGTCATGGAAAAGTGAATTGAAATCACAAATTAAAGTCACTACACATTTATTATGACTGAAATTTAAAATAAAATTTAAAAAAAGGACTACACCAAGTATTGTTGAAGATGTGGAGCAACTAGACTTCTCATAGACTGCTGATGGGAATGCAAACTGATACTATTTCAGAAAAAAGTTTGGAAGTTTTTGAAAATGTAAACATAATCCTTCCAGAAAAGGCAGAATTCCTCTCCCATGTATTTACCCAAGAGAAGCAAAGGATGAGCACACAAATGTTCATAGCAGCCTTTTTTTAATAACTAAAAACTGGAAACTATACAAATGGCCATCAATAGGCACATTATAAACAAACTGTGGAATATCCCTATGATGTAACAACAATAATCATGCAACAACATGAAAGAATCTCCAGGAAGGCAGACATCCACATCATCATCATCGGCGTCATCATCATCATTTACAGTATGATGCCTTTTATAAAAAATTCTAGAATGTACAACATAATTTATCATGACAGAAAGTAGAGCAATCAGTGGTTGCCTGGGGATAGTGGGGGCAAGGTAAAAGAGAGGATTAGTTTTGGGACCAATGGGAGCCTTTTCTTGATGATGGTGATAGCCTCCCAAGAATTTACCGATGTCAAGCCTTATTCAATTATACTATGTGCAGCTTTTACAGTCAATTGTACCTCAAAAACAAAACAAAAGTATCTTATACTCTGAAATCAAGTCTATGATTACCACAGTGGAGAAGAGGGAAGGGAGAGGGAACTTGTTGAAGTGGTAAAAAAGATAGTAGTCAATGACACTAGACATCTGGTGATGAGTTATGTGTGATATACACACTGAGTGATAGGGGAATCTACTCTCCTGAAACATATAGCATTTTAAACTAAAAGTGACTAAACATTAATTTAATGTACAAATAAATATTAGAAAAAAATTCAGTCACCCACAATGTTAAAACTTTCTGATGAATTAACAAGAAAAGTCAAAAAAAATTTTTGTGAAATCATCACCTACAATGAAGATGTTTACTAAATGTGTTAACTCCCCAATGTGAGCAGAAAGTTTTAAGAATAAGCCAGATCAAAAATGGGCTATTAAGTAGGGTGATTATATATCCCAATTTGCCAAGGACAGTTCCAATTCACACCTATCATCTGGCATAATTAATCAATGTCCTTTCATTCTTAAAGGTGTTCTGATTTTAAAACAACCAATTACAGTTACCATTCTTAGGCAACCTAGAACCTGTGATCATCTTCCCAGGTAGTTAAGGAAGAAAACCAAACTAAAATCACTCAAGCAATCATTTTAAAAAGAACTTCAAATTAGGCTTCAGAGCATTCAGGAAGATCTCTCAACCAAAATAAAATCTGGCTTCCAAAATACAAACAAGAAAAGCAAGATGTAATGGAATTTTCAATGAAAAATCAGCATCCATTTCAAAGGCCAAAAACACTTTTCATTCAATCATTTAGCACCTATAAAGTGTCATGACTGAATGCTGGGAATACACATTTTAAATGAGTTGCATGAACAAACAGGATGGTTGTAAAAGCAGACAATCTTTAACAGACTGTCGAGCAAGTTCTCCTGGGGAGATTATTTCTAATATTGTCAAAAGTCTTAAGGAAATGGAAGAAATCTGTTATTAGAATTAGAGCTCATTGCCTTCCATTTCTTTCAAGGAACTATTTTGTTTTGTGAATATTAGGCTATAAATAAATATTTATGGAAGAACAAATTAGTTAATCTTTACTCAACTATTTTCCTCTAATGATTCCTAAGGTTAAATTAACAGTTTTTGCCAAAGGCAGGCATTAGTTCCTGCCAGGACAAAACTTCTTTATTGGATCTACATACAAATGCAGTAACAGTTGTAATGACCCATTCGTTTTATTCTATTAGCTATTACATCATAGAGTTCAGGGGAAATTAAAACTAATAATCCATTGGAAAGATAAATATTAAATGCACAAAATGGATAACCAAATAATGTTTGTTCATTTATCAGTGGGGAGGCAGGTGGGGTAGTCAGGGACAAATCAATAGCCCTGGGCTTTCATCTCTTTACATCCAGGAAAAATGTTTCAACAACTAAGTATGATACCATATAGGTTCTTCCCTTGGGCATGAAGCACCTTTAACCCCAGCCCCTTCACATGTCATGTATCACTCGAAACCCTGCCAGGAAGGAACCCTGACCAGAGGTATGCAATGCTTGTGTTGTCACTTGTGTCCCCATGCCATTCTGTCTGAAGAGGAGATTTTATGTCAAATTTTCTCAAAATTATGTCAAAACTTTCAAAAGGCTTATTTACCTAGCTCTCATGAGAGATTCTTCCATTTTCAATTAAGTAAAACAACTGTGGATGCTAACGTTGAAGACAACAAATGTAAATCTTGTCATCAGTTCATGTAAAATATCTGTTCAGTTGCTTCCTAAATTCATATGTGAATTCTAAGGGATACAGATGAAGGCCATATATTAATCACTGACTTAGTTCTTTCACCTCAAGTCTCATTAACGATGGAGAATTCTCTGACTAAAGAAGCTATTAGAGCCAAAGCAGTTGAATTGGTCTCATTCTTTTTACTTAATTTAAAGGCAAAAGGTAGAGCTTTTGGATTCATCTCTGAGTCTTATTAGTATCCCCTGAAATCATCTAAAACATTTGAGAAGATGTTCTGGTAAACATGAGACAATGATTCCCCAAGCACTTTGAAAGAGCCCTTTGATTCAACTCTTGTAGACAGAACTGTATTTCACACTAGTGTTTTTAAAAAGGAATTCCTTTTGGTGGTGGGTGTGGTGTGAAATATAGATTGAGATGCAATTTCAATATCCTGAAATGAATACAGCATTGTGAACGAAAGAAAGAAAAGACATTACTATTTTTCTTTTAAAAAAGTTATTCTTAAACTCTACAATGCAGGTTTCACATAATAAGAACTTGTGTAATGTCTCCATTTCTCTGAATAATGCATTTTTGAATTATAATTTAATTCCCATTGTAGATAGGACACCACTATTTATGGTTTAAGAAAATTGGGGGGAATAAAAGGTCAATCACATCAGAGTTAGATGTAGTAGTGGAAAAATATCTGGCCGGTATATTTCATGGAATGTTTTGCAATCGCTTTTAAAATCTCTGGAAGGCTAACACTGAAGAACTTTATAGAAATTAAGGAATTATTGGCAAGGTCTGTTGACTGAGACAGCTCAGTGCAAATGTACCAATCCCCCCCAAAAATCATAATTCAGGCTCTCCCTTTTCTTTTCTAACAATCGCCTGCCATCTAGTGGATACAAATCAGTCTAGTCACGAATTGCTTTCTTTAAAAACAAGCGGTATTGAATAATGTAATAGTTTTTCAAATAAAAATGGGTAGGAGCTTATACCACCACAAACAGCCCAAAATAAACAGCCTCTGGTGAAAATTTAAGTGAACTGTGGTAAAGTTTTTTCTTACCAGACCTTAGGGAAAACATCATTTTTGTCCTTAAACTAATTAATGGCCAATCCTAATTAAATCCAATGTAAAAGCAAGTAAGTTACAAGAGATTGTTATTTTTCACTCTTTCCCTGCATGTTATTTTTGTGCTTATTCAATCAATAAATTCATTTTACTGCAGTATATTATAATTTTAACATTGGTGCACCAAAATATGTAATATATTTATTGAGCACCTACAATGATTGAGTCTATGAAAATTCAAAAAAGTAAAAGATATAAATCCAGGTCTTCTATTTACATTCTAGTAGGGGAGAAAAAAATATTCCAAATGCCACAGTTACCAACCATGTTATCTCATGTTCCAAAGGTAAGAGAGACCAGTGAAAACTAGAAGAACTGAGGAAATTTGATAGCAACACTTTAGGTGTATTTTAAATATAATTCAGATACAAAAATCAAATCTCTGAGTCTGGAGACAGTTAAGATGCTTTTTTCATTGAACTGGGGAATGTGTATCTTTATATAAAGTAGGGAAATCGATCCGTAGTAATACGGATTCATAACCGTGGCCATACCATGAGATTTTGGGGTCATATTTTATGCTGACCAGAATTTACAGCATCATGATCTTTATGAAAGACTTAAATTCTATTGCTATTACCAGCTGAGTCGTTAAACCCTTCCTGATTTGCCCAATTGAGCAACTACTGGCTAATTATAAATGGAACCAAATTCATATAATTGAGCTCTAAGAACACTCCTATTAACCAAAGAGAAGATCCTGATTGCGAGACTTCTAAAATGTTTGGGAAGGGAAATATGAGTTTATAGAGCCAGAACCACTCATCCTATTAGTGAACTCCCACTCATCCCTCCAGGTGTTCCCTCTGGCAAAGGGTGGGGCCAGGTGACCCTTTGGAGACTTAGCCTGCTCCTTGGAGAGCCCTGGTAGAACCCCTCTCCCTACTCAAGGGCTGACAACTATTCTTTCATCTGCCCTCTCCTCAAACGGCTTTTGTTGCTGTAAACAACATTCATCTAATTTTCACATGAATTTTAATCTGCTTTATATTTTAAAGTAACATTTGATTCTATAGTGAAATTTTTCTGTTCTCATTCACCAACACTTTGGCTCTGGGGCCCCTTCTTACTACTTATAGGGCCTAAAGAATGTTAACTAAAATTATTATTTGTTGTCTTTAAATGCCTATTATGTGCTTAAAATTAACGAAAGCCCTTTAAGGTTATGTCTCACTTGTAGATAAGAAAACTGATGTTCAGAGGTTATGCAAACTGTCTAATGCTACAGAGAGAAAAAAGGTAGGGATTTGATTTTAGATCTTTCCGACTTTGTGTGTGTGTGTGTGTGTGTGTGTGTGTGTGTGTGTGTGTGTGTAGTGTTTACTTACTTTACTGGACTCCATTGTTTTTTACTAAGAATATATTTCACAGTAATATTTAATATTCTTTTGACTTTTTGATGCTGGAGCTATAGTTTCTAGATACATTTCATCACAATTCAGAAACATTGATTTAATCATATGAATTAGATACGGGAAAAGACCTTTTAGGTCAGGGAGTACAATTTCCTGCCAAAAATAGAAATTTTCTCTGTAAAGCATTTATTTCTCAAGCACATTTATAATAAATACCATTTTTTCCTATCACATACCCCCTAAGAGTTATCCCTCCAATATCCAAAACTGTCATGCAAATGTTGCGAGTATTTCCCATCACCCAGTTCAAGGCTTTTTGTGGCTACAGTTTCCCATCCTCCATTTCTCTACTTAGCATTTCTGCTCAGGAGAGCAGCTAAGCCATCACCTGACTCCAGGCGGGAGCAAGGTTAGCAGAGACTTCCTGTCAGCAGTGAGAGATTTTGACAAAGACCCAAAAGACCTGCACCCAGACCAGATGAGAGGTTGGGTGTTCTCAGAACCCTGCTAGAGGTTACATTTCTGGCAAGCACTTACTCCTAAAGCTCTTTAGAAGAGAGAGTAGGGCGAGGACTCATATTAGACCCCTCTGTCCTCATGGAATTATTGAGTGGTTCATTGAAATAGCACAAATCAGTAAGGGATTCCTAAGGAGAAGAAAATACTGGTTCCTTTTGGGTATGTCCCAAACATTAAAAGAACTATTTTGCTGGGCCATGACTAACACAAAGTACACTGAGAACCAACCTGTACCATGTCTCAAGCCTTTCCCTAGTTAAAATCAAGTTTCTTCAAGGAAATGAACTCAAGAGTAGCAGAACCCAACCAATGCTTCTCCTAAGAAAGCAAGGTATTTACAAAATAGTATTGAGATTTATAAATGGATTTAATACTATAGAATGACTTAAAAGATTTCATTAAAATTTGCAATAATGTTGAATAAATATTTTAGTTCCACTCATTAAACTAGAAAAGATACTAGTTCAATTTGGAATTTATTTACTTTGGTGATGTTGTCTACATGGAGACAGGAGAGGTCATGGAAAGCAAAAGCCAGAAATAGAGCACAGAAGGTAAAGGCACTACACCTTCATTAGTGCAGGGAATGCCCAGGAAAACCAAGTACCCTCTCTGTGGAAAAGCTGGTAGACAATTACAAAAGTTAAAGAATTTTTCTAAAATTTAACTGGGGCAAAGGATGGGGGTGAGATGGGGGTGAGATGGGGTGAACACAAAATTAAAACCTGCCATATTGGAAGCTAGTAAGAATCTATATAGAAATCACTTTCCAGTAACTAAGGCACACAAGAGCCAGATTGTCTCAAATTCAAATCCTAACCCTGCTACTTACCACTTAGGAGGAATAATGATCTCTCAGAATCTCAATTTCCTTATTTGAAAAGTAGAATGTTTTGAGGATTAAATTAAATAATGTCTAGAACCATTGTCTTCACACCCTACATGTTCAATAAATGAAATTTACAGAAATAGAGGGGATTATTAGTATCTGGCCATCATTAATTGGTCATTGACCAAAACAGAAACATTATCTAAAAATTTCGACCACGTAAAGCAGAGATTTGCTCCATCTTTACCAAACTACTCCCTGCAGAAACTCCAGAAGATTACTTGAAGTCTTGCTGACAGAGTGCCTCTAGAATCCCAGCAAATGGGCCATTCCAATAAACTCAGACACATGTCAACTTCAAATCTCTAAAAGTTTGCCACAAATACCACCAGACCTCTTCCTTCTACAAGTTACCAAAACACTAAAACCTCATAAGGCAAAGACCACCTAGGACAGACATACAGATTTCAATAAATCAGGAAAACTCAAATATATTGACCAGATGCAGCAATGGAAGGCACTCTAGAGCAACCATGGATGTCACTCCACAAAGAGGAGGGGGTACCTTTCCTAAAGTTTGACTTCCATGAAAGAGTCTGAGGGGGATCTCAGGGAATTAGGGACCAGTTCTCTATTGGTTGCTGTTTCTGGGGTAACATTAGGAAAATTGGGGATTAATGAGAGACTGGATGTTGTCATAAGTTAAGTTCTGGTTAGCACAAAAAGACCTGACAGCATCATTCGTAAAAATGCAGTCAAGCAAAGAAAGGGTCATTCTAGACAGCTGTTGCCTAACCTTGGGAGTAGTGTCTCTTGCTAATTTGCAGCTAGCTTATCTAAGTCTGTCCTCCCAGCCTGATAAACAATAGGGCTGCATTTTCCTTTTTTTACCCTGAGATGATTTTCACTCAGTCCTAGGTAGGCGTTTCCCTTTTCTAAGTGGCCACCTAGAAAGTGGCATGGTATGGATGGGAACTCCCTTACTATCTGTGCAACATTTTGTAATTCTAAAACCATTCTAAAATTATTTTTTAAGGTGACCTCCCCACATAATCCCTGATAGCTCCTCATTCAATCTTCCTTCAAGAACTATTTCATAGGGAAGTAATTCTATTCCATGTTCTAATACCTACAATTATCCATTCTTCCTTGCGTTCAACGAAATGTGCTTTGTCCAAAGTTTCCCTTTCAAGGTTCCAGACAGATATTCTGTGAAGCTACATGGAATAGTCATCTTTTTTCAAAATAGTTTTTATTAATACTATTAATTTATCACTACGATTCTTCTCCAAAGTTAATCTTGACCTCAACCCTTAACCCGTCTCTAGTTTCACATGAAGCTGCAATGATCCAGTATTAAATAAGGCTCCCCACAGAACAGAACACACTGGTGTGGCCTGACCACACTAATGTGGGACATTGTCCATGGTGGTAAGTGCCATGCCTGCATAGCCCTTTTCAGCAATAGGTTATGCTGTTGGTTCATATGGTACTTGTGGAAATAAAATTCCCTATGTCTTTCCCAAAGGAACTGGGTTCAAGCCAGCTGTCCTTCTCACCTTCCTAACCAACTTGCACTTATGCAATTATTTTTTTATACCAAGTATAGAACTTACTGGTAACATTTACTGGTAACATTTACCTTATGAGTTTCTCCAACCTGTCAATTCAACAACAAATAAGACTAAGAATCAGAAATTGTGGGTACAAATTCTAGTTCTCCAACTGTTTGTACAACTTTAAGCCAGTCACTCTTTTCTTCTAGGATGAGTTTCTTTGCTTGTAAAATGGACAAATTGCCATTAGTCAATCTCTAAGGTCTCTTTACATCTTCCCCATGCCTCTGTCATACTAGGAGTCAGTCTATTATTGTACTATATTTCCTCTTCATTTTATAGGTAAAGACACTGTTTCAGGGATGGATTAACTTTCTTGACATCACATAATTCCATAATTCTAACAAGCACTGTCAAGATCTAATACCTATGTTCTTTCCCTACTCAAAACCGTCACCCTTAGCCTTGCTCCGCTCTTTAGCATTATCAACCTCTCCTCAGTTTAATACACAAGACTACCAAGAACCTCTGAGTTCTAAAATTAGCCTCTACTAGTTACTCCATTTTGGTCCTCTAGCTCACCACACATCTGCTCAAAGGGGCCAGCTGTACTTATTTGCAACTTGCCATTCACTTGTTTCCTCATCCGCTAAAAATCAGCTTGTCTTTCTGCACTTGAGGTAAACTGGCCTCTCAGCCAACAGACCCAGGGCCTTGTCTTAGTCATTATCATCATTGATCTCTCTAACCCCAGTTCCTTCTCTACGACGTTTCCCTAAGATTTTGCTTGAATTTTTCTCCTCTTTAAAAAGTTTCAATTATAACCTCCATACAAATGGCTCTCACATGTGCATAACTGACCTTCAGATATGTATGACAGGATCATTTTTGTGATGCTAACTTTAGACTGAATGGTCTCTCCCTGTATTTTCCCCTTTCTGCTATTCCAAACAGATCAAGTTGGCCTTTAGAGAGTCTCAGAGAATTCTGCATGCAGAGAAGTCTGAAGCTCCTTCTGCCCCTGCTCAGTTTCCAGCCTCTTTTGGCAATAATCCCTACTAGATAGAAATTCTGTCCAACAGCTGTATGCAGGCCTGTGGCAGCCTTTGTCCAAAGCACTATTAATAGCTAAAAAGCTATAAAGCAGGTAAAAATCTACAGTGATATTTAGCAGGTCAGAGAACTAATAGGCATTTCACCAATCTCTCATAAAAGTACAAAAATGTTCTTTCAGCTGGAAGAACAAGTGATAAAAGTTTAAGAGGAGGTCTGGTCACCTAGATGTGTAAATAAATATGGTTTGTTTTAAGGCTGGGAACATTTTTTGAAATCCTTGTCCATTTGCATGTCATGGAAACAGTCAAAACAATCCATATGACAACGTTTTAGTACAAGCAAGAATGTGCTGTACACACTGCTGAAACAAAACAGAAACGCGTCAAGAATAAAGTGAGTGGAGCGTTCACTCTTCAACAGAGGATTCAACATGTGTACAAAGAGGAGGAAAAATCTTTCAAAAATGTACTTATGAACACTAACTAAATGACTCTCGGTGTTTTGTGAAACAGACGGGAACTTTATTTGGCATGAGGATTCAGAGATAATATGAAACTGAAGAAGAAAGCTTAGAATCCCAGACACCCCACTACAACCCCTTATTACGCCCTCCAAACTTGATATTTAATAAAAAACTAAATTTCAGACAAATGTTTTTCAAGGCTGAATCAATTTAATTTCATAGCACGATGTGATTAAAATATTTCTATAATTTGTCTATAAATTCTTATATAATTTTAGCATATTTTCTAAAGACCTTTTCTTTTTTTCCTTTTTTTTTAAAAAAAAGGAAAGGTGCAGGCAGGAATGAAGGCAAGTAGGCAGACAGGCAGGAAGAGAGAAGAAGAAAAACATTTTATTTTATTTCCATTTTAGTTATTCACACTGGTTGTTTCAGCCAGACCTGGTACTCGAACCCAGGGGTATGTGTCTTATGTCCTTTGGACACAATCGACCTAACCACTGCTCCACCAAGATGTACCTGAAGATCTTTTCATGTACATTTTCTAGACTTTCTATGTTTGTGCAAAACAAAAGGTTTGTTTTAAAACCTGTGCAATATGCTGCAATGTAGTTGATGTTCTTTATAGTTAGGTCATATATGGATTATTTAAGGACAGTTTTATTGTTCATTTCTTCCTAAGTTTTTGCTAAGAAAATTACCTTGGTAATGTAAATAATGGCAAAGAATTCCTAAGTCAGTCTGCTAGGTGAGAAATCTGACTCCCAGAAATGGGCCTAGTTTTTAAGTCATGGGAGTGTACATTTTAGAATGTCAAATTGAGGAGAGGATGTTATGTATATGAAAGCATTTTAAACTAAACAAGTAACATCAAACCTACTAGAAATTATAAATGATGGCTCTGTGCATTCTGGGTAGAGAAAAAGTGCGAGAGGTAGGAAACTCATGTTTGGAAAGTTAGAAAGAATCTGCAATGTACCCAATGACAGAAACTAAGAAAAAGGGCAGGTGAGAACATACAGAGTGTGCAAGGGGTCCCTAATATCCTTCTTCCCCCTTCTTCCAGTGTAATTTACATATTAGCTATGCACATGGCCACCTAGAATAAACACATTTCCAAGAAGCTAAAAGTAGCTATGTGACCTTTAAGTTCTACCCAATGAGATTTATTGAGAAGGTTCCGTGCCGGCTTTCAGGAATCTTCCTTAAAGAAACAATTGATAGTAGCCCCATTTGCTGTTGGAATTTAAATGTGATGATTTGATTAATAATCACACCCTCCAGAGGTCTCAGACCATGAGGACTTTGTGGAGCAGAACTGCAGGACTAACCCTGGATTGTTGTATTAGTTCCCTAGGGCTGCAATACAAATTACCACAAACTAAGTAATTAAAGTAACGGCGGTTTATTATCTCACAGTTCTGGACTAGAAGTTCAAAGTCAACATGCTGGCAGGAACATACTTCTGAAGCCTCTGGGTAGGATCCTTCCTGGCCTCTGCCTAGTTTCCAATGGTAGCTACTGTTGGGGAAATGCAGTTAAAAACCGAATCTTCTCCAACCCAGAAAATCTCACCACAAAGGTAGAAGAGAATGAAACAATGTTATTTTTAAATAAGCACTAAATCAGAATGTGATCCACACAGAGGCTACAAAAGCAGAAAGAAACCTCACTCTTTTACACAGCTGAACAGATACAATGCATCCCACAAATATTTTCAAGATAAACAATGATGAGTTCTGAAGAGGATTTGTCACACGTAATTCATCCTAGATTCACCTGGTAAGTGGTGGCTGTGAGGGGATCTGTGTTTGTTAATTGGCTTTCTTTTATTATTTTTTTAACCCAGATTGATCTTAACAATAATGACTTGGCTTCCCAAATTCTCTGAGAGTCTGTTTTGCACCCACGTAAAAGTACCTAAATGCCAGTGAAGCGAGAGATCTAAACTATGTCTGGCAACTCACAGCCTCTGGGATTGGGAGAACCTAGGTTTATTTCCTCTCTTTTCCAATGTTGAGGACAAGTTATGAGGACTTAACTATTCTGGGCCCAGTTTTCTCATCCACAAAATGTTAATTATAATATCGAACTCACATACCTATGGTGGAAATTAAAAAGAATATATCCAAGGTACTTTTCATGGTGCCTAATAGAGTAGTTGTGTATATGACCCATATTAAGGACTCATTGATCATGGATATTATTAATATATCTGGGGTCTTTATCCATTCATTCACTTAATAAACATTGCGATGTGTCTTAGTTCATTTGGGCTCTATAACAAAATACTACAGACTAGGCAGCTTATAAACAATAAGGTAAACCATCATGGAGTAGTGGTTAGGCTGATCACCTCCAAAGAAGTGTAGGCCACATACGCCTGGGTTCAAGTGCCAGTCCTAGGAGAAACAACCAGTGTAGACAACTAAATAAAATAAAGTGCTTCTTTCCCCTCCCTCTTCCTGCCTGTCTGCCTACTGGCCTTAATTCCTGCCTGCACCTTTTGTTTTAAAATAAATAAACAGTAATTTATTCCATTTATTCCTGGGGCATGCCCTGGTGGTTCAGGTGGCTGAGATGCTGGTGCGCAGACTATGTAAAGTACAAGGATTTGAGTTCTCAACCTGGGGTTGAGGTGAGAAACTAAAAATGAAACAAAAAAGTAGAAAATATTTCTCCCTCATCTCCTATCTTTCCCGCCAGCTTGCCTGTTTTCATTCCTGCCTGCCTTTCTTAAAAATAAAACAAAACAAAAAAATCAATAATTTATTCCTCATAGTTCTAGGTGCTGGAAGTTCAAGATCAGGGTGCCAACAGGTCAGATTCTGGTGAAGACCCTCTTCTGAGTTGCAAACTGCCAACTTCTTGCTGTACCTTCATATGATGGAAGGGGTGCCAACTGGCTCTATTGGGAGGAAAAATCCATTTCTCATCTCTTTATGACAGGGGATAGTTTTATAGAGAGGTAGCTGCTGAAGCTAAGATTCTACCCTCCTAAAGAAACCAGGAGACAGGGAAACTGTCTATTAGTGCATTTCACAGAGATGTTTCTCAAATTCTGAGAAATCATTCTTGCAAAGGGTAAAGAATCTTTTTTAGCTTTCAGCTTTTAAAAAGATAAACATAAATTTCAAAGAGATACAGAAGTTACCATCTGAAGCACATGTTGTAAAATAAAGGAGTCTTTCTCCTTATTTTCAGCCTGGAGAATGAAGCCTTTTATATTTAATCTATATTTGTTCTTACACCAACAAGCCTTGGCATTTCTTGGCTTGCAGCTGCATTACTCCCATGCTCAGCGCCGTCCTCATATGGTATCCTCCCTGTGTGTCTTTGTGCCCAAATTCCCTACTTCTTACAAGGACACCTGTTACTGGATTAGAGCACACATTAATCCAGTATGGCCTCATCTTACCTAATTATATCTGCAAATACCCTATTTCTTTCTCTTTTTCTAGTATTTTACTGCAGTAACTTTGTTTCACAAACTAAACTCATATATGTAGGTTCCCCATATGTGCGGTTTCCCCATTCATCATATATATATATATATATATATATATATATATATATATATATATATATATATATCAATACACCCTGAGCGCCATCAAATCACCAAGTGTTCCTAGACCCTATTTCTAAGTAAGTCCATAGGTCCCAGTAGGTTAGAATATCAACATACCATTTGGGGCAAACACAATTCAACCCATAACAATAGCCTACCTATAAAATTGTGCATTGGAGAAAAATATTTAACTTGGTTATGGCACCCAATCTGGAATCTTTGTTACTCACAACCCAGTAGCTCTGGGTTCTGGAAGAATCTAATGACTAATTAAAGATCCCCACCATCTTCAGGTGAGCTCCTCTCTCTTGGGGTAGAGTGGGGAATACTCCTGAGAAGATAGCCTGGGCCTTCTTTTGTATCACTTATCCTTTATCACCCCAAGCCCCACCCCAATTACCCTTAAAGCACCAAACCAACTGTACCTTTGAAAGATTGTCTATATTTTAACACTTAAATTAATAATTAATACTTAAATTAATGTAGTTAATACTTAAAATTGCTTTAAAGGACAAATAAAACCCTTTAATTTCTTAGAGTGAACGTTCTAACAGATATATTCAAATTTTAGCAACAGTTTAAAGTAAATGAGTTTCAATTAAAATGCAATCAAGCTTTCAATCAACACATAAATTACTGGAGGATATAAACTCTTGGCTCTTTTATTAGGAAGAAGCAAGTGTTGAAAGCAGGAGAGTTTTGTTTTTCAAAGATCATATCCAGAATAATGTGATTAAAGCAAAAGCAATTTTTGAAAAGATAAAATGGAAAATGGATTAAACTACTAAAATATTTAAATATTTAGAATTTATTACTAAATCAACTAGTGAAATCTTAAACATGCTATAACAACAAAACAAAAACACCTTTGTTTTGGACCTGTGGTAACTCCAAACTGCCTGAGGCAGACTTACTCTTTTCTGTTGCTGCTATAAGATTATAGAACAAAATGCATGCCAGGGCAGAAAGTAAAGAACTCAAAATCAAAGCAAATCTACAATGGTAAAATGTGTATGTAAGTTATCCAAAAGGAAGTCATATACAGTAAGCATTTCAAAAGAGGACATCGGAGCTAAGTTCTCATTGCTTAAGAAAAGCCTCTCTGTTGCCCCAGCATTTTAGAGGGCAAACAACTTTGAATTTTAGATTCGCACTGTTGAGCATCACCTTTGTTAGTTTAAGGAGATAAAATAAAGTTGGACTGTTTCTCTAGAAATCATATATCCCAAAGGCACAGGGATTTTAGAGAGCAAGTTTTTGGTCAACAACACATGGCACACAAAACACATGATCCCCTCCAGTGCCATCCAGATTGTAGCAAAGATTATGATTTCATCTTTTCTAAAAGTTTCATAGAATTCCACTGAGTAGATATAACACAGCTTCTTTATCCAGTCACCCACTGATGGACATTTAGGTTGTTTCCATGTCTTGGCTATTGTCAGCTGTGCTGCTATGAACATAAGGATGCAAATAGTTCTTCTGATAAGTTTCTGTGTTCTCTAGGTATATGCCTAGATGTGGAATTGCTCAATCAAATTGTCAATCTAGCTTTATTTTTTTAAGGAATCGCCATATTGCTTTCCAAAAAGCTAAACTAATTTACATTCCCACCAACAGTGTAGGAGTGATCTTTTTATCCACATACTCTCCAATACATGTTATTTCTAGTCATTTTGATAAAGGCCAATCTCACTGGTGTGAGATGATATCTCATTTTAGTTTTTACTTACACTTCTCTGATGATGAGTGATACAGAATACGCTTTCATATGTGTGTAGACCATCTGTGTGTCTTTAAAGAATTGTCTTTTCAGTTCTTCTGCCAATCTTTTTAAGTGGGTCACTTGATTTTGTTGTTGAGGTGTATGAGCTCTTTATGTATTTTGGAGGTTACTCTTTTCTGATGCATATTCTGTCAGTGAGTTGACTTTTTGTTTAGTGGTTTCTTTCACTGTACAAAAGATTTTTAGTCTAATGTAGTTCCAATTGTTTAGTTTTACTCTAATTTCTTTTGCCATAGATGTCCCTTCTTCAAAGACATCTTTGAGGTTGATGTCATACAGCATTTTACCTACATTTCCCTCTATGTATTTTATGGTGTCAGGCCTTACGACCATGTCTCTGATGCATTTTGAGTTAATTTTTGTATATGGTGCTAATAAGTAATCTAATATCACTGATTTTGCAGGTGTCTATCCAGCGTTCTCGACACCATTTGTTAAATAGACTTTTCTTTTTCCATTGTATACTCTCAGCTCCTTTGTCATAGATTAGCTGTCAATATATGTATAACATTATTTCTGGGCTTTCTATTTTATTACATACACTGATCTCTGTATCTTGTTTTTGTTCCAATACCATACTGTTTTGATGATGCTCACTTTGTAGTACAGTTTGAACTCAGGGCATGTAATTCCTTCACTTTTTTTCTTTTTCCTAAGGTTAGCTTTGCTTATCCATGGCATTTTGATTCATGTATATTTCAAATTGTTTGATAAATTCCTTTTAAAAATTTCCCTGGAATTTTGATGGGAACTTTACTAAATTGGCATATTTCTTTGAGTAGGATGGTCATTTTAACTAAGTTAACTCTTCCATTCCTTGAGCATGGAAATTTCTTCCATCCCTTTGTGTCTTCTATTTCTTTTGTTATAGTCCTATAGCTTTCATCACAGAGGTTTTTCACCTCTTTTATTAAGTTTATTCTCAGGTATTTTATCTTTTGGTGCTATGTAAAGGGGCTATTTATCTTAATTTCTTTTTCCTCTACTTCACTGTTTACATATAAGAATGCTACTAATTTTTATGTACCAATTTTCTATTCTGCCACTTTGCTATATTCACTTACTGTTTCTGGTTGGTTTTTGGTGGCATCTATAGAATATTATGATGTCAAGTTAACCGCAAAATCATGAGTTTTATTTTTTCTTTTTCAATTTAAGTTCTCTTAATGTAATTTTTCTTGCCTTATTGCTCTGCCCAAGATGCCAGAACTATGCTGAAGAAGTGGTGAGAATGAGCATCCTTGTCTTGTTTCAGATCTTAGGGGAAAGGCTTTCAATTTTCACCCCTGAGCATGATGTTGACTGTGAGTTTGTCACATATACTTTAATTAAATTGAGGTATGTGCCTTCTATTTCTATTTTAGCAAGGTTTTTTTTATCATGAATGGGTGTTGAATCTTGTCAAAAACTTTTTCTGCATCTATCTGATATGATCATATGGTTTTTGATTTTCACTTTTTTATGAACTGTATTACATTGATTGATTTGTATATGTTGAGCTATCATTGCATCCCTGGAATAAATACCATTTGATCTTGATGTATAATTTGTAATGTACAGTTGTATTCAGTTTGCCAAGGTTTTGTTGAGGATTTTGCAATCACAGTGATATCAGTGATATCAGTGATATTAATTAGTTTTTTTGGGGGGGGCTGGATTTGTCTTATTTGGGGATCAAGATAATGTTAGCCTCATAGAATGTATTTGGAAGTTTTTCCTCCACTGTGATTTTGTTAAAAAGTTTAAGGAATATAGGCATTAGCTCTTTTTTTTTAATGTTTGGTAAAATTAGCTAATGAAGCCATTTGGTCCTGGGCTTCAGCTTGAGGTAGACTTTTAATTACCACTTCTGATTCTGTGCTTGTTATTGGTTTGTTCAAGTTGTCTTGTGTCCCTGGTTCAGTTCTGGAAGGTTGTAGGATTCAAGATATCTGTTCATTTCTTCATGAATTATATATATGTTGGCATACAATGCTCATAATAGTCTCTCATGATCCTGTGTATTTCTGCAATATCTGTTGTAATCTTATCTTTTCATTTCTGATTATTGTTATTAGTGTTTTCTCTTTTTTCTTCATAAATCTGGCTAGGATTTTGTTTGTGTTTTTCTTTTAAAGAAAAAGCTTTTGGATTGATTGATCTTTTGTATGGTTTTTTTGGTCTCAATTTTATTTCTTCCTGGTCTAATTTTTTATTACTCCCTTTCTTCTACCAATTTTTTGGTTTTTTTTTTTTATTTCATTTTTCATTATTAATGAAGGGATATTTCATTTTGACAATGACTTGTTTTGAGGTATATACAGTGATATTTTTACACTTACAAATGTCATAGTAGATCTAATAATATTCCCCCCCTTTTTTTCTCCCTCATTTACAGTTAATTCCCTTCATCATATTTCCCTTTCCCCTTCCCCATCACTTTGGTACCCCCTGATTTGCCTTTTAGTCTCTCACCTCTTAAGAGTCCATAGTTGTTTGGAGTAGTATTCTCCACCCCAACCCCATCTCTCTTTCTCTCCTCCCCTCCCCATTTTTAGTGTTGCTTAATATATGATATTTATTTATTTCTCTTTACCCATCATATGAGTGCTATCACACAATGTCTGTCCTCCTTCTGGCTTATCTAGCTAAGCATAATTCTCTCCAAGTCCATCCATGTTGTTGCAAATGCCAGGATCTCTCCCTTTTTGATGGCTGCATAGTATTCCACAGTGCAGTTATTCCACATCTTTTTTATCCACTCCTCTGTTGATGGGCATTTAGTTAGTTTCCAATTCTTAGCTGTTGTGAAATGTGCTGCAGTGAACATGGGGGTGCATATATCTCTTTGAATAAGTGTTTTTGTGTCATTGAGGTAAATGCCCAGTACAGGAATAACTGAATCATATGGAATTCCATTCTCAATTTTTTGAGGATTCTCTATACTGCTTTCCAGAATGGCTGCACCACTTTACATTTCCACCTATGATGAATTAGAGTTCCCTTTTCTCCACAACCTCTTCAGCACTTACTATTTCCTTTCTTTTTTTTTTTTTTTTTTGGATAACAGCCATTTTTACCAATGTGAGGTGATATCTCACCATTGTTCTGATTTGCATTTCCTTGATGACAAGAGATGTAGAGCATCTTCTCATGAACCAATTTGCCATCTGTATGTCTTCCTTGGAAAGGTGCCTATTAAGGTCACCAGCCCATATTTTTATTGAATTGCTTGTACTTTTGTTGTTCAATTTTTTGAGTTTTTTGTATATCTTAGATATTAACCCCTTATCTGAAGTTTGAGAGGCAAATATCTTTTCCCATCCAGTTGGATGCCTTTTTGCTTTTATACAAGTTTCTTTTGCTGAGTAGAAACTTTTTAGTGTTATGTAATCCCACTTGTTTATTTTGGATTTTATATGCCTTACAGTGGGAGTTGAGTTGTCAAAGGTATCTATTAGGTCTATTTCTAGTAATGTTTTGCCTCCATTCTCTTCTATATGTGTTTGATGGTTTCTGGTCTTACCTCTAGGTCTTTAATCCATTTTTATTTTTGTGTGTGGTGTTAGGTAATGGTCTAGTGTCAATCTTTTGCATGTGACTGACCAGTTTATTAAAGAGTCTGTCCTTGCCCCCAATGTTAAGTTTTCGGCACTTTTGTCAAAAATTATGTGTTATTATATATGTGTGTGTGTGTGTGTGTGTGTGTGTGTGTGTGTGTGTGTGTGGCTTCATTTCTGGACTTTCTGGTCTATATTTCATTGATTTCTGCCCTAGTCTGTTGGATTTAGGCTTCTGTTTCTCTTCTTTCTCTAGTTCCTTTAGCGATGGCTTAGGTTTTTTGTGATGCTTCCTGTTTTCTGAGGTAGGATTGTATCACTATAGATTTCTCTTATTACTGCTTTTGCTGCATCCCATAGATTCTGAGATATCATTTCTTCATTTTCATTTGATTCCAGGTATTTTTTAATTTCTTCCTTAATTTCCTCTCCTACCCACTGGCTGCTCAACAATATGTTGTTTAATCTCCACTCTTTTGAAGTTTCCCTTTCTTTCCCTTTTTGGTTAATCTCTAGCTTGATGCCACTGTGATCTGAAAAGATGCTAGCTATAATTTCAATCTTTGAAAATTTACTGAGACTTGTTTGTGTCCCATTATTTGAGAATGTTTCATGAGCACTTGAGAACAATGTCTATAGTTTTTGAGTGAAGTATATGTCTATTAGGTCCAGCTCTTCTATATTGTTGTTTAAAGATCTTGTTTCTTTGTTGATTCTCTGGATGATCTGTCTTTTAATGAAAGAGCAGTATTGAACTACCCTACTACTATTGAGTTGCTATCAATAGCCTTATTTAGATCTGCTAATATTTGCTTGATATATTTGGGTGCTCTTCATTGGGTATATAAATGTTAATAAGTGTTTAATCTTTTTGTTGTATTGATCCCTTTATCTTTATATAATGCTCATATTTATCTTTTTTAATTTTCTTTTGTTGAAAGACTACCTTATCTGATAGCTGTTCCTGTTCTTTTGGATTCAGCGTTAGCTTGAAGTACCATTTTCCATCCATCCACTTAGTCGTTGCTTGTCTCTAGACCTAAGGTGAGTTTCTTGTAGACAACATAGAGTTGGGTTATGTTTCTTAATCCATTTAGCAACAATGTGTCTTTTTATTGGCAAATTCAATCTAATCTAATCTAATCTAGTAATTATTAACATTTGAGAACTTGCTACTGCCATTTTCTGGTTATGTTGATATCTTTGTTACTTTGTTTTATTTTTGTGAAGTTTTTCCTCTTTGGTTTAGCTAGTAAGGCCTCTTTTAACATTTCTTGTAGAGGAGGTCTCATGATTGCAAACTCTTAGCTTTTGTTTGTTGGGAAAAACCTTAATTTCTCCCTCAAATTTGAAAGTTTTGCAGGATATAGTATTCTTGGCTGGCATTTTTTGTCCTGAAGTATTTTGAAGACATCATTCCAGTCTCTTCTAGCCTGTAGGGATTCTACTGAGAAGTCTGAGGTAGGTCTGATAAGAGTGCTTTTAGATGTTAATCTACTTTTTTTCCCTCGCTACCTTCAGAATTCTTTCTTAGCCTTGGATTTTTGATAGTTTCACAGTCATGTCTTGGTGTAGCTTTTTTAGGACTTATGTAAGTGGGTGTTCTGTTTGCTTCATTGGTCTATATGTTCATTACTTGTTCTAGATTTGGTATGTTTTCAGCCATTATTGCCTTGAAGATGTCCTCTGTTCCTCTCTTTTTCTCTTCACCTTCTGGGATATCCAATATTCTAATGTTGCCTTTCCTGATGGTGTCAGATAGTACTCTAAGTGTTTCTTCTTTTTTTGCACTTAATTTCTTTTTCTTCTTCTTGGCTCCTTTCTGCATTACTATCTTCTAATCACTAATCCTTTCCTCCATTTGGGTTTCTCTGGTTTCATAACTTTCTA
Organism: Solenodon paradoxus; assembly: GCA_004363575.1. Lineage (NCBI taxonomy): Eukaryota > Metazoa > Chordata > Mammalia > Eulipotyphla > Solenodontidae > Solenodon > Solenodon paradoxus. The sequence goes on along the minus strand of RJWH01000061.1, from coordinate 410,588 downwards.
TATTATTCTGTTTCATGCATCATCTCCTTTAAGTCTTATGATCCTGTTAGTTTTTTCTGTAGCGCTTCAATATCTGACTATTGGTGCTTAATTATCTATTTAAGCTCTTTGCTTTGTTAACCTGAATTTTCTTTTAATTCTTTGAATTTCTTCATAATTGCAGACTTGAATTCTTTATCTGGTATAAAAACCATTCTTCCATATTGTCAAAGTTAATTTCTGATGAGCTGTCATTTTGTTGTGATTCCATTTCCTGAGATTTCAGAGTGTGTTGTGTTTTTTTTTTCCCCAATGATTTGGGATCTTGTAGATATGCTTGCTTGTTTGATTGGTTTTAATTTCTACCAGGGGGTGCCCTATTTTGTTTTATTTTGTATTTTTGATCCTTACAGGCTTCCATAGTGTGTCTTGCTGTGTCAGGGAGTGATGATGGCTGCTGGATGGGGGTGGGGGTGAGATTGGGGGTGTAGTGGTCATATGTCATCATGTAGTTTTGCTGCCTGATGTGGGCGTGGAGGTAGGCTTGCTATGTTGGTAGAACTCTGCTGGCTGGGGCTATGTGACTTGAGTCTGCTGTCTGCACTTATGTCTCTTGCATTCACAAAACCATCAGGGTCAAGTCCCTTCCACAGGCTTTCTTCCAGGGTCTTAGCCACTGGATCCCAATTCCCAAGGGGCCCAAGTTCCCAGGTGTGTAGTAGAGGGTGCACAGCACCTGTATGCTCCTGTTCTTTCTGTCTAGAATTTTCTCCTGGGCTTTTTTCACCAAGAGTTGCCAGCAGTGTTCACCATGGCCACTCTCCCGCACAGTTTGACTCAGGCTTGTGGCTCCCTGCTCTATCTGAATTTGTGCTGCTAGAGGTTAGGGCGATTGCCTGTGTTCTTTCTGCAGGAGAAGGGCAAGGCAACAGGGGATCCCTACCATTTCTAATCCCTGGTGCGCAAAGAAAAAGGCCACATAGTTTTACTGCTGCCAGGCTCGTTTCCTCAGTTCCCTTTTGCTAGCCGAGAGTTGCCGGCAGCGTTGCTCAGTTTGACTTAGGCTTGTGGCTCCCTGCTCTGAGTTCAGCAGGGCTGCCCTCCAGTATGCGCCCAGAGAAGAGAGACCCAACAGCAGGATTATTATCTCAAATCTGGGGTGGGCGCTAGAGGTCACCGTGATTGTTTTTTACAATTTAGAATGTCTGCGCAGCCCCAGCTGGGCTCTGGCAGGGAAGGCAGATCACATCTGCACCATGAAACTCTCCCTTCTAGGGACTCCCCTTTGCTGCTGTATTCTCCATTAAATCTCCACGTCTCTCATCTGTAGAGCCGCTGTTAGTCTTCTGTTCTCCGAGTTGTTCTGGCCGATGGTAAAACAGGAAAATCCCTTTTTCTGTGTTGGCTCCAAAAAAACTGCAGTTTTTTTCCTGTGAGGCGTCTCTGTGCCTGCTCCCCATAGACATCATCTTTGAATTCCCCCAATTTTTTGTTTTGATCATTTTCCTCTTTCTAGTTCCTTCAGGTGTGCAGCTAGCTATTTAACTTGAGCTCTTTCTTGGTTTTGATGTGTACTTACATGGTCATAAACTCTCCTAGAAGAATGTTTTTGCTGCATCCCACATGTTCTAGTAGATCATCTCTTCATTTTTACTTGTTTCCAGATAATTCCTAATTTCATCTGTAATTTCTTCAGTGACCCAGGAGTTGTTCAGAAGCATGTTGTTCAATCTCCACATCTTTGTAGTTCTTTCTTCTGGTCTTGTCTGTTCTTCTGATTCATTTGTAGTTTTACCCTCTTGTGATCAAAGATGTTTTCTATCATTTTAATCTTGCTAAATTAAGTGAAACTTGTTTTGTGCCCCCAGAATACAATCTCTTCTTGAGAGTTTTCCATGTATACTTAAGAAAAAATATATAGTCTTTTTGGTTGGGATGGAACTCTCTCTCTTGTTTACTCGCTCTCTCCCTACACAAACACATACCTGTTGGGTTCATATGATCTATTGCTTCATATAAGGCCTTTGTTTCTTTGTTCATTTTCTGCCTGGATGATCTATCTATTAATGTGAGTGGGGTATTAAAGTCCCCTAATTACAATTGTGTCACTGTCAATGTCTTCCTTTACCTCTATCAATATTTGTTTTATATATTCAGATGGTCGGCACTGGATCCTTTTATGTTATGACAGTTCTTCTTGATGGATTCCCCTTGACCACAATATAGTATGCATCCTTGCCTCATGTTATCCTTTTTTAGGTGAAAGTTTACCTTGTCAGTATGGCAGCTTCTGATTTTCTTTCATCCCAATTGCTTTGATATATTTTTTCTGTATTCCTTGACTTTCAATATATGCTTTTGGATCTAATATGAATTTCTCATAGGCATAATATTGATGGGTTCTGCTTTTTGATTCATCCAGTCACTGTGTCTTAACTGGTGAGTTCATTTCATTCACATTTAGGGTGATAATTATTAGGTAAGGCTTTGTTGTGGTTATTTCATCCTTTGTTTTTTGTTATTTTTATAGATGTTGCTCATTTTTCTTATCATTTTGTTTGTCTTTGCCTTCTGAAAAATTTGATGTTGTTTGTTTGTGTTTTCCTTTTTGTATCACTATAAATTAGGTTTCGTGGCTACCTTGTCTTTCATCTCTAGCTTAACCAACATCTACTAACATCTCTTATATGCTACATGGCATAATCTGTTTTCCCTTCTTCCTTAATGTGTTTATATTCTCTACTGATGCTCCTAATTTTGTTTCTGATTCTATTTTACTGATTGTCAAAATTCTTGGTGCTTTGCTCTCTTGATATTTTTTCCCATTACATTACTCCTTTCAACATTTCTTGGAAGGCAGGTTTAGAAATGGAAAAATCCATGAAATTTTCTTTATTGTTGAAGACCTTAATTATTCTACTATATGTGAATGACAGTTTCACTTATAGTTTTTGTTTTTTTCATATTTTGAATATGCTAATATACTCTCTCTTGGTGTATAATAAGGCTGAGAAGTCTGATGATAGTCTCATGTATGTCTTTGTGGTTATATTTCTTTTTTCTCTCTCAGCCCTTAGTAGATTTTATCATTGGCTTTTGTTAGTTTTACTATGATATGTCTTAGTGTGGGTCTTTTTGCATTTAGGAAACTGAATGTTCTATTGGCTTCTTGGATTTCCATGAATAGTTTTTGTCAGGTGTGGAAAATTTTCTGTGATTACTTTAAATGAAATTTTTGCTCCTTCCTCCATCTCCAGTCCTTTGGTATATGTATTATTGTTATGTTTGTTCTTCTCATGGTATCTGATATGTCTCACAGTATTTCTTTACTTTTCCTCAACCTTGTATCTCTCTCCTCTTCATTAGGGTCACCTCTATGTTTTTGTCTTTGTTTTCTAAGATTTGTTCCTCTGAAAGATTCAGTCAATATACAGAATTTCATGTTTGTCTTCAACTTGTGGACAGTATTTTTATATCTAGCAGCTTTGTTTAGGTTTTCTTTATAGACTCTATCTCTTTATTAAAGTAATCCTAGTAATCCATCACTTCTCTTCTGAGGTCTTGAGTTTCGTTTTGGGTAGTTATATGTGCATCTGCATATCATTTAGATTTTTTTATAACAAATACTTTTAATTTCTTATCTGTAAGATAGTCCTCTTCACTGTCATTTAATTTCTTTTCTGTTAAGCTCCTGGTTTCTTCCTCTCTTTGAGTCATTCTTGCTTTGTTTGGGGAGTATTTTGATTTTAACATATCTTACCTTCTCTGTCCTGTATTTGCTTTTTTACTTCTAAGACAATGGTGGTTTTGGGCAGCTACGGATGTTATGGCAATGTAGGCTATGTGGTATCCCTCTGCAGGTTCACTACATATTGATGAACTGGGTTTCTTTTCTTAGCAGCAAGCAGGATGCAGAGGTAGGCATGGTCACTATGCTCACGAGACCTCTAGATTAATCAGACCTGTAATGGTAGGGATCCAACCTCTTATGTACTGGCCCCCCTCACTCCTTTCCCAAATGCTTGCCAAGTACTCACAAGCTTTGGGGCTGATCCTGGGCTCCTAAGAAATCTAGTGAGGATATTCACCCTTTTTCAGGTGCTTCCTCACAAACTCCCTAGGACTTTAGGTTGCTCCTAGACAGGGCAGACAGTCATACATGGGGCTGCTCCCTCTTCTTATGGTCCTGCCCCCAGGAACTCACAATAACTCATGGGGCTGTACCTTGTCAGACTGGGTAGGTACCAGCCTTGATTCAAGAATTTAACCAATCAGCTCAGCTAATAATTTAACCAATCAAAGAATAACCCATGTGTATGCTAGTTCAGATAGCAATCTAACTCACAGGAACTCTGGTAATGAAGAACATTAGCTCCTGAGTCCTATAAGCTTTGGGACCCACACACTTTCTTTAAAAAGCCTGAACCCTAAATTTAAATTAATAGTAAAATTATTATAGGTTTTTGATCAGAAGATTACCTCAAGAACCCACAGGAGTTAGAACTGCTCTCAAAACTACTTTTGTGATACCAAAATGTAAAATAGAAATGTTGAGAGAAGCAAGTAGGAATATTTCTTGGTCAATCTGTTTAAGCAAAACTTTACTTACCCAATTAACTATACTGAAAGATGTTGACAAAAAATAAAAATCAAAAATACTAAGACTAAGCTTGGTCCAAATTTCCCATGTTCATAAATAAATACTTTTGGCATCAAAACATGAAAAAACAAATGTATTGGAATACCACAAAAGAGTTGGTGTGTTCAGAAGTTTAAATTCATGAATAACTTCAGTATCAAAAAAAATCAACAGAGTTTTCAGGCTCTGAATTTCACTTGAGTACGATGAATAAAATTGGGTCACCACATATTTCTATTAAGTAGAATAAATAAGAAAACTATTTTAACCTTCCAACATGGAAGCAGTAAAGTAACAGAATATCTAGAAATTTAATCTAAGTATTGCTCAAAGAATAGACGTGAAAGACAAAATTAATACCAAATAAGTCAAGCTCCGAACATGTTTCAAGCATTTAATAAGGCTGAGGAAAGTCCTGCTGACACACACACACACACACACACACACACACACACACACACACACACACACACACATACACACACACACATTCCTGAAATATAGAACAATGATTCAATACATGCAGTAATATGAAAAAGATAACATTTATATTACTGAAATACATGTATAAAGGCATATATAGTAAAGAACAAAAACAAATCTGTATTCAAGCACAATATGTAAAGAAGAAAATAGTAAGAAGGTACAAAGACAAAATGCTATCATTTAGAAAATAAAAAATATTGAAAAAGACCAAATGGGATAAATGACCTTTGTTTATGCTATTAAAATGTTTTCTGGCCTTTAGTTATAAAATATCATTATTGGAAATGTTTATTTAAAGCATCTCTAAAATATAGATAATCATTTCAACAGAAAAAAGCTTCTCACATTCTTTTGAGTACCTCATGCTGTTTTTATTACTATAAACCTTTAACAATGGAAACAGACAAATTTCTGCTATGAGAGAAATGTCCATTCCTGTTAGGTTATAGTAAAAAGTGAAAGCATTACAGAATAATTTTAATTTTTAAAAAAATGGAACAGCCAAAGAGGCAAAGACCTTGTTAGATGCCTTTTGGCCAGATACTCTTTTTTGTACCACAATACTTTGAAAATAAACTTAGATTATCTATTACCAAGAATTCTTCTTGAATGTTTAAAGGTGTGTTTCTAATTTAAAGCCTTCTAAAGAAAACAAAAGAATCACTTGAGAATTACAGAACCCATACTACTGAATACATTGTGAATTTTCCAAAGTTTTGATGTTGAAGCAAATACTACAAAAGGCAACTAAAGCAATTCCATTTATGCACAGCCATTGAAGCACAGTGTTACTAACAATGCATGTTAACTAAGTTATCAATAATATCCTGACAATAAAGTAAGTAAAATACATCAGCAGCCTATTCAGATTCAGATCTCACATCATCCATGTCATTACCATCCTAGGTCACTGGAAACACATTTGCCAAAAAGAATCAACCAAATGTCAAAAAACGAAAAAGAAGGAAATTACAAGCTGGAGCAATGTAGCCAAGGCAAGATGAAATATCTTCAGAAAGTCAAGTGTAGGGAAAGCCAAAAGTCAGAGACTGTAAGGTCAAGATTGGAGACACGGAGTGAGATTAGTTGGTGGTAACTCTAGGAATGCAGTGGTGGAACTAGTTTGTACATGTTGCAACAGAATAAAGCTTGACTTCTTAGAAGTTTAATGTGCCCCAAAACTATCTTTGCCCTCAGACTTCCTACCACCATCCAAATTGTCATTTAGATAACAGGGAGAGACTGAAGTTTCCCTAGTCTGATCTTTTGAAAAGTTTTCTTAAAATTTAAGATTATTTAAGTTCAGCCAAAGGCTCTCCAATATACCTCTTCTGTCTGCATCTCTGAGAGCCCAAAGTCCAGCTAGACCACTTCTCTTTACTCAGCCAGTTCATCTCCTCTGTATCAGGATAATCCCATGATCAAGTGGCCATTACTGGCAGTTTCTGCTTTGACTTCTCCACCCTGATGACAAAGTGGATGGGAGACTGAGCAGGTTCCTGTTGTATCCACTCTGGCTGAAAGTACTGGACACATGGATAGGGAAGCTGAATATCACAGCTGAAGATTGACTCCTGTCTCATGAAATCCAGAGCAGAATTTTCCTCTCAACCACAAAAGGCTGGGGCACAGGTGTAACACAGAAAAAGGCTCTAATTTATCTCTACTCCCTACTGCCCTGTTTCCAGATCTTATAGGCCTAATCGCAAATCTTTTTCTTAGACAGCAGGGTCCAAGAAATAGTCCGTTGGAGTTTTTTTGTTTTGTTTTGTTTTGTTTTTTAAAGGAAAAGAACAGCAGGAACGAAGGCAAATAGGCAGGCAGGGAAAGGGAGGAGGAAGAAGCACTTTATTTTTTACTTAGTTTTTAACATTCGTTGTTACCTTGAGGCCCGGGTCTTAAACCTGGGTTGGGATATATGTGGTACTACTCACAGGGTGTAGGCCACCAGGGTCCACCCAGATGTTGTTGTTATTGTTATAGGTTTATATATAGCAATCAACAATGGTGACAATCACAATACTTAAACCAGGATCACAAGCACTGGGTCCTCATAATCCTAATGGAACCTCATAATGTCTGCTCAGTCTAAACTTCACTTACTTCTTTTTACTCTTTTCTTGGGTTGACAACAAGGAATAATATTTGCTTTGTCTTCTGTGATAAACAAATTGATCAGAAAAATATAAACTTTCCTACTGTCTCTAACCTTTATTTACTCAACAAAGATTTATTGAACATCAGTAATGGCCAAGGCAATGTGCTATGCACAGAGATTCCAGATATGAATAAGTCATTTGCTTATACTTTTCTTGGCCAATATTTGGGAAAGAAGAGATACCTTTCTCTTCTGGGCAGCAAGCTGTGTTGGCGGACCCATAGCTAGCATATTAAGTTAAAAACATGCAGATTATGTCCTGTTGAAAGAGGAGGCAAGAATTGCCCACATGATTCGAGCTCCCACTTTAAGCAAATAAACACCTGAGGTTGTTTTCATTGAAGTTATAGTTTTAATACACGTCCACACAAAGGAAGTAAAGTCACAAGAATTATTACTTGCAGGTCCCAGAAGCAGAGGGGAGGAGTAGCAATGAGTCAGGGAAAGGACAGTCCTCTGTCCCAGATTTACAGAAGATAGAAAACAGGATAAAAAGCACCTATTAATTGTAAGGTGGTTATGGTGTATTAACATTTTGCGGGATAAAACTTTGAGTAGGTATTTTTTTCTTTTTTTTTTTTTGTTTTATACTTGTGTTTACAGAAGTTTCAGAATAGATTCAACCACTCAGCTAATGTGTGTATCACACAATACCTACTACCAGGGTTATAAAGTCAGTTACCACTATCAGTTTGACCGCTTCTACCTGTAGTTCCTTCCCCTTTTACCTAGCTCCTCTCTGAAAACCACATCTTTTATTACAAAATCTAAGAGTACTTTTTTATTGCATGTTATTTTATTTTGATTCTTTTTATATTCCATATATTTTTTAAATGTGGTATTTTTCTCTTTCTTTCTGACTTGTTACGCTTAGCATAATCACCTCCAACAAGCTGTTGCAAAAAATCAAGATTTCATCTTTTTAACCAAGTAGAATTCCATTGAGTAATATATATACCTCATTTTCTTTATCTAGTCATCTATTGATGAGCTTTAGATTGATTCTATCTTGACTACTGTGAATTGCAATGCTATGAACACAGGGATGCATATATCTTTTTTTAGTGTTTTTATCTTCTTCATGATATATACCTAGTTGTGAAATTGATAGATAAGTTTATAGTTCACTTTTTATTTTTTGAGAAATCTCCATACTGTTATCCCCAGAGGTTGTACTAATTTATATTTCCAACAGTGTACAAGGGTTCCTCTTTCCTACACACCCTCGCCAACATTTGTTGTTTTCTGTCTTTTCTATATGGGATAATTTCACAGGTCTGAGGTGATATGTCATTGTGACTATGATTTTATTTTCCTAATAAGTGATATTAAACTTTTTTTCATGTGTCTTTTGCCATCTATGTATCTTTTCTGGAGAAGTGTCTACTCAGACCCCCTGCACATTTTTTGATAGGGATATTTGTTTTTCTCTTGCTGAGTTACATCAGTTCTTTTATATGCTCTATATGCTTTGTCTATGAATAATAGATGGTTATTTTCAAAGGTGCCTGGGGGAAAGCAAAGAAGGAATTCACAGAAGACAATCTAACCTCAGAATCTGAGGGTGAGTAGAGACATCATGCTATAAAATGTCTAAGAAACAACTCAAAATGCCATTTTCTCGTCACACAAGCAGTCAATAGGGAATCCTGGTGGTCGTAATCCTGAAGGAATTCAATCTGGGGTAGACCTTCCCAAACTCTCTTTTCCCTGATGTCTTCTATTTCATACTTTCCATTCCTGCCCTCTTACTACTTTCTCTCTTGGCCGCAGGGCTCATGGCATCCTGTCCTCACCTTGCCATTCCGAAAGCCTGAGATGCTAAATTTTAGTGTCTGTGCTCTTGTCCACCTTGCACTCTTACTCCTCTTTTCTACTAAACTTGTTCCTTAGTCTGAGTCCTCCAGTAGTGTATTCCTCCATTCCTCTGAGCCAATCAGCTGTACATCTTCTTTACTCTACATACAAGATTCTAAATGACAATGGATGAAAAGATTTCACAAATGAGCCATAAGATGAGAGAATTTGCCTGTATATTTGTGATAAAGAACCCCACTTGGATTTTCAATACAGATAGACTGTTGTGTGTCCTGGAGAGACCTCTTTCATATTCCTCAAGACTGTTCCACATCGTCATCAGTCTGCTCGACTATTCAGTCATGCTCCTTCCCCCTTTCTTTTCTAGTTGATGGCCTTGCGCACTTCATAAAGCAAGTAAAAGTCATTGTTACAAGGTAATGTTGGTGTTGGTGGGCTCTCTAACTGACTTGATGTTCTGCTGAGAAATCACCCATCTTAATCTCTTAATCTCTCTCCCTGAATTTCTCAGAGCAGTTAAGCAGCCTTTTAAAGACCACGCATTCCAAAATTCAAATGGAATAGGATACCTGTAGGATAATTTTAGCACACTAAACCCGATACCTAACATAGGATGTCTTATTTTACTTCACAGTGACTACTCTGCATAAGTTGCTAAGAGTAAAGACATAGATTTTTAAATACTGCTTTCATAGGAAACAATAACAGGTGTGAGATATGAAAAGCAACTTGAAATCCATGCAAATCCATAAAATTGGATTTTCTCCCTGCTATGGAGAAGCAGCTGGGAGAGAAGGCAGAGAAATTTCAAAATTGCATCCAAAGACGTGAAATGTTTGTCTTTGTTACCACTAAACATCTGCTCCTTACTTCTGAAGCTGGGAGGGAGACAGAGGAGTCAGAGAAAAGTAGGTACAAGAGTGTCTTCTATGAAGCTCAGGGTTCCGAGGAACAGGGGTAAATCAGAATTCCAAAATACACCCCCAAAAGTTTTCCCCACAGTCACTTCAGAATAGGGGAATTTGTACCTTTCTTGTAGGCCCAAAATTAACTGGGAGAATAAACCAATACACCAGAAGTCCACTCAGCAAAGTAGTGAGTGGTCTAATTGTGAAGGTTGGGGGCAATGAGAATGCTGCATCGTGTCATGAAACCATGCAGGAGTCCCAAAGAAAACCCAGACCACCTAATAACCACTTAATAAAGTCTGAACTGAATAACACCATCTAAAAGAGGTCTCAGCAGATGGTGACATATAATCAGCAGCTACCATAGCAAAGCAAGCACACACACCATGTAGAAGTGACAAGACTATGAGACCAGACAAAAGAAAGCCCTGTGCATGACCAATGTGTCATGGCAATGAATTCTTCCCCAAAGAACACACCTACGCACACACACCCCTACACAAACAATATACAGAATACACATAAAACACCTGTACACACAAACACACACCTCTCTCCATTAGAGAGCAGGCAGGACTGGGAAGAGAGAAAAAGAGAATAGCCTAAACAAATCTGTGAGATGAACTGCAACTAAGAAAATCATCCTGAATTTGAATGACAAAACAAAACACTGAACTGGACTGAATTTAGTTGGAAGAGCCTAATATATTTTCCACAATTAGTAGAAATTTAGCTCAGCATCTAGATAATTCAATTCTACAATTTTTTGCACTCAAGTTTAACATAAGACATAATTCAATTTATATCTATTAAATAAGAAAATCATGTGTAATATTAAAAAGTCCCTGCAAAGGATATGAACTAAAAACTGTGACTCTACCAAGATGGGGTTTCAAATCATAAAGTCACAAATCCTCAAGTGTTCTATTACAAGTTTAAGTTCATGAAATAAGTCTAACAATTATGTTACTAAAGTTTTTTTGTTTAACCCAGAGACACTGAAAGGATCAAATTGTTAGAAAAAAAAAATAGGCAAATAAAATTTAAAAATAATTCCACCTACTCATACAACAGATTTATTGGGTTGATATGCTTTATTGTTCATTGACAGGAATGGGCAAGACAAAGTCCCTAAATTCCAGTGGGTTATATTTTACTTTATTTTACAAGCATACATAAAATTTCAAATCATAACACATACTGTCAATATGTAGAATATAGAAACCAAAGGTGATAGTAAAACAGGAATGCTAAAGAGGATTTATCATGCCTGACATGAACTTCCACCCCCATTCTTAATAAAACCCTTGAGAGTGTCCAGAAGGCATTCCCTTTACCAAGGCATTGAGAAATGCATTAAGGAGAAGGGAATTCTTAAGCATATTTGTTTTTGGCATGCCCTGGTCGCCTAGCAGATTAGTCTGCCACCTCTGGTCAAGTGCAGTAGAATATATCCCATGGACCCATATTGGAGACTCAGGGCTGGGGGCAGCAACCAAAAATGAACAACTAAATAAAATAAATAAAAGTGCTTCTTCCTCTTCTCAGTTCCTGCCTTCCTAATCACCTTCATTCCTGCCTGTACCTTTCCTTTAAGGGAAAAAAAAACCACTCTGATATTATTTACCTCCACAGAACAAGTATGATAGTAGAAGAGGCCTCTACTGAGATGTGCCCCAAATTTCAGTGGAAATGATGAGATGCTGGAGTAACCAAGCTGAAGTCACCGTGCTTGGTCACCAAAATCAATGTAGATGAATGTCTACCTTGACCGAAGGTCAGGGTAAGCAGAATTAGACAACCTTCAGGAATACATGGTAGGGCTAAATCTCATTGTTCCTTGGAATGAAATAGACGGAAAATCTATAAAAATGTTACTAAATCAATATCTCAGGAAAATCTCCAAGCTTGGTGGCCAAAATCTGACTTGAGTTGTCACAATGGAGAATCATGGTTCTCACCCTGTTTCCCACTTTACAAATAAAGAAATTAAATCCCAACAAGGCTAATTATCTGTTTATAAACAGTAAATGGCTGATCCAGAACTAGAATCCCGTGCCCATTCCTCCACTCCAGGGCTCTCTCACAGTCACTAAACTGAGTGTATTAAGCCATTGCTTCAAAGGATTTTGTTCTCTTACAAAAATCAAGCACTTAACTCTTCTGTTATAGTGTAGACTTCTTAATTTATTATTTCCTTCTTAATTTATTATTTCCTTTTTAATCGCCCTTAGATAAATATGATACAGATTTTTAAACACTCTGAATGAAAAAGAAAAAAATGCCCAAAGAGCAGAATGCTAATCTTTTTACACAATCTCTACCTGTGTTCATTATTTTCAATTCCTAAAAAGAAAATGGCTGATCCAGCTTGAATTGGAAATAAAGTAAATGAAGACAAGGGCTTAAAAAATAATCAATTAATGAGCAATAGTATGACTAAATCAGATATGTAAGATATGTATATCTTTTCCTTTCTTTCTCACCATATCAACTAATTTGCTGTACTAGAGGATCACTGTACTCATAAATTAAATTTTGTAATCTAATCATGATAGATTATTTCACTTTCAACTTTTATTTTTAAGAGTATCAAAAATATTTCATTTATTAGACTAATACGTTATTGAAAATCTCTGCAAGTCCTGTGGAGAGACTGCTTCTTGTCTTTAATATCTTCACCTACAATCTCATGGGAAAAAAAACAATCAAGATACCATGAGAACACAGAAATAATCCCAGATGGATATTTAGAAAAACATCTTTGAAAAAAACGGCATGATTTTCATAGGGACTATTTCAATTCAAAGACATAGAGAAGGATTTTTAAATAGGATTTCCATTCTGTGATTCCCAAATCCTTAGCTATACCTATTCTAAAGGAAGAAACTGAATGGGGATTTTAAATATGCTTTTTTTAATAGATCATGAAAGTAAAGATATTACGCATGGTTCACTATAATGGAGAAACTAGTCACAAATCAGAAAATTAAAGTGGTTTTCTCAAGCATGGAAGTCAGATTTTAAAACAATACACAATGGTGCATACTAATTTTATTCATTTCTTTCTTTCAAATGCTTTGAAAGATACAGCTTCCTTTTGAAATTACAAAAAAAGCAACTTCTAGATATGAGATCAAGATAACCTTGATGGAATTAGATTCTGGTATATCTAATGCTGATATTAAAATTTACAGCATTTTTAAAAGTCAATCAAAATAGGTCCTAATTTCCATTTCTTATAAATGCCCCTGTCATACTGAATTATGACCAACCCTAACTATCTCACTTTAATTTAATTATCTCCTTAAAGATCCTATCCCTGTATATAGTCATATTCCTAAGGAGTACATAAGTATAGGAGTATATATGAACATGATTAGGGACACAATTCATTCCATTACATTTCTTTATCATCTTTTTCCTTCCTGTACCTTCTCTTCCCTTACTAAAAAGTTCAGTCACGAAGTCATCAGATGGGGCAGAACACTGAAAGGCCCTCAGAGCAGTGACACCCAATAGCAACAAGAATATCAAGCATCTGGGTTTGAGTTTCTAAATGTCATTTCTACTAATGGGACCCAGGGTATTTGGAGAAATGACTGGTTCCAAGACAAGGGCAGGGAAAATATAAGATGAACCTGGAACAAACATCTCATTGTGTTATAAAATAAGAAAGCAATCAAAAGATGAAGGAGACATCAAAAGAAGAGAGAAATCAATATGATATTCCGCTGGCTAAATAGAGATATTTGAGCATAGAAATAAGTGATATTAATAATACAACTCATAAAACAGAAAATCCTGAGTTTATATCAACAGAAATAAATAATGTTTGGTAAAGATGGAGACAAAGTATCTCCACACAAAATATATATTGATTATAAAGATAACCCCCTTATAACCTTACCAGCACATCCTTATGACTCAGGCGATGGAAGCAGCTAAGATACAATGTAAAAAATATGAAAAAAAAATCTTACTATAGAGAAGTCTGGCAGGTACTACCTTAATCAAGCAATCAAAGTCATCATTAGTAGAACAAGTTGAAATCATGTACCACTTGATATTATATACCATGAGAAGAATATTATCTCTGTGATATTCCCACCAAAAATGCATAACTTGAATCTCATCACAAAGAAACATCTGATAAAATCAAATTGAGAGATATTTTATAAAATAACTGGCCTGGAATCTTCGAAAATGTCAAGACATGAAAATATATTTAAGGCTGAGAATGGGTCCAAATGGAAGAAACTTCAAAACGCCTGACAATTAAATGTGATCTATGTTAGATCCTTGTTACACAAAGAACATTATTTGAATAGTTACTAAAATTGGAGTAGGATTAAAGAATTAAATGATATGATAATGTTAATGATAATGTTCCAAATTTGAAGGTGACACTGTGGCTATGTCGAGAACATCCTTGCGGTTGGGATGGGTTGATAAAAGCACACTACATATTTTAAGGATAATAGGACATAAGATTAAGTATCCTCAAATAATATGGGGGAAGAAATTCTTTGTACTATTCTTGCAAGTTTTATCTATGCTTATGACTGATTTTTAGGAAAAAAAATAAAGATTTAAAATAAACTAGGTTGGATATGCAAAACAGCATATCTATGCAAAATAGCAAAAAAAGAAATCATAGATAATAAGGATAATAAGACTGATACAGTGCTCTAAATTTTATATATCTAATAACAAGCAAAATTAAAAGAGAAATAGCAAACTGAGCAAAAGTATTTACAATACTTCGGATCTAAACCTAATCTTGTTCATAGAAGTAGTGTATGTAGTTGTGGATGCTGTATTTGGCCACCCTGATGGTCTCTTCAGGACTGAGGGACCCGTTACTCCTGTTTCTTGAAACTGTTAGCAACTGAATCATTCTTCAGAAATTGTACCAGCCAAAAAAAGCCATCTTGCTCAAGTGCATGCCTCCTTCTCAGGGACATTCTGCAGCCTTGGTCACTACAGAACCAAAAGTTCTAACACACAAGTGCCCTTCACTTAAAGTGAACAAACTCCAAAGGGTTACACCATCACCAGAAGAGTGGTGCACATTTGCAAATTTATCTTAACCTAACACCTCCTCTGTCCAGTACAACTTCCTTCAGTACACCATATATGTTGATACTAAGGAAAGTTTCCTGCAAATTCCTGCTTTCAAAAATCCATCTCAGAGTCTGTGTCCAGAGGACTCAACCTAAGACATCAGGAAAAACGGACTCACCTAAAAAGTCTTATTAATCAGTCTCCCTTTGCATAGTAAAGGGTACATTAACACCATTCTAATGAATTAGTTTCTGGGCAGAGCTTCCATAACAGATCATTAAAAGAGGAAAGATTCAGCATTCTTATTTCCCTTTACCCTTCCCTCTTCTCCCTACCTAGAATGTGGATATGATATACAACAGCAGAGTAGCCATCTTGGACTCATGCAGATGGCAGGAAAAAAAGCTAGAAAGGACCTAGAATTGCTACATAATCCTGGAGAGCCTCCCTGAAAATTCTTGCTAGGGAAATGAAAATTAAATCCCACTCTTAGCAACACTAAACATTTGGATCTTCTGTTACTCAAATACTAATGCATTTCTAAGAGATACATGAATCCACAATAATCTGAATATATTCATATCCTAATATGCTGTCCTCTTCTCCAGGAGTCACAACCACAGTGTCAACCAAATCACAATTAAGGTCTAAATCTAAGGCTTCTTCATCGATGAAGTCTAATGATTCTACTGAATCACTCCGGCCATCACAGTAGTGTATAGCACCATGAGTTGCCTCTACCCTATTTTATACAATGAAAATTTTTATTTCTTAGAAACTTTAGCACTGACAATAAAATTTCAAAGTACAATGAATATACTGACTCCACTTCTTATTTATTTTTTCCTTATAGGACTTTCACATCAAGAGAAGCTGAATGATATTTCCTGACAACCAGACAAGTTTTTGACAGAGAAGCAATACCTGTCCATATGATAATTATTCATAGCACAAAAGAAGCATATAAACCACTTCTAACTTGGCAAAATTTATTATCTATTTGAGATACTTGACAATTTCTATTATTTCTTATTTCATTGTCTAGAGATGACATGCATTCTTTGATTAAAAAATAATTTTGTTTTACTGCTATATTATAGCATAATCTTTTTTTCTATGATTTTTTTGTGATAGTTAAGGATCCAGATTTAAAACTAAACCATGTGTGGAGGTAACAATGACATAATTATACTGAGTTGACAGTCATAAGAACTGTTAACATGTGTGCATAGGATCATAACTTCATATACACAATGACAACTAGGTCATAAATATTTCCTATACCTGACAGACAACTTTTTCCATATTTCACTTAAATTGTAAATATATCAAGAGGAAAATGTACATCTTATAATTTCAAGAATTTGATATCAATATATTTAGATACAATCACAATACATCACTAAACAACTTCCTTTCTATCTTAACAGAGAATGGTCATCTTTTTAAAAGTTTAAAAATTAAATCTTTCAATATTTTTCTCTGTTCAGTCATGTAGCCTTCATAAGCCTTCCTTATCCCAAAATTATAAAACACTAATTTGCTAATAAACTCCTATAAGACTAAAATATTTAGTACTACTTAAACAGTAATATAAGATTTTTGTGGCACTAAATGGTCTAATTTTCATTTATTTCTAGTACATAAATTCAAATCATTTATAATTCTTTTTGTCTATGCCTGAGCAGTTTTCATGAAACCATGAAACCTCATGGAACAAAGTCAGTACAGTCAGAAAAAGAATTTAAGTCTAGTTTACTATATATCAGTTCTTGCTCACTGATGAGTCATTCATTTCCACTGAACTCGGTGCCTGTGTCCATCCTACCTCCAACTCCTACTGAGTTTCTATACATCACGGAACTCTATATATAATTCCAAGATTTCCTAAACTCTGCCTTCCAGGCAAATTCGGCCAATGGGAAACACTGGTAGAAGACTGGAGTACTGGGGCAGCAGTGAAGTCAGAGCATTTCTCCTCTATTTCTCGTGATACCAAAGGAGTGGCTGAGTTTCCTGCGTGGTTCCACCTCCATTAAGCTACCCCTACCTGAATTCTAGATCCTTCTAAAGAGTCCTAAATTTTTGGATATGTAAATACCACCTTTCCTACTATCCTTCTAATATGATAGAGGGAGTGATGTGCTGCTGTTTTTACTCTCTGGATTCCCTCTCCATCCTCTGTTTGGCTACTGAATTCTTTCATAACCTATACAACCAATTTCCTCAATTAAATTTCCATGAAAAGTCTAAAGTGGTTATATTGTTTGCTAGCTGGATTCTGACTGATACAGAACAGAACCTATGTCAAACATAGAAAGAGATTACTCTGTAATTCTTACTCCCCATTATAATTACTTTTAAGTAACTAAGAAAGAATAATGCTGAGAAGATAATTGGAGGAAATTCTATAAACAATATAGCAGAATGGATTAACTATCATATCACTTCTGAATATTTTATGATTATTACGAATAAGAACTGGGAATAGATAGTCCCATATGGACCATATTCTCTTCAAAATGTGAATACCTAAACACGGAGAAATATTGTTTTTAATTCGTCATCTAATTCTACATGATTAATTTTAACTAGGTTATATTACATGCCTAACCTCCATTAAAAACTACATGAATTTATTATTCACTAAAGTCATTCTACTGCCCAGAGATTCAGTTTCCTTAGTTCTATAGCTAGGAAAGTTAGACTAGATACATGGTTCTTAAAATCTGGGGGGACATTATCTCCTTTGAGAATCTGATGAAAGCTAAGGATTCTTTTTCCAGAAAAATAGAATTAGTGACAAAATTCTGCATACCACTTCAAGGATTCTCAGACTCTTTGAAGCTCATCCATGGTCCTTCAAATGGTCCATGGACTAAATGTTATGAGCCCAAGGACTAGGCCCTAGACATCTCCAAAGTTCCATCTGATCATTTTGGGAGTTTTCTTGTATCGGGTCAGGAAGATAAAACAGAAGAAAAATGATTTGAAAAGACTACCAAGGCTATCTTTGATGTTTCCCAATAGACTGAGCTGAGAAAACTTTACCCAGTCCTAGGACACACACTGTTTCCCACGTGCCTGAGATGAGATCATCTTCTTGGAGTTATCTACTTGCTGGCCAGCACACAAAGCAAGAAGGCCAGAGATGCGAGCTCACTGGGACTGACAATGGAGCAAGGCTGTCTGCCATTGCCTCCCCAGTCTGCGAAAAGGCAAAGATAAACCCTAGGGAAAGTAAAGAATGCTAATATTTCCAAACTTTTGGACAGAAATAGGAAACTTTAATTAAGCCCAGGTTTGACTCAGCTATTCCTACATCATGCATTTGGAAGGCTCTTCCTCCGTCTCCCACTCCTCTACTCTCTTCACTCCCATCCGTAGAACTCCTGGTCTCCATCTGTTTCTGAATTGCTTTCTGCATGGGCAGACATGCCAAAATCTAATGGCAATACTTTCTTTTCATGAAAAGCATGCATATTTCTGATCAAAAAGAAACGCTAACAATTCTAGAGCGCGTTATTCAGATAACAGAAAGAGCATCAGTTTTATATTTAAACTTGAAAAATACAGGCTTAATTCCTTTGTTTTGACATAATAAAAGTGTGTGATTTTAAAATCTCTGTTTTTATATTGTACAAAATGGTTGGTACTAACTATATTGGACTTCAGAAGAACTCAGATTTAAGTTTCGCCTTAAAACTTTCAGGTCTGCTATATTTTTATGACCTTAGTTAGCCTAAAGTCTCAAAATTGGGATAAATCACTTTTAATTGCATGATAGTTCTTAAAATTTTATTATTCAGTCTGCATTTATCAGGGAACATTGGTCCACAAGATGCTTTTCAAACAAAAAGAATAAGTATGTAAATAACTGGAGATCCTGCAAATCTCGGTAAATCTACTTTTACCCTATCCTTACACACGAACATTTTTATATGCTATGAGAAAACCTGTAATAAAGAAAGGGAGAAATGTGCTTAACTTTGATTCACCATTTCCTAAATATATTTGACCTCAGAAGTCTTTTATTTAATGGTACCTTTTGACAATCCATGAAGAACACATTCAGAAATACTGATCAACATATTAGCAAAAAAGTTGAAGGCTAAAAATTATTCTCAAAAATATAGATGTATTAAAAATTTGAAGGAGGTAGAGGTTTTTAGATAATGTGCAAATAAATGGGAAGAGATCAAGCATTTTGTGACACAAAGTCAACTCTAATCAAGTTAAAGGGTCTTAAGTAGATCTCTTAATAAGATACTACATTGTTCATCAAGGCCAGTCACGCTCTTGAAACTGGAAGAATAGGCTGAGAGGGGGCATTTCTAAGAGATCACCCTGCCACCTTCTACTTTATAGCAGTTAGCTAAACTCTATGGTACAGATGACCCCCTTGAACATAACTTCAGACCACATAAGAGTCAGAAGTAAGTGGGTTACACTTTCTTAAATCAGTAAAGGTTTTTCAGTAAAGCAAGGATATTAACTTCCTAGGGCTACTGTTTTAAAAAATATAGTAAACCATGTGGATTAAAACAACAGAAATGTATTGCCTCCCAATCCTAGATGCTAGAAGTCTGCAATCAAGGTGTCAGCAGAGCCACCCTCCCTCTGAAACCTGTAGGGAAAACTTCCAAGCCAAACTTGGATGGTTTTTCAGAAACTCCCTGCTTCTGGTGGTTTGATGACAATCTCTGGGGGTTTAGGCTTACTAGCTTCATCACATCAGTCCTCCATCTTCACATGTCATTCTGCCAGTGTCTTTGTCATCACATGTTTGTCTTCCTATAAGGATATCATCATCTTGGATTAGGGACCCATCCTACCCTGCTATAACCTCACCTTAAATAATTATATGTTCAACAATTCTATTTCAAATGTGTTCACATTCTGAGGTAGTAGGGGTTAGGATTTCAGCACTATTTTGGAGGAAGGAAACATTTAACCTGCAACAGAAGGACTCTGGGATTTACTCATATTTGATCTTATATAGAAGGCTTTCTCTGGGATATAAGTTCAGGATGAAAGTCTTTCCCAATACCTTCAGTAATGGAATTCATTGTCTTCTCAGTCATTTTTGTATGTAAGTATATTACAAATGATTGACTCTGGATTCTCATCCAGAATATTATACCCCTTAAATTATATTGATTGTGAGAGCAACTGTTTATTTCCTTTTTGCTCACTTAGCAATAATGCACTGTAGCTTTTTTTGACTCTCTCCATCTCAAAATTTTGAAGAGACATAAAGAGAGTGGCAAGAAAAGTCATGGAATACCTTTGGTTTTGCTATGCACCTAAATAGCTATCTTCCTAATTATATTCAGCTGGGAATGTTTGGGTGAAGGGTGAGGCTTGTGTGACAAAATCTTAATAAGGATCAATAGGGTAGCGCGAGAATATGACCCATGCCCAAACTTCAAAGTGAGCTCGGCGACTGGCCAATGCTAAGCACGAACTTGAATGTAACAGATGGTCTTTCTGGATGACAACTGCCTCCACCTGCACTCACTGTACCCAAGATGTACTGCCCTGGAATGCTGCTGTCTTTGCTTTGTTCTTGTCCACAGGGCTGTTCCTGCCCACTCCCTCCTCTGATACCCCCTATAAAAGAGCCCCTCTCCCATAAGTGGTGCAGTAGCTTTCTGGAAGCATGCCTGACCCACCACCATTGAAACCCCTTTTGAGTACAATAAAGGCCATGTTCTTGCCACCTGTGTGTCTAGTGATATCTTCGGACTATCTACTAGGTAGGGCATTACTCTACCAGAACATGGACACCTCCATAACAGTATCCAAAGAGAACAGAGAGCTCTAAATAGTTTTCTGAATCTGTGACTTTATGTTTAGTCACACGATATAGACATTTACCCTCCAACAGCCAGCACTATAAAATGAACTATGTGAGCACAGAACACCAGGAAAGGTATATGACTACAGGGAAAATGTAGAATGGTCATTGCCTCCTTACTCTAAATATCCTTTTCCCCATGTGTGCTCATTATTTATTGCATATAAAAAAGTACCACAAACATAATGACTTAAAATAACACAAACGTACTATCTCTTACTCAGTAGGTCAGGAATCCAAAAATGACATGGCTATATCTTTTGCTCAGGGTCTCACCATGTTGATATCAAAGTGTTAGCCAGGGTTACAGTTCTTACCTAATACAGAAGAACCTCTTGTAAGTTCATTGGTTGTTGGCAGAATTCATATCCTTGCAGTTGTAGAACTGAGTTTCTCAATTTCCTAGTAACTCTTACTCAGAGACTGTTTCCACCTCCTAGAGGCACTCTCAGCTCTTCACCACCATTGGCAGTTCAAACAGATGTTTACTTTCATACTGACCATCCAGGGCACAACTCTGACTTCCTCTTCTTTAACCAGAGTTAGAGAGTTTATATGATTAAGTCAGTCTCGCCCAGGATAATCTTCCTTTTGCTACAGAATATAACATAATCATGAGAGTGATATCTCATCCCAGTCCCAGCTCCCCCACACTCAAAGAGAAGGAAATTATACAAGGGTAGGGTTTACTGATGGCCATCTTAGAATTCTGCCTACACATTATTCAAGGTTTCTCTTGGACACGTTTATGGCTTTGGTTAGCATTATAATTTAGAAATATAAACAGTATAAAACTGACACCAGAAGCCATAAATTCCTCATCAGAAAAGTGTTCAAAATGCTTCTAAAAAATAACATGTTTTAGTTGTTCAAATTTATCTAAAAATCTCTGTGTGCCTTGGTGGCTCAGTGATTAAGTCTGCAGCACTGGCCAGCATAGCCTATGTACAGCCCAAGAACTGGGTCCGAAACCCAGGAGCATGGGCACGACCCAGGTGAACAACAAAACAAATTAATAAATGCTTTTCCGCCCCTCTCCTGCCTGCCTGTCTAACCACCTTCATACATGCCTGCTTCCTTTCTATTTAAAAAATGAAGTTATATATAAATCTGTCTTAAGCTGGTAACATCTGTGCTGGTCTTCATCTAAAAGATAATTTGAGGGATCAAGTTATACAACTCTGCAAAAGTGAAGGTGGGGATGGAGAAAAGTAGGGAGAATAGTATTTTTACAATTTTGTAGTTCAAAAAATGTTGTTTTAATTTTTACATATATTTAGATATAGGAGGAAACAAATCATTTTAAGACTAAGAACATCTGGAGTAATCTAAAAAGATTTAAGAATGACAGGAAACAACCTTTTATGCATGCACACATTACCTGTATTTTCTGGTAGCTAGTCATAAACACTTGTTACACACAATGAGTATCTGTTCTGTCTCATGTTACATGAAATCCCATGAACCAAAGTCCTCTACTCATTAGACTTCTGTTCAAAATGCCATCTTCCAGACTCTAGCCCCTTCCTCCCACACACTCACAAATCTTAAAAGTCAAGGCTTACCAAACCAGGACTCAAAAGTAATAACTGAAAGCCCTGTGATTTGGACTTTGAAACAATCTCATATCAGACAGAGAAAAGCATAAGGAGATACATACAAACTTTCACAATTTTTTCAGAGGACAAACTGTTCTAATAATCCTTTTATTGAAAAGGATAATAATATACATGAATATGTTTTACTATATATCCAAACATTATATTTTGTATATATTAAAATTTTCTATATTACAAACCCAAGTTTGGCAATCCTATTCCAACTTGCGTCATTTTGTGAAAGAGGTTCCAGAATACTGCCCAAAGCATTTTTACACAAAAATAAAATCCTACCTTGAGCACAGCAGAGAATTAAAAAAAAAAAGTAAAATACAGGAAAAGGCATTAATTCAGACATTTGGATTTCTGATGACTAGATCATGTTTATAATAAATTATAAGCATAATAATGAAGATGATAATTGGAGGAAACAACTTAATTTACTAATTAGATAAACAGTTTCATTTGGCTGCAGGTAATAGAAGACACAATTAATGGTGGTTTCAACCATAAGGCTATTTACTGTTAACATGACAAGAAGCCAGAGGTAGGTGGACTCAAGATGGATTTAGCCACTCAGTATCTTTGACAAAGACTCCGGCTCCTGTGATGCTTCCCAGCTGCCATCCTCAGCACCACAACAGTATCTTCACTCATGACTACAGAGTGGCTGCAACAGCTCTGAGCATCATCTCTGATTATTCCAAACTGCACAAAGAACAGAGAAAGTGGCTTCTCTCTCAGGAGGTTTTGCTAGTAAATTCACTGCTCATTGGAGGTTTTGTACTCTACTAAAAGAATGAACAGAGGACCTCATTAGCCTGAATGATTTACTTCTTCAGATTAAAAACAAGTTTGCTCCCAAATATTTGTTTCATATCCTCTGACCAGTAGGAGAAATTTCAAGACTACTCAGTTTCCTGCCAAGAGTTAATCTAGGACAAACTACTGACATATCTCCAAAATCAACACTAGAAAAACTATAGCTGCTGGAAAGAACACATATTGCAGCATGTAGAACAAATATAAAATTAAAGTACCAGAAGAGCATCGTGAAGTAAAAAAATAAGAAAAAATTTAAAAAATACACCCTAACTGGAAAAAAAAGAAAGCCCACCACCCCCATCCAAAAAAAAAAAAAATGAAAGCCCAAAAGACTGAAACCTAATATAAGCTGGTTTGATTGAGAGTTGAGAGGCTAAAGTCCCGTAGTCAGCAGTGTGAAGGAGCTGGTTCCTCACCTCACTATGTCCTGAGATACTCATCTCCTGGCTCTCCATCACAGGTATAAGTAGCAATCACCCAGGTCATTTGTGATCACATAGAGAAATATCAGGACAGTGAACAGAGACAGCCCGAGAACAGTGACTTGGAAAACAGTGACTGACCACCTGTCCTTAACACTGCAAACCCGATAGCCATGGATTATAACTTAGGAAACTATCTCCAATACTATTTCTCCCCCAAGGGCTTCAAGATAAATCCCTGACCAGATAGTGGGTGAGAGGAATGAAGTAAGAAGGCATTATCAAATAGGGTTCTGTGGCTCCTGAATTTCTCAGTTCCATGATGCCTAACTGGTTAGCACTCTAGAAAGTAGTCCTCATCCCCTCCCCAGTAATCATGACCACAAAGAATCGTTAGTAATTAAACCTCAGAAGAACAAGAATCCACAGGTTCAAATAGCAAGTAAGACATTCTTTAAGTGAATAAAATGAAAAACTTAGCATTTGAAGCAGAATGATTGAAACAGACAAATCAAGATTTAAATTAATCATGATAGATATTCTTTAGGAGTCAGGGGAGAATAAAATGAAACAAGAACATAAAAAAAATTTAACTCCAAATGGAAATATTAGATATAAAAGTAAAATATTCCAAATAAAGAGCATAGTGGATTGGGGTAATAGGAGTTATATACTTCAAAGGTGAACTGTAAAAAGACTAGGTTGAAAAGATCTCCAAGAGTCAAAAATAAGGATAAAATAATGAAAAGCTTGAGTTATAGAGGGAAAAATTAGAAGTAGCAACATCTATATAGCAAGAGTCTTAAAATGAGACAAAATTAAAAAATGAAGAAATAATGGGCATAAACGTCTTAGCATTAAAGAAAGAGGAAAGATCTTACTCATATTGAAAGGGTCAATTCTGTGCCAAAGCAACCAGAAAATACACACTGATATGTTAAAATGAAATTAAAATTTTAAAGACAACATTTAAAGATTACTTACAAAGCAACAGAATCATATTGATATCAGACTTCTCTGCAGCATGAATAAATTTAAAAATAACAACAATACTATTAAGTTGTTCCTTAAACTATTGGAGCAAAATATATGAATCTGGAATTTTATATTCATTAAAAGTGTCATTCACAATACTTTAGTTATATTTATATAACTTTTCAATGTCAGTATCGTAGTGACATAAAATGTTCCTCCTTTTGATTCTCCTGTTCTAACAACTGCATTCATCTATGGCCAAAAAATGCCTCCATCACAGTTGTGTAATCCAACACCATAGAAGAGGTCCAGAGGGAGTCTTGCCCAGCTGGACATTGGATAATAATCAGCAGGCCTCCATCTGGACAGTGGAACCAGCAAGAGATTGGAAACTGTCCACAGTCTCTATTGACCACAGTTGGAGAAGACCAGGAGAATGGTGATTTGGGTAGACGCCCACAGATGAAAGAAATTTGTAGAAGTCTAGTTTTTCTATGGGAGATACCAGCACTTCATCGCAGTGAGGGAGGAAAAAAGTTGATTTGGACGTATTAAAGAGGGAAAAAAGAAACTTTGCCAGCACTATCCCTTCTCCCATAATAATAAAGTTTAAAATCGAAGAATTCTGTGTTTTAACTGATAAACAACTCAAAATAGTTATTCGTTTGTTTTTTAAAAAAAGGAAAGGTGCATGCAGAAATGAAAGTGAGGAGACAGGCAGGAGGAAGAGAGAAGGGGAAGAAGTATTTACTTATTCTATTTACCTGTTCATCTTGAACCATAGTCCTTGGAATGTATACAGATTACCCTGGTTGGAGACCACAGACTAAACTGCTAAGCACTGGGGCACACCCAAAATAGTTGTTTTGAGTAAACTCAATGAACTACAAGAAAACACAGAAAAATAATTCAAAGAATCAGAAAAATAATTCATGAACAAAATGAAAATTTTAACAGAGATAGGAACAGCAAAAAAAACAAACTCTGAAGCTGAAGAATTTAACAAGTAAAGTCAAAAACCCAGTAAGGAGAAATTACTGCAGAATCAACCAACCAGAAGACAGAATCAGTGAGTCCAAAGAAAGGAACTTCTAAATAACTTAGAATAAGAAGAAAAAAGAAAAAAATAATAAAATAAAAAAAGAATGAAGAAAGCTGATGTGATCTTTGAGAGAAGTCAAAGGTATAATAATTAGAATAATATAAAGAAAGGAAGAAGGGAGCAGTCTACTAGTGAAAGAACACCAGAGAACTTCCCAAACCTAGGGAGAGATGCACAAGTTCACAAAGCTATTAAATCACTCTATTATTTCAATACAAAATGACCTTCTCCAAGATACATTATAATTAAACTGCCAAAACCAAAGATGTGAATTCAAAAAAGCAATGTGAAAAAAATTGTAACCTACAAAGGAATCTCCATTAGATTATCAGCAGCTTCCTCTGCAGAAAACCTAGGTCAGAAGAGAGTGAAATGACATACTCAATGTACTGAAAGAAAAAAACTGCCAGCCAAGAATATTCTTCTGGCAAAGCTATCCTTTACATATGAAAAAGAAATAATGACATTGGCAAACAAAAGCTAAGGGAGTTCATCTCCATAAGACATGTCTTGGAAGAAATGCTGAAAGGAATCCATAAAGTACAAATGAAAAGATACTAACATGAAACATGAAAATGTACGATACACTAAAAAAAGTTAGATTTAGAAAACTCTAATGCTCTAACTCTGTAGTATAGTGGCATGTTAACATTTAAGTATAGTATTGAGACTAAAGGAAAAGTACTTAAAATAATTATAACTAGTATAATTATTAACAAATAAACAAAATAAAAAGAGGTAAATTTTGACATCAAAAACATAAAAGGGGAGGAAAAAAAGGATAGGACTTTTGTATGGGAGCAAAGTAAAGTTGTTTTCCATGTTAATAGTACTGTTTTACTTATAAAATGTTTTAGGTAAGCCTCATGGTAACCACAAATGAAAAACCGATAGCAAATTCACAAAAAAAAAGAAAGGAATCAGAGTATGCCATTATGGAAAATCACTAATTCACAAAAGTAGAGAGAAACAGAAGGAAAAAGAAAAATGGAACTACAAAATATCCAGAAACAATGAATAAAATAGCACTAGTAAGTCCTTATAAATCAATAAATAATTTAAATGTAAATGAGTTGAATTCAGCAATCAAAAGATTGAGTAGTCAAATGGATTAAAAATAAGTGAATAAATAAATAAACAAGACCCACCCATCTGCTGCCTATAGGAGGTTCACTTTAGCTTTAAGGATACATAGATGCAAAGAGAAAGAATGGCACAAAGAAAGATATTTAAGTGAAAGATATATAAGTGAAAACCAAAAGAAAGCAAAGGAAGTAATAATTAAATAAGACAAAATGGAACAAAGACAAAAAAATGTCTTTTTATACTGATAAACTGGTTAATTCATCAAGAAGATAAAATACTGGTAAATATATATGTACCCAATACTGAATCACCTTAATATATTAAGCAAATACTGACAGATCTAAAGAGAGAAATAGATTAAAATAATAATAATAATCAGGGACTTTAATATCCCACTTCCAGCAATAGATCATTCAGACAGAAAATTAATGAAATATTGGACTTGAACCATACATTACACTATATGAACCTAAAAGAATTTATAAAACATTCCTTCCAACAGTAGAAGACACACTCTTCTTAAGTATACCTGGGACATTCTCCAGAATAGATTATATGACAATATATAAAACAAGTCTTAGCAAATTCAAGAAGATTGAAATCATACCAACTATCTTCCGACCACAATGGTATGAAACAAGAAGTTGACAAGAGCAAAGTTGGAAATCTTTCAAGCATGCAGAAACTACACAACAAACTACTGAGCAACCAATGGGTGAAAGAGTAAATCAAAAGGGAAATCAAAAAACATTTTTAAACAAATGAAAATGGAAGCACAACAAATCAAAACCTAAGTTATGCTACAAAAGAAGTTCTTAGCAAGAAGTTCACAGCAATACATAAATTTAAAAAAAAAAGAATGATATCAAATAAACAACATAACTTAACCCAATGAACTAGAAAAAAAGGAAAATAAATGTAAAGCCCAAAGTTAGCAGAAGGAAGAAATTAACAAAAGTCAGAGCACAAATTAATAAAACAGAGACCAGAAGACAAATACAAAGATCAATTAAACTAATGATTTTTTTAAAGATAAAGTTGACAAAACTCAAAATATTAAGGAGAGAAAAGACTCAAATAAATAAATAAAATAAAAATTGAAAGAGAAAACACTGTAACTGATAAAAGAAATATGAAAGGATTATAAATGTCTACTATAAACAATTATATGCCAATAAATTGAATAACCTAGAAGAAATAAATTCCTAGAAATATATAATCTACCAAGACTAAATCATGAAGAAATAAAAAAAATCTGAACATACCAATAAGTAAAGCAGATTGAACTAGTAATCAAATACCTCCTACACAGAAAAATCCATGACCAGATGAATTCACCATTGAATTCTACCAAATATTTAAGGAAAAATTAACACCAATCCTTTTCAAACTATCAAAAAAACTGAGCAAGAGGGAACACTCCCAAACTCATTTTCAGAGCCTAGCATTAGCATTTCCCTAATTAACATTAGAAAACTATATACCCCTAATGAATATAGATGGAAAAATTCTCAAGAAAATACTGCAAACCTCACTCAAAAACACATTAAAATGATCGTACTCCCTGATCACGGAAGATTTATTCATAGGATATAAGGATGGTTAAACACATACAAATCAATAAATGTGCTGTATCATATTAATAAAAATGAAGGATAAAAACCATATGATCAAGTCAAGGGCAGAATTCAACTCTTTTTTCAGGAAAAATAAAACTTTCAACAAACTGGGTTCAAAAAACATACCACAACAAAAAGGATATATATATATATATATATATATATATATATACACACACACATACACACAGCTGAAGGATGAACAACTTTTCTTCCAAGTTCAAAAACAAGAGAGAGTACCCACTCAACACTCTTATTCAACATTATACTGGAACGTCTAGCCAGATCGATTCAGCAAAATAAATAAAAGGCATCTGAATTGGAATGTGAAAAAACAAAATTATCCATTTGTAAGCCAGCCATGTTTTTCTATGTAAAAAATTCTAAATATTCCACCAAATAACTTTTTGAATTAATGAATAAATTTAGTAAAGTTTCTGTATATAAATCAACATACAGGTATCAGATGTGTTTTATTATGCTAAAAATAAAAAGAAATTTAAAACACTTTTATTCACAATAGCACATCAAAAATAATAAATTACTTATGAATATATTTAACCAAATGAAAGATCTGCACAATGAAAACTATAAAACTTTGATGTAAGAAACTGAAGAAAACACAAACAAGTGGAAAGATATTCTGTATTCATGAAGCAAAAGAATTTTACTAAAATATCTGTATTACCCAAATCCACCAAGATTGCAGGCAATTCTTATCAAAAAACAAAAATTATTATTTTTCACAGAAACAGAAAATTATCCTAAAAATGTTTATGGAAACACAAAGATCCCAAATAGTCAAAGCAATCCTGAGAAAAAAATAACAAAGTTGGAGGCATCACACTTCCTAATTTCAAAATACACTACAAAACTGCCATAGTCAAAAGAAAGCAGTACCAGCATAAAAAACAGACTAATGGAACAGAACAGAGAATCCAGAAATAAACCCTGCATAGACAATGCAAACTGTTATGCGACAATGGAACCATGAACACTCAATGAATAGTCTCTTCAATAAATGATGTTGGAAAAATTGGAAAACCACCTGCAGAAAAATGAAATTCAACCCCTATCTTATACTACTAACAATAATTAATTTAAAATAGATTAAAGACTTAAACATGAAACTGATAACATAAAACTCCTGGAAGCAAAATGATGAAGAAGCTGCTTGAATTTGGTTTTGGCAATGGTTTTTTTAATAAGCAACCAAAATCACAAATAGCAAAAACAAAAAATAAGCAAATGAGAGGAAATCAATCTACAATGCTTCTGCATAACAAAAGAAACAATAAGAAAATAAAAAGGCAACCTAATTAATGGGAGAAAATATTTGCAAAACATTTATCTGGTAAGAGTCAATATGCAAAAGATGTTGAAAATGTATCTCAATAGAAAAAATACGTATTAAATAATCAACAGAGAACTTGAATAGATATTTTTCCAAAGAAGGCATGCAAATGACCAACAAATACATGAAAAGATGCCTGATATCACTAATCATCAGAGAAATGAAATTCAAAATTATAGTGATTTCAACTCACACCTGTCAAAATGGTTATCATCAAAAAGTATTAACAAGGATGTAGAGAAAAGAGAATTCTCACGTTCTATTGGTGGTAATGCAATTTGGCTCAGCCACTATGGAAAACAGAATTCTTCAAAAATTAAAAATAAACTACCATATGATCCAGCAATCCCACTACTGTTTATATATATGAAAGAAATGAAGACAGAATATTACAAAGATATCCTCACTTACATGTTTATTGCAACCAAGACACAGAAATAACCTATGTGTTCATCAATGGAAGAGCAGATAAAGAAAATGTGGTACAAACTGCATATAGAATGGAATTTTATTCCGTCATGAGAAAGAAGGAAGTGATTTGAGACAATATTGAAGGACATTGAGGGCATTATGAAAAGGAGTAAGTCAGACAGAAAAAGACAAATACTGTATGGTATTCTATGTGTGGAATCAAAAAAGCTGAACTTGTAGAAACTAAGAATAGACTTCCTGGTCTAGTGGGACTAAAGCTAAGCTCCGCAGTTGGGTAAAACTATTGATTCATTTCCCTGTCTGAGTGTAACCATATTTCTGCCTTTCAGGTGGAGGCCAAGGAAAGAGCCGTCTTTAGCTGAATGCTTCTTACTAGGGTAGGGCACTATTGCCAAGATGAAACAACTCTACTCCTCACCTGAGTATAAAACACCTTTTTCCTAAATCTTATAGGGATTTATGTTCCCTTCTGAAAAGATGAGGAAAAAATTAGGAAATCCTAATAAAAAGCAGTGGCAATCTTAAGACTCTTTAATACTGATTTCATTTGTATCTCTTATATAAGAGCAGGAGCGTTTTAACATAAAGCTTAAAATCCACAGGATTATATGGAAGGATGTAGTCCGAATTGGGACATTTTATGAATATGAAAGCTGCAGAAATACTCATTAAAAAATTTCCTGTTTGAGAGGACAGAGTCAATGTGTCCTGGCCACCAATCCAGAATTCATTCCACTCTATGATGTGTATTTTCTGATAATGATGTATAGAAAGAGTTTTGAAGATAATTTTAAGGGAAATCTTACTAAAGTGATTCACAGCAAGCTAATTCAGAAACAAGCTCTCTGAACAATTAAAACACATCTGTGTCTCCCTATAAATCCATCAATGGTATTTACAACTTCACTTAAATAAACACAGAAGAAATAAATTACAATGAACTAATCAGAACTTCCTCCCTGGAATTTGTATTGCTGGCCCAATGTTTTTTCATTTACTTGTAAAAAAGTAACCTTAATGGTTATTAACATTTAGAATCAGAAATGAAATTTTGTTATCTTAAATGGTGAATGCAATATGTTACAGAGAAAGTAGGAAGAACCTAGTCTTAAAAAAGTGAGTTACACCTGCACAGGGACTCTCCATTATAAGTTAAACATCACATCACATCTTCATTTACAGGCTATCAGAATCCACAACGAGGCACTATAATGCTTTTTTAACTACTCCATTCAGGAAGCATTGCTATTATTTCATCATTTTGTGGTGAATTTTAAATGGAAGGAGGGGTCTAAATTACAAGCTTCATCAATGCAACATTGACCTTCTATCTTCTACTCCAAATTCCTCTGTTAACACACCAAACCTAGTGTAGTGTCAGTGCCAAAATAATAATCAGATAAAAACTAAAAGCAATGGCCTACAGCTGGAAAGGTGAGCAGCGGAAACTTATTCTTTGACTTAGAGGCATGTGTACTGATTAAAACAAATGATAAGAAAAAAATCTTCAGGTTTGGCTACAAATTTCCCAGTATGCTAGCCAACTTATGTCATCGACTAGCGTCTAAACTGAAGGGAAATTCCTGTACTGACTAGACAGCTGCTGTTCAACAATGAAAACTGTTGGAAATTGTTTCCTATCTCGTTATCCCTTAATCTCTTCCTATGAAACTGAGCCATAATCAGTTCATCAACTGACATATTTCACAAAGGCTTAAGGATGTCCTATTTTCTTCTAAAAAAATGTTTTAACTTGTCTGTTTATTTACTGTACTAAAGGTGCAGGTTATCTGCACCTTAATTCTTATAAGAAAGAATCACAGTTACAGAAGCCTCTTGAGACCATCAGTACTCCAACTGTGCCATCTGATGGTTGAGAAAAAAGAGAAAGACACTCATCCATTGTTCATCCTCAGCATATTACTGTTCCCCATTCTCATTACTAACCACAGTAATTTGTGGTCATTCATCAGTAACATAATAGGCACTCTAATAAAAATAATTGTTTTATTAACCCACAAAAATTATCCCTAAGTATTTTCAATTCTTATCTAAATGGTTCAATTTTAAAGAAATATTTGATAATAAAATTTGAAGTCAAAATATTTGGATGTTTTCTTACAGCTAATTGTGATTGCATATAATTCATTTGTTTATTCAACCACTCCTTTTATATAGATGTATTTACATATAATCACCATGTAATATCTCATCATTAGCATGTGTATCAATCAAGGTTTAACCAGAGAAGCAGAGCTAGTAGGAGATATGCATTAAGAGATATATTGCAAGGAATTGGCTCATGTGATTGAGAGTGCTGGCAAGGCAAATCCAAAATTCATAGGGCAGGCCATCAGAAAGAGTAGGATGGAACTCTTAAGCATGGGCTGAAGCTGTTATCCACAGACGGAATTTCTTGCCCTTTTAAAAAGTATTTTTACTGAGGTGTAACTAACATACAACATTATACTAGTTTCAGGTATAAAACATAAGGATTTGATATTTGTATATATTAACAAAATGATCACCACAATAAATCTAGTGAACATCCATCACCATACATAATTATAACAATTATTTTCCTTCTGATAAAAACCTTTAACATCTATTCTCTTAGCAACATCCAAATATACAAGAGTTTTATTAAATATAGTCCTCATGCTGTATATCATATCCCCATGAATTATTTCTTTTCAATCACCACTCTTTGAATACCCTTCACTGTTCTGAGAATTGACAAGCTTATTGCAAACAAGAGAGTAAATCACTGAGATGCCAAGTAAACTTATAAAAGAATTTTTTTCTTTCAACTAATGACAAGGACTGGATAGAAATAAATTAGCAATGCAACAGAAAGTGATTGCTTCGGGAATATGCAAGACAAGATAACCTTAGACTAAGCAGACAGGGAAAGACATTCAGAGGAATAATATTTAAGCCCAATCAAACCTGAATGACAAGACACAGGCAGACTAAGTATTCCAGCAGAGGCAGCAGAAAAAGGTTTGACCTGTGAGATGGCACACACTTTCCTTCTCTCCATGTAGCTCTTCTTTAAATGTCTGGATTTCTTTCCATCTACAGCCTGCCTCCTGGCAAAATAAGATGTAGATGGAATCTCTCCTGGGAGTTGAAGTCCTTCTACCCATCTTTTCTGTGTTTATAGTTTATTGATACCTAAGCTTATATCCCCAAATCACTCATCATTTTATTCTTCTTCTACCACCCAAACAGCTCTGCAACACAAAATGACACTATAATGCAATGCTAGCTGAACTCTTCCACAGAAACCCCCACTGCAGAGGGACATGAACTCATGCCTGTGAGGCCTTGCATGTGCTTGATCTGCCGCTGTAGGCTATGATGTGGGTATGGGAAATATAAGCTATAGGTCATGCTCTCAAAAACACATCTTTGTCCTTCAGGCAGCTGAGACAGCTAAGATGCACACTATACAAAGCCCAAGGACCCAGGTTCGAGACCCAGGGCTGAGGGTAATTAAAAAACAAAAAAGTATCATTTAATTAAGAAAAATCAGTGTACCAATAGTCATCGGAGAATCCTCAAGAAGATTTGCAGAACCCATGTGGTAAAGACCAATCACAGGATTAAATCACACTAAAAGGAATTCATATAAAGGAAACAGTATCATGAGTAGGTAATAACTTTATTTACCTAGACACGTTACTTTGTTTTTCAGTTTTACTTTCCTTCCTCAAAGGTGAGAATCACATCTAATACTTCTGCATAACTTTAAGTCCCACTTACATTTTTCAACATCCTGGAAGGTCTTATTTTTTATTGACTAAATGATTTTAAGTAAGACTAAGTTGCCATCATAACAGATAGCCAAGGACTTCATCAGACTCATGAAATGTACTTGATGCTAAATAATGAGGAAAAAAGGAACAACAGCATTCAGGTCTAATATATTCACACTGCCATTTGTTTACAAATACTTATGATTATCTCGTTAATCCTTACAGAGACTCTGAGGTGGTCATTGCTACTGATGACACAGAGAGTGAAACTGAGAGGCTTGGACTCTCCTGTGACTACCCAAGATAAAGGTAAACACAGTCCCACTCAGGCATTCTTGTTCTGAGTTTGTTCTCTCTATCAGGTTGCAACATGAATTAATGCAACATGTTTTTAGGTGCAGTAAGTGCAGAGTTGGTTTGACATCAGATAATCTTCAAAAGCAGTTTTAAGAGTGAATGGGGAAATGCGTTCTAAAAGTAGACCAAGAAAAATTAGGATGAAACGTCAGAGGCAGAACTACAGTGACTGTCAGCACACACCTCTCAACAGTCTAAAGAAGATTTCATAATTTTCCAAATTTACTTTAAAGTAGCGTTGATGTTATCAACTGCATAAATTGAAGGATATCAAACACAGCTATGGAGGATAATGTGACCACCATCAAGACACCTCCAAGGTGATTTGTTATAAAATAAAAGGTATGCTAAAAGATGGCTAGATTCAATTGAAGCTCCATAATCATATTAGCAGTCAATTCAGCACAACAGAACACAAGAATATTACCTCTGAAAAGGAAGGTATAAAATAAAACCAATTGTGATTCTTAAATGTATTCAAGACACCAGAAGTCAATAAAACAATAGATGAGCCATTGGTGATAGTGATTACATGATTACACAGATCCACTCTTCCTTCTCCTTATTATTCTTTCTCTTGATAAGTGTCTCTATTTTGATCGTGTACATTTATTACTTTTAGAATATAAAATACCTTTTAAAATAAAAGGTTTAGTTGATGAGATGTGTTGCAAAAATGTAAGACCATCAAGATTACCTGTGGTTTGTGCCCATTTCCACCAGGAAGGCTGTACACCTCAAATCCAAATTCCACTCTGCAATTTGAGACAAGCTCGCTACTTGCAACATTTCGAAGCTATTTGAGGCATTTCTGTTAAGATAAATATATTAAAAAATGCAATAAGTAATAAACATGGTGGTAAACTGTTTACATGGAGGCATTAAGTGACGCTCTCAAAAGTGATCAGTTGGAGAGAGCTGAGGAATAGAAGCTGCTTGTGTAGTCTATTCCCCCTGGAAAAAGTCAAGGACTCTGGACCCTAATAGCCCAAATGCAAACTGCATGTTCCAGGCAGGGAATTTAAACTTGTTTACAAGTGACTGGTAAAGAAATGAATTTTGAAAGAGCCTTTGATGAAACTTGGCTGGACTTTCTCAGGTCCGAGAGAGTGGAATCTGGGGCTTGTTTACACAGATTGGGATAAGGAGCTATTTACATTTCAAATACATATTTGATTTTGAAGGAATCAACTTCAGATGGTTTGAAGGTTTTATTTGGAGACCCAGCCAAAGAAAGAATACCATCCTCCAGTTTTGTTTAGCAGAAAGCAGTAGTGTTTTCACAGACATCTAGCATCCAAGGATCACCCAAGGAGCCAAAGAGCATTCAAGGGACAGTTGTACAAAAGCAAGGATTGTCCCACCTGAAAGTTCAATGACCTAACTAAACCACTGACAGAAGGACAAATATTTGATTCTACTTATCAAGGTACCCAGAGTAGTTAAATTCATAGAGACCTAAAATAGAATGATGGTTACTGGGGGCAAGGGGCACAGAGAGGAAATAGGAAAAACTAAGGTGTTATTATTTAATGGGTGCGGTTTCAGTTTTGCAAGATGAAAAGTTCAATAGATGGACAGGTTGATAGTTGTACAACAATGTAAATGTATATAGCACCATAGAATGGTGCATACAAATGATTAGGATGGTAAGTGTATTTTATGTGCATTTTAACCACAAAAAAAAATTGTTAAAAATACCATGGGTCTACCAACTGAGATATACTGAATCCCCACCTGCTCCAGAACCTGCCAAATTGAACATCAGAGTCAACAGTCTGATCACTTGGCACTAACCAAGAGTAGAGCTCTAGCAGGTAATTTTCACACAAAGCTCAATGTCATAGGGGCTAAAGTTCGTGAAAAATAACAAGTATGAGCTAGTACAGTTCAAACCCTTGTGAGATACTTGAAGAGATTTCATTTCTTTTGTTCTAAGAACTCAGAGAACACCTCGTTGAGTTCCAAATATAATTGTTTGTATAAAAGATCTTTTTAAATTACAAAACAATATATAAATAAGCTATCACACTTCTTATTCAATAGGCTCCTCCATTCTGTTTCTTCAAATTAAGATTTTCTACTACAAGCAGAATTGGAAGAAAATGGCTTTATTTGACCTAAAACCTCAGAACATAAAAGTTACTATATATTATGGAGCAAAAAAGCACACTAATTCTGCATGATGGCATGCACTCTCAAATTTTATGTTTACACTCCTAAAAATCAGTAGGGAAAACATGGTATATAAATAAAAATGTGAAGGTATTCAATTAAGCAATTTTCTAAAGCTATCCCAAGGAGGAGAAACGTATGGGAAAGTGTTCATTTGCAAACAAAACCAGGCTAATTAAGACATTTAGGCTTATTAGTGAGATAAGAAAAAATGTGACTAGACCAATAGCCCTGTCCTGCCTCCTTCCAGATAAAAAAAAGAATTAACTCCTGAAAAAGAAAACTCCTTGCTGTGTCATCTGGCAGAGTAATAGATACCTTTGCAATATGTAGAGGAAGAGAGTGAAAAGAGGATGAGATTCTATCCTAGTTCTGCAGTCCCTAAGCTGCATGATCTGAAAATGGGAATAAGGACACCATCTTGCACAGAAAGAGAAACAGCTTGCACATTTTATGAGACAAGAAAACAATTTTACTTTCTTCAAGAGTTTAGAGTACCCAGTGGCTGAGAATTAAAGCTGGATTCTGGGAGACATGTCCACACTGACTGACTTTAACAGGGCAATGATGATGCAATAGGCCTGGAACTCCTTCCCCACAATCACAAAGGACACAAGGCTGGAGAGACAGGCCCTCATCACCCTGGGCCCTCTGAAAGACTAGCGCTCAAGCACTTTTTAGAAAAAGGGCTTCATTTTTTTCTTAACTATCTGCCCTTTCAGAGCACTCTACTATGTACATTATTTTCACTTTATGTATTCATTAATTGATATATTTATTAGTCAAACTCTTATTATTTATTTAAACTTCCTTTATTTAAACTCTGATTTAAAATTTCCTGGGCCCTAGAATAAAGCAGCAAACACCCAGTTGGTTTTGGGGTTTGCGGGCGACTCAGGCACAGAATATACATGAAGGGCCTCCACTGAAGCCTCAGTGGCAGGGATGGAGGTCAGCAGCCTGGCAAAGGGATTGTGTCCTAAAGGTCCCACTAGTGGCCAACAGTAGGGAGGCCTCACTTACATTCCTGTTGGCGGTAACTAAAAACATTTTTTATGTTGTTCAGCATTAGACCCAATGCCTTATCCACAGTATGCTCACTTCTTCCTGGGGCCTATTCTGGTGATTACTATCAAATGGCCCTTTCCTTTAAATAACATTAGTCAACTCTTGTTTTCTTCCAAATGTTTCCCAACAAGGAACTTAGTAAAGCATTTATTAACTATAATATCTTAGTGATGGGTTACAAAAGCACTGGGTACAGAACGGGGACAGTCCCCCGTGAGATGAAAACATCCCATCCCCACTTCTGGGGTGATTGCATGGGGTCCTGTTTGAGCCAGGACAACTTACATCACTTATGGATTATAAGGCTGTGTTTCATTAGGAGATGGCTGGGAATTTATGTCAATCTGGATTCTGGTCAGGTTCGAGAAGCCAAGTGCTGACAATGGGTGAGACAATCTATGCCCAGCTCTCCTGGAATGAAAGAAAACAGCTGTGTTTATAGAAAACAGGTGGACATCATTAACATGATGGCCAAATATTCACTGGATAAAAAGTAATTTGTCTCCCTTAACAGGAGGCAAGGAGATGAGTCTGTCAGGGAATGCTCTTTAAAGTAGGGCCTAAAAATCTGGAAAAATTGAAAAGTTCTCTTCATTACTACTATGTCCCTGGAGTCCACAAGACTTTTTAACAATGACATATCTAATGGCGTTGATGCCATTTGTTTTGAGAAATAAGTGGAATTCCCTGATGTAATATTTTCCTTTATTTCAAATGTTATCCATTTGTCAGGACACTGTCTCAGCACCAGATGTCCACAACTACCTTCAGGATGGATCATCTCTCAGGCCAGGAGGGCATCTGTCAACTACCCAAGAGGGGAAAACCAGATGCACATTCCAACACTGTACATCAGAATAACTTCAAACATGCTAAGAATGTGCCATGACATCTGTTACAACCATTCCACTGTCGCCTAACTGATGTTTCCTCTTTGGCCCCCTAGGTGATGTCCTCTTCCCTTTCAAAGACCTTAAGTGCAGAGAGAAGGAGAAGGGGAGTCTAAATCTATAGTCAGGACTGTTCCTGCAGTATCTGGCATCCCACAGATCCTGTCACCTATTCATTCTAATTATTGGAAATGTTTCCAAAAATATGACTCTGTTCCTGCTACCATCATGCCTGGAAAATTAGAATACACTGCAAAAAATCTCACATATACTCCAAATTAACCATCTTATCTACTCCAAATAAACCTTCATACCATGTTTGCTTTTATTTAAAAAGAAAAATCATAATGTGTACACAGTTCATTTTGACACTTTCCAACTCAATAATCAACAATTTATTAACTAATTAACTACAATAAATAACAACAATCAAAAAAATGTTCCTGTGAAATCTAAGTGCCTTACCACAACATCAAATGTTGCCCCACTGTTAGTATCCTAAATGCCACAAGATATTAGGCACACTAACCAGGATTCACCTCAGGGCAAATAAATGCAGACACAGTTTAGCCTGGACAGTCTGATGAAGCAGGATTGGATTTCTGTAGACACTGGCGAGTTACCAGGTTTTCAGCAAAGACAGGGCCTTAAGCAAGTCTGGTTTTAAGTATAAATGAGGGACAAATGGAGAACAGTTGGGCAGGGTTTTGAGCAGCCTGGGCAAGGATATGGAGTCAAGGGTGATTGAGATACAAGGACCGACTGAGTCAAATGACAGGTGACCCTCAAGGGCAGCTTCAGAGCTTAACTTTGAACTTGCATACCTGAAGGAACTTCAAGTGGGAAGAGAGGGTTAAGCCACAGGCACACCCACACAAGTCAGTGAGTCAAAAAAGCAGGGTGAGTTCTCAGTAATAGGTAGATACTTCCCCAATTCCTGTAGGCTGCTGAGTTCTTCATATGCAAATATGTGCTCTCAAGGTAACAGATATAACTCTTTAGTTCCAGGACCAGATAAGAAGCACTAGGTTGGTGGCAAAGAATTTCTTCTTGCTTTTCTAAGGAGGGAGCTGTATCACAACCAACCTCATAGTTTGTCACCATATCTACTGTTACCCACTGGCAAAGGCTACCACATAGGTTCTAAATTTAATCATATATGAGAAAGGAACCCTAGCCCAGGAAGCTAATTTTACAGGCCTAAGGCATTTCACAGGAAACAGTGAAAACAGCAACTGAAGCGTAAGATCAAAATGGCAGCACACAAGAGAGAATGGTCATTCTGCTACCACTGCAAATTTCTAAATTTTGCAAGAAGACAGTAACCTCTCAAGCACCCTTTCTAAGGGTGAGAACAATATTGATTCTCCCCACAAATAAAGCCAGCAAGAAATTTCTCCGACTTGACTTTAAGTTTATTCATTGTGGTTTCTGGACAATTGGCAGTGATTAACATCTTGGAAAAGCTAAAACCAAGCTTTTGTTACTGTTGCTTGGTTGGTTGGTTGTTATTGTTTTGTTTAGTCTACACTCCTTGCATCATATACTACTGGATTTCTTCCATAACCTTTAGTAAGACTACATACTGGGCCCCTGGAATGTAATTTTTAACTAGTTTACTTGCTAATGTTATTGGTTGTAGGACCAATGCTATGAATATGTACTGATCTGTAGGTCTCTTTCTTTTAAAGGAGTTTGTTAAAGAGTTAGCATCAGAGACTCTGAAAGCCCTGAACCAACTCTTCTCATACATGTGAGTGACATAAAACCTTTATATGGAAACTGACAGACCCATCTCCCATTCTAAGCAGATTTTATCATGGATAAAGAGTTATCAAATGACAGAAGAGGGCAAGTCGTTTCAAGAACCACTGGAGTTGGGTGTTTTCTTTAAGTGCAATGGTTCTTACTCAAAAGAAATTTAGCCAACAGGATTTGTTGTGGTTACACTATTCCATGTCTAACAACAATGCTCCAAGACAGGAAAAGTTAGTATTTTTAAACCTACTTTATAGATAAAGAAACTAAAGTGACTATATTGTCAAATGTCACATGCCTGGGAAAAGCCAAAGCCAGAGTCAGAAAACTATGCCTTTTATTTTACCATGACATACTATCTCTTAAAAAATTTATACCAATTTTAAAATGCATTTACCATCCAATTCTCTCTCTCCAATTAAAGATTAAAATAGATTTTATGCATGTTAGATTACCTTTTGTGACTACCCAAGCAGTAAAATTCCAGAGATCTGAGAAAATGTTTAAATCTTGTTAAAATAAGAGTTAAGATCATCACTAATAGATTATAAATGAGACATTGCCCTTAGTTTCCAAGTATGTGTTTATTTTTAGGCAAAGGCCATGATCAAATTGGGAAACACCAAGTGGAAAAAACACCAGCGTTAATGTTATGAATCAAGAAAGCATAAAAAAAAAAAGAAAGAAAAGGCCACCATGACTGAATATTGTGACATGACATGATGTCATATGAATATTATTCAAATACCAGTAAACTTTTAAAGTAAAATGTTTAACAACTCATAGAATTAGATCTAGTTTCGCAATCATTTATTGGACTTAAGATACAACTTTTATTATTCTGACCTATTTCAATCTAACAAATGAATAGTATAGAAGACATAAACCCAAGTCTGTCTTTCAAAGAGCACTGGTATTTCCTTCAGTTTGTGAATATTTTTTAATACTAATTCATGTCAATAAAGTGATCTTTAAGATATGGAAGGTGGGAGGAATAAAGTAGTATAAGACATATCATTTAATAAGCTTTTAACTTAAGCAACCAAAAGCTTAGGCTCAATTGATTTAATCAACAAAGAATTTATTATCTCACATAGTAAGAAGTCAAATGCAAAACAACTCCAAGACTGATTGATTTAGCAGCTCCCTGGCACTATTAAGAATCATGTTCTCTCCCTTTATTTTTCTCAACTATTTTCAGCAGTTTCACTTCACCTACTGGCAAATGGAAGCCACAATTTCTAGACATTTTATTTTCATTACAAAGCCCAAACATGGACAAGAAACTGTTTCTTCTTATTTTATCAATGGGTTAAACTTTTCACAGAACTCCAACTGACTGTCCCTCTCATCCCATTGGCCAGAATTGGATCAGTTCCCCATGCCTACACCAATCAACATCAAGAAGAAAGGGGCCGCTATGATTGCACAAGACCGATGGTTCTTACTGGGACTGCACTTCCCACTTCCTCAGCATACTGTCCTACACTCCCCACACTACTCCTGCTCTCATGGGGCATCTAGAAATATTTGGGAGTATTTTAGTTGTCATATTGTTGGGAGATGCTTTGGAATTTAGACGAGATCAGGGATGTTAAAGGTCATGCAATGCATGAAAAGTAGCACAAAACAACTAGCCTACCAGAAATGCCTAAAGTATCCTGTTCCCACACTTAGAATCACCAGCAATGGCCTCTAGGGCTAGAAAAGCCTCCCCTTCACATACTACTGCGAAAGGAGGTTCTTGGAATTGGAATGCAAGACAGTGAGGACACTAAGGAGGTGAGAATATTGGAAGCATATTCAAGTACTCTATTCCTGAGTTCTTAGATTCACACATCATAAATCTGACAAGTTTTGTATGATTTTATAACAAGCAGCACTTCAAGCATAATACGTGTTGGAAAGACAATGTTCTGATTAAATAAAAGGATGGATGCAATGTCCTTCACACTTAATCCCTAGTATTTGGACAAGAATGGTAATTACCATGCCTACTGCTTCTCAGTTGTGAAACAGCAAGTTGTGCTCATCCCTAAATGGCTGCAGAAAGGTATACACTTTATTAATGAGTACCAACTTTTTTTCCATTGAAAGCAACAAGGCACTGTGAGGGTTGCTTTGGAATTTGGAGTACACCTGCACTAGGATGCCTGATAATAAAGGCTGCACAAAGGAAGTGGGCTAGGGAAGTTACACCTGGCTGGTAAACTAGCAAATCTTGTTTTGATTTATGGCAAGGGAAACAGGTCCTAAACTCTAACAGTTCTCCTTGTTTTCCTCTTCTGCCTCTCTTCTGTCTCTTGAAATGAGCCCTGAGCAACTCTGATGAAAGATTCTAGTTTATGGAAACAAAATCATTTTTATATATTTAAAGGCTGATCACATGGGAAATAAAAGACACAGCTCCAAGGAACTGGACCAGAATAAGTAGGTGAAAGTTATAAGATTATTTTCTAGCAGTTTTTCTAGAGATAGAATTATAGCCTTGGATAAGAATGAGGATGTAGGTTATCTAAACCTTTCAGAGGTATCTAACCTCTGAAAGAGAGAGTTAAAGAATTATGGATTAGATGATCTTTAACGTGCCAGGTGCCTCCTTGCCCAGGATTAAGTACCTCTAATGAAAGAACATGCTTTGGGGAAACAATTCCCACTCCTCCCTTACTAGTTATTTATTACAGGGTAAATTTCATCAGCTCTCTTCAGTTCAAATCCAAAAGATGAATCCTCTTTTATATCATTTTAAATAACTAGTTCATTGCAGTAGAAGTGAAATGCTTAGTATTTAAACAGAAAGAAAGTGGTTACAATGTCTTTCTCCTATTTAACTAATGTTCAAGCAACCTTCACTATTACTTGCTAAATATATAATAATATAATATGTTAAGAAAATTTTTCATAAATAAAATCCAAATTTGTTCAAATATTCTACCTAATGCAGAGTTTGGGCACCCATCCAAAAATCTTCTGAATCACATGCACTTCTTTAAGTACCCATCTTTTATAACCTCCGGTAATTTTTAGTATCTCTGGTCAGTAACTAAAAGCATCATCTCACATATTTAAAACACTCCCTTAGGAAATTAGCTATTTCACATTTCCATATTTCTGTCTTACACATAGATACATAAATACATACAT
Organism: Solenodon paradoxus; assembly: GCA_004363575.1. Taxonomy (NCBI): domain Eukaryota; kingdom Metazoa; phylum Chordata; class Mammalia; order Eulipotyphla; family Solenodontidae; genus Solenodon; species Solenodon paradoxus. Next base: position 367,107 of record RJWH01000061.1, on the reverse strand, counting down.
GTATATTTATGTATATATGTGTGTATGTGTGTATGTGTATATATATTCCTTAAAAGGAACTAAATTATTTTTCAGTGCACCAACTAAAAAAATAATATAAAATGTATGCTCATGTGGGATAATTTTACTAGCAATTCACTTCTCCCTTTTCTATTTAGGAATCTATTCTATTTAGGAATCTATTTCTGAAACAATGTGAGTACTTAGAAAGAGAATATTATTTAAGAAGACAATAATAAGTGATGAGATTCATAAGTTACCAAGACCATGCACTCATTATTTAATGAAACTTAACAAATATTTAGTCATCAAATACTTGATCAATAACTTCAACTATAATAAATGTACATAAAAGTTCCAACTATTTCTAAAATAGTGTTTGTCAAAAATGTTTCATCAACTTTAATAAAATCCACCACATAATGCTTCAAAAATACCTCTATTGAATTTGTGATTAAAAAAGAAATCTAGGCACACCCTGCAGGAGTAGTGGTTAGGCCAGCCACCTCCAAAGGAGTACAGTCCATATACATCCAAAGGATCAGGGTTCATGTCCTGAGTCCGTGGGGGAACAACAAATGGGAACAAATAAATAAATGCTTCCTCCTCTCTCTTCCTACCTGCCTGCTTACCTTCATTATTTCCTGAAGTGTGTACACCTGATTTCTAGACCTTGTTTGCTAAATACCATTTCAAACTACAAGTGGTATCTTGATATCAAGAAAAGTATAAGTTAATTCTGGAAAATCTATTGTGCCTGCAAGAAAGGAAGTTCTCAAAAGCTGACGATAAAATATCTAATGAACACAGGAACCAGCCTAACAGTGTTCTCAGTACCAAAAATTGCAATAATTTGCACATAAAAATGGGTCATGAAAGTTACAGACTATAGCTCACTAAACAAAAATAATACATGAGTTCATTCTGTTACCAAAACAAACAACATATTAACTAAGAGGAAAGTGTTATTTGAAGCAGAAAACTAATCACTGTAAATGAATGAAAGAGCAAGAAATTTACTCTTTTGCAATCGTTATACTAATAATTGATTTAGGCAAGAACTTTCACTGGATGCTAAAATCATTGCATGTAAGTTTATGGGAAACTTGCATGCAAGATTATTTGCAGTCTTAAAATGTCTCCCCACAGAAATTCCTTAATTACAAAAGAGGCAAATGATATTATAGTAGAGAAATCTAGAAGGTATCACCCTAGGAAGCTGACATTGGGTACTTTCTAGTATAAAACAGTGAGAAGGTCACACCATTTACACGGCAGTACTCTTATCAAAGACGCATAACCTGAATAAAAATGAAGAAGTGTCAGACAAAGTCAAAAAGAGACACATGCTAGGAAACAACTAGCCTGTCCTTTCTCAAAATATCAATCATAAAAGACATATGTGTATGTTCATATATATTCCAGAATAAAGATGATGAGAAAGATATCGCATGTCATAAATGATAATATTGGCACAGTTGGCAGATTCTGAAGAATTACATTAAGATAATATTGTATTGATTCTAACTCCTTAATGTGATCATTATACATATTTTGGTAGGAACAACTGCTGACTTTCAACTAGAAGAAGTACAGATGAGGGCTGACCTTTAGAAAAATTGACAAAATTTCAGTTTTTATTTAATTCAATGTACAACTTTTACTTTGAATAATTCTAGAAAACAAACATGTTCTAAAATTTCTCCCCATTTTTATGCAGTATGAATGATGAAAACTATATTCACTGAAGGTGATATTTTGATAATCATGTACATTTGATCACTTTACAATGTACACCTATATCAAAATATCACCTTAAATATAAAACTGGTATGCCTAAAATATGCACAATATACAATTTTTAATCATACTTCAATAAAACTGGTAGAATTTTTCAGAACAAATGTTGGTTCTCTATAATTATTCACAATAAATTTACATATTAAAGTAACTGAAAAACAATAAAACTAATTAGCAACTTCCTAGTATTTCTAAAACCCAGATCCATTCTGTACTTACCCTACTCAAAAGTTTTATTTCCTACCAAAATAAATTCCAATTTCTAGTCTTGCATTTGCTATCCTGCACAATTTCATACTAAAATACCCTTTTAGGCTTATTCTGAAAAGCACTTAGTTAACTCAAATCATCCCAGAAGTTGCATTTACGTGCCATATTCCAATCACAAATCCCCAAGCAAGTAACCTGCAGACTGAAATGGTAATTCTCCTCTTGATTGTGTAGGTAGCCCTGTAACTCCAAATAAGGAAAAAAAAATAACTATAGAGATAATGAAGAAATTAATCAACTATAGTATTAATTTGGGTGGAGGCAGACTAAGATTTAAAGATTTTATAAACACTAAACATGATCTGAAATACCAAATATCTGAAGTATGTAAGCTTGAATTATAATACTTATGATATTTATAAACCTACTCTAAATATATACTTATAAGATAGATTATGCTTGTTAAATGTCTATCTTGCACATGGAAATAATGTATCACATAAAGGAACACATGTACTAAGCTTCTAATGGTAAAAATAGTAAGTCTTGGGAATTTAAAATACGGCATGGTGATTATAGTTAATAATAATATATTGCATATTTGAAAGTTGCTGAGAGTAAATTTTAAAAGTTCTCATCACAAGAAAAGTAAAATTTTTAACTATATGAGGTGATGGATGTTAATTATTATGTGATTATTCCATAATATATACAAATATCAAATCATTATGTCATACTTATGAAATATAGTGTTATATGTCAATTATAACTCAATTTTAAGAGTGTACATGTACTATAATTTGCAAACAAAAGGAATTTTTTATGCTGGACATTCAATAAATTTTTCTAATGATTACATAATACTTAACAATAAATAGCCTTCTTGTTGTATACACTTTCTTGTCTTTGTCACAACCCGTATTTTCAGTATTAGTAGTTACATTACAAACACTTAATGAAAATGTCAGCTTTGAACTGGAGCTGCAGCAAATCAATCTAAAAAGGCTAACAGGCATCATATCCTAGATATGTATCAAACTCATTTTATGGAAGATAATTTACACAAAGATATTTGCCAAGTTTAGCATTCAATCAAGATTCACAGATTTTGTTTTTGAACTAAGTTTAATTCTTTGATGTTACAGTCTGGCAATCTGAAAGAAGTCAGAACTTTCTGAATCAGACTCAAAAGTGGACCGATTTAAGCAATCAGGAAAAAGTCATCATTCTTGGATCACATAACTTGGAAAAAGTAATCTGTAGGATTTTAAATATAAATTAAGACCCTGAAAACTCTGAGATTGCATATTGTGTAAATGAAAAGCATGGGAATTTCCATTTCTCCTCTAGTAGGAAGAGAATTTGGTTAGAGCTCTGTGTCTTATTTCACCTAAAGCATTTGAAAAAATTGAATGAATCCTCTAAATCGGTATTCATCATCAAACCACTGTGGCACATACCATTTAAAAGACATAACTTCAGAAAATGGGACTGAAAGATTACCTTTCCTACTTAGTAGAGGTGGAATTAATTGCTCTAAAAGTGGAAGACATTCTTTAATTTTGGCTTCTTTTACTATAGTTTCTCATAAATGAAAAGAGAAGCCATTCTTATTCCTTACTTTTTCCACATAAAAAGCAGAGAAACCTTACAAATTACATGGGTAATAAAATTAGAATTAATGTGCTCCAGGCAAAAATTTTATTTTGCTGATGGAGTGCTCATAAAGTAGTAATTTTATGTCCAAATTTCCAATTATTTGGAATAATTCACAATATTTCCTGCTTTTATATTATTCACAATCTCTGAGAGCAAGAGAAGCCAAATATAAATTTAACAAAGAATCTTTCCTGAAACTTGAAATATATATATTCAGTTCAATAAAAAAAAGACATAGTTGGACAAGAGTTAAATCATTCAAGAGATATAGTATATAAGAGATTTTAGAGAACTTTAAAAGAATGTGACAACATATTATTTCATTTAAGAAACATGCACATGAGGTTTCCTTCAATTATTCTGATATAACTGGTTTTCCTCATTTAGCAAGTGCATAAGGGTCAGAACCCTAAGCCACCTGGAAACATACATAGATAGACAGAGATAGATAATAGATTTAAAAATTACTCTTTATCAAAAAATTTAAGTAATTGAATACAGAATATGGAACATATGCACTTGATTATATTTCCCTGTGTAACAGCTTATATATACTTTTATTCTCTCTTTAATATAAGAGATTGAGATTTCATCATTTTTTTAGCAGAATAGCTTTTATTTAATAATTCGTTGATAAGCACTTAGGTTTTTCCAACCCTGGGCTATTGTAAAATAATACTGTGTGAACATAGGGGTGCATAGATCCCCTTGAATTAGTGTTTTATAATATATGTGATTAGAAAGTATATTATTTCTTCTTAGAAACAACATCTACAAGCAATATCCTTTAATGTAATCACTTGGAATTGTAACCATGTCTAAACGGAAATTTTAAAAGGTAAGTATTTTATTTCTAGAATCTCAAAGGCTAATCTTATAAGCTTGGCTGAAGAGTCCTTCTACATATCATTGTAATATTAAGGAGTATACACGCTATAAGATAGGGTCATCTGTACAGGACATATCAGCAATCTCTTCAATCATTTGCCATATCACACAATTTTATTAAAGGCAAAATGAACACCAAAAGCAAATTTGGAAGGGTAAAGGAATTATTAGAAGATGCATAAAGAGGGGCAGAGTTGAAAAAGAGAAAAGAAAGTCCTCTTTTTTCTTAGGAAATGTTCTATGGACTATTTTATGCCACCTAGAATCCATTGCTTCAGTGAATCTCTATCCAGCCACTATCCTTCACCACACTACTTTGCTATTGCATATCAGTGCATTTTATGGAATATTTCATCCTAGATAATATTCCTGGGGGTGCTTTTCATAAAGAAAAAAAATCCCATCTATGCCCTTTTGTCACATACCTCCTTAGGGTATCAATCCTTGGCTGGTCAAACACCATTGTTATCTAAACATTTATGATCTTACATAGAATATATAATCTTCCTTATTCATACCTGATTGCAAATTCTGCTCACTTTTGAATGTAAGGTACAACCATTGACATCTTATGTCATCTTTATAATTCAAGTTATAGTAGACATCATGGAAAGAAAGACACTCTTCTGTCATGTCCAAATTACCTTAAAAATCCAGAAATCCACCCAGTCTGCTAGGCAGATACTTGTTGATTGGCGGTAGGTGGAAGGAAGAAAGGACAACAGAGTCACTGACCAAGCAAATCCACACAAAGATCACAGAGAATAGTATGAAAATTACTTGAACCAGGACATTTAAAGATGGAAAATATCAAATGACAATACTATATTCAAAACCAAAATCAGAGAAAAACATATGCAACTTTAAGGTTGCCTATGAATGGGTAACGGCAGTTAATTCACATCAGTTCTGCATTCCGTGTGTTGTCATTCAGGCCAATCATGCAGGTGTCTTTACTTAGCTAGAAATTACCATAAAGAAATTGTTTGCTATTCTGATATTATCCATTCTCCTCACATTTCTTGCTCATGAACATCAACTTTCTATGACTGTTATTTCAACTAACTAAAGCTCTTGCCTCCCAGATTCATTGTTGTAAACCATCAGGCAAGTCTCTTCTCCTTCAGGAAATCACCCAAAAACAACTAGGGGAATGAGAAACAGAAAGTTAAGCTCCACCTTTAATAAAATTCAGAGACTTTTATAATTCCAAACATAATACATGAGGATAAACTGCCAAATGCATTAAAGATCAAACAGAGGCAGGGTTAGACGTCCAGAGAGGAAGTGTTCAGCTGAAGATCTTAAACAAAGCTGTCAAGCACAAGTCTTCAGAGCCAGTAGGACAACCTCAGAGGGTTATAAGCTGGATCAACAAGGAGCAGGGAAGGTAAAAGTAAACTAGGAAATCATTCATATGGGCCATGTTTTAGGAAGCTTTCAAAAGGTAAAGCAGAGAAGAGTCCATGTCTGACAGTGCTGTGGCAGCCAATCTCAGGTGGCTGGAAAGAAATAAAAGCTAAATAATTTACCCACACAGCCCTATGTGGTAAGGAATTTTGCTTGTAATGAAAATTTTCTGTGAGCTTGAAAAATTCCATTAACCCCTCTTTCACATAAACATCCCACAGAGTGTGGTACAGAGATAACACTAGTCATTTAAAGATGAGTTTCAAAAAATTAAAAAGAATCACTGGATAAACCTCACCAAAAAAGAGCAAAGGAAGTGAGCAGCACAGGATGGCACTTGGAAAATAAACGATGAAGAAACCTCACAAGAAACAGTTTTATGAAGGAGATTAATATGAAAGCAAGTTTTAATACTTAGCAAACTACGATAGTTACTTCTCTAAAGCAGTATCTCAAAGTACAGACACAAGAGTTCAAGCAAGATAATCCTTATAAAAATCCCAATGATTTTTTTTTGCCAAGATAGAAAAATTCAAGCTAAAGTTCACACGGACTAAAGCATTACCAAAAAAGAACATATCATTTCCTGATTTTGAAACTTTATTACAAAACTTTGGTGCTAGCGTAAAGACAGCTATTACACTAATAGAATAGAAAAGTAAGCCCAGAAATAATCCATCATATATATGGTAAAATGATTTTTGGAAAATGAGCCAAGACCATTGAATAATGAAATGTTTTCAATAAATGATTTTGGGGAAACAGATATTCATATGTAAAAGAATGAAGTTGGGCTCCTTATTCCAAATACAAAAATTAACTCAAAATGGATTAAACATTTAAAAGTAAGAGACTCTTAGAAGAAAAAAAGGAAACAGTGGTAAATCTACCATGTTATATAGAAATATAAATTTGCTATTATGTATATACCTCAAATCAAGTTAGTATTAAAATGCAATATCCCTTCAACAAAATCAATTAAGAAATAAAATATTTTTTTTAAATCTCAGAAGAAAACATAAGGAAAACTATTGCACTGAGTTTGGCAATGATTTTTTAGCTATGACACCAAAAACAGACGTCCACAAAAAAATATTTTTAAATCTTTTAACAAACTCATAGATCTAAGAGCAAAATAGTGGTGACCAGATGGGACAAGAGAAGGGGGCGGGTAAATGGGGTAAAAGGGATCAATAATATGGTTAAGGATGAAGGTAGATTTTTGATGGTGAACATACTGTAGTCTATACAGATGTTGATTTGTAACACTGCGCACCTGAAATTTATGTAATGCTATAAATCAATGTTACTTCAATTAAAAATTGTATAAGATTGATTACAACAAAATTTAAAACTTTTGTGCTTCAAATGACACTATCAACAGTATGAAAAAGCAACATATAGAACAGGAGAAAATATTTGTGAGTCACAGATCTGCTATATAATACACATATATTTGTTCTCCAGATCTGTATATGCAGATAGATACAGGATGTAAAAGCTTTCCTACAACTCAACAACAGCAATGAAATTTTAATGGCTTCTTTAATAAATATTTCTCCAAAGAAGATAAACAAATGGCCAATGAGCACACAAAAAGATGCACAACATAACTAGTCATTAAGGAAACACAAACCAAAATCAAAATGCTATACCACATCATACCCATTTGGATTACTATTACCAAAAACAGCAAGCATTGGTGAGGATGTAGAGAAAGTGAACATTTACACATTGCTGACGAGAATGGAGAATGGAAAATGGAAAAGCTGCCATGGAAAATAATATGGCAATTTCTCAATAAAATTAAACAGAATTCTCATGTGACCCAGTAATTCCTTTTCTGGGCATATACCAAAAAAATAAGCTCAACAGGTATTTGTACATCCATATTCATAGCAACATTTTTCACAACAGTCAAAATGTAGAGATATTCACATCAATAGATTAACAGATGAATCAAATGTGACACATATGCTCAATGAAATATGATTCAGCCTTAAAGAAGAAGGACACTGATACACGCTACAGCATGAATAAACCTTGAAGACATTTATGTTAAGTAAAATCAGTCACAAAACAGAAATACTGTTGATTACATTATATGCAGTACCTAGAGTATTCAAATTCAGACAGAGTAGTATGGTGGTTACCAGGAGCTGGGGGAGAAGAGACTAGGAAGTTTGGTTTGTTTTTTTTATGGATACAAATGTTTTGGCCTAAGTAGATGAAAATGTTGTGGATATGGATGGTTGTGATGATTACACAACAATGTGAATGCACTTAATGTCCCTGAACTGCACACTTTCTAAATGGTTAAAATGACAGATTTTATGTTAAATATATTTTACCACCATAAAAATGTGACTAGTTATAAATGACAAGTTCAGTAAATTAAGCACTAATAGAAGAGTCTATTAATGCCAATGTCAGAGTTATAAGTAGTCATAGGGAATGATTTAGAAAAATCAGTGATAAGAACAGGAGAGAAAACCAAATATTCTTTTAACTTAAATGTATTGAAAGAACAATGCATCATACATTATATAGGTTTAAGATGTGCATCTTTGTAAATCTGTATTTGTATACAACACACTATGTAACATCGACCATCTAATTCTATCCTTTACCATATAATTGACCCCTTTTTACTCAATTTGCCCACACCCCTCCCCCTTCCTTCTGGTAACAACTAATGTTATTCTATGATCTAAAAGTCTATTTTTGTTTGAGTTGGAGAATCAAGAAATTCTATTTCTCATCTCTTCCACTCCAATGTCTGCCTCATTCTTGTCTCTCCCCCAAGTCCTAATTTGTATCTCCTCTGTTTGGGAAAAGAGCCAAATGTCTAAAATCCTTTAGTCTCAGAGATCTGAGAATGAATATACTGGCCCACATCTACCAAATCAGCTGTGACAGTAGAGATATGTTGAGTGAACATGGGTGCTCCCACTATAATAACTTGAAGGGGGAAAGAAACTCCCCAATCTCATGGACATGCCTTACATAATATGTTCTATGCCAGGGATGAATGTAGCTATTCTGACCCCTTTCACCAAGGGTTCTGTCCCCTCATTGTAACTGGAGGCAACTGACTTAGCTAACACAACAATCGTCAGTTAATTCATGGCTTCCTAGGATGACACTATTTGTATTTTCAGAGAACTTTCTGGATAGAATTCTTTATTTCTCTATACTATTATAAATAATTTAAGACAAACACTTTTCTACACCCTTCAAATCATGCCATGTGGAAAAAGTGACACTGGAAAGTGAGTTTGGGTCAGTTATGTTTGACAAACATTTGAAAGGGATAATTCTAGGGCCAAAAATTAAAGATTTAAAATTAGATATATATAATTTTAGTAAAAATATCATACCCATCATCATGCTATATAAATTCCATTACTGTAGTAAAAGAATAAGGCTTCAAAGTAGTAAAACATGTATTATTAAATTAACTACAAAAAATGGTTTCCATAGAAAAAGAAACGAAAACAATACAAGGGGCAAAGAGGAAAGAGTCTGAAAAAAATCAATGCCAGATGATGAAAGCTCAATACTAACGAAAGAAAAAAAATGGTGCACAGATGGCTCAAGAGCACAACAGAATCAGCAAAATAAAATTAAGGGATAGAGACTAAGCCTATACTGTTCCCAATTTTTCAGGAAAGCTATCTTTATTGAATTACAAAATAGCCAACTAAGGGGCCCACCTCAATAATTACCAATCTGGGCACTTGGGCATACCCTGATGGTCTAGCAGTTTAGTTCACTGTGGCGCAGTTTGCATACATCCCAAGGTTCCCAGTTCAAGACCTATGGCCCAGGAAAGCAACCAAGATGAACAACTAAATAAAACAAAGTAATTCTCCTCTCCCAGCCTGCCTAACTCTGCTCATCTTCATTCCTACCTATACCTCTCCACTAAAAAAAAAAAAAATATGGGCACTAGGATCATAATGTTAAATTCAAATCTGACTTCTGACTTTTGGGAAACTATGCAACATTGGAAAAGCACTCACCCTAAATTCATCTGTAAACTAGGGAAAGTATAATAAGTAAATTTCCCATTTGGTCACTGGGTGGATTAAGGGGTAACACATGTAAATCTCTTGGTTTACATTAAGTACTAAACTTATTTCAAGAAATAATGACTCACCATTTTAAAAGAATGTTAATGAGTCAAATATGGAATTATGTCCCAGATCATGTTATTCTATTTTTAATTTAATTAAAGGAACACTGCACTATAATAGTACTATAGAAGGTCACATTATTTTTAAATGAGTACTAGAATGATTGTATCATCAAACTCCAGTTTTTATTCTGAATCAAAGGAATCGTGATGAAAAACACAAGACTTAATCTTGGTCCATAGGGTCCCAAGGAAGTCAAGCGAATACTACCAGGTGGCAGGGTAGTGTAGTGGCTGGAAGCACGCAGACTACTGGAATCTGAGTGCAGGCTCTCACCTACTATCATGTGAGATGTAGATACATAGACATACATATACATAAACATACATGTATATATATGTATTTATATATCTTCATGATGGCAGCATCTTCTCATCTGGAACACTGTACTTACAAAGCATTTGGAAGGATTTCTGGCATAAAATATGTAAAGAACTTAGACTATTAGGTACATAGTAGGCAAGCAAGCAATCTGCTGCTACAAGGGACATATGCTGGTCACGAAGACCTGTCACAATGGAAAGAGGACTGGATGGATGTAATGGAAGAACCAATAACAATGCCATACAATGCCATATGATGATGTTTCTTTTTCACAAAAACACTTGGAGTTAATAATGCAAGATTATTAAGCATTTGTCATCAATATCTTGGTGTTCCTTTACCAGTAGATAAATTATACTGAGGAAATAAAAATGAAACACTTGGATGCTCCTGCTCAATACCCCTTAGTTTGGAACTGGGATGGCCTGTTTCCTCCACATCTATTAACAGTAGAGAGGTTCTTGCTATTAAGTGTACTGGATGAAGAAAGAGGTCAATGATTTGATGTCTCCAGCCCACCATTTCTTTCCCAAGGATACAACAAAAAGACACATACACACACACACACGCACGGATGCACACACACACAGATGCACACAAGCAGAGTTCTCTGAAGTACTCGTCTTGCCATGCCCTCAGAATTTGGTTTGGGATGTAGGAGAAACTTTCTTTGTCTTCCATTTCAATCAGTGAGATTGCTAGGTAGTGAGTCAGCCATGAGCGGGGAAGCAGGGGGAACAGGAACAGAAGCAGTCCTCCAATTGAAAGGCAACAGACCACTAGTGGCACTAGTGGTGAAGCCCTCCAATCAGTTTAAAAAGGGAAATACTAACAGACTAATCAAAACCCTTGTCCCATCTCAGGTTGCCAGACTCCTTAAAAACACCAGCCTGAAGCTCCTAGTGGTCAGTTCCCCTTGTGGAATATGACCTGATCTTATTCTGTCTCTTAAAGTGTGTAGTATCTTCAATAAATCTCACTTGCTTTTGCTTACTACTAACTGTGTCACTTTTTTTGTTTCTGGAGCAGGTGGATCTGACGAAATCTTCTCTTGGACTCACAAGAACCCTGAAGTGAGACACCAAGACCCTCACGCTAGCAAGATCAGGGGCCCCAGAATTCTTCATAGAACTCTATTTTCAACACAAAGCTGAAGACCATGCAATCAATATCTAATATTGTTCAGCACAGTCTTGAATAGACAATTAAAAATTGGTAAGAACCTTTCTTTGATTGGTCTCTGTTTCCTGGTGTCCTGAAACTTCTGTCACTTTGCAGAGTTAGACTTGGCCAAAAAAGAGAAATATCCCTCTTTGGGGCAGCATCAAAACATCCTGGATACAGGAAATCTGAGTTTTAACCCCCCACACTGACTTTCACCCTATCACTTAACCTTTCAACATTAGTTTTTGGCTTCTTTACAAGAAAACTTAGGTGAGGGAGTCAATTCTGTGTTGACAATAAATATAATTCCCTGCTAGAGCTTCTCAACCTAGGAACTGACAGAGATGAAAACTTTGACCAGGGAGAAGCTTAAATGGCTAGTCTTAGTGGCATTTTGTATGGGAAGGAATCCCCACCACCCCGTTTCCATGTGTCCTGTTTAGGTGTCTGAGAGGACTCTAACACCATTCAAGAAGGTAATGAATTAAGCTTCTCATGGAGAGGGGAGAGCTATTCCTTTTGACTCTGACATTCAAATTCCTACTTTCAATGTGGCCTGTGTAAAAACCACTATTTTCACACAGGTCTCACAGGAAGGCAGGATTCTCACCATACGGTTGTAACTCTTCCTTAAGTTCCCTTCAGTACCATTCCAGTCAAAACATTTAAAACTGCCAACATCCAAGAAGCAAAAAGTGGAGAATAAATAGGCAACTAGATAATTCGGTTTATGGTGTATAATTCACTTGCTTCAGCCTCCTCCCTACTTCCATGCTTTCCTTTGTATAGCAGAGGCCATCTTAAACACCTCCTGCCTGGGTGCACCCTCAAGCATGTTTAACTATCCCCGAATACATACCCCAAATGGCAAGACCCAGAGAAAGGCAAGAGTTTCTTACAACCTCCTAACCCCTGGTTTCAGTTTTACTTTCTGAGGACTCACAACTTCCCCAGAACATGGGCCTGGGGAAGGACTACCCACTTCAAGGAGATGCAACCCTTATTCTAGGACGTTCCTCAGGAGGAAAATTACAGCACAATCCTAAAGGATTCCCTTTAGGAAAGGGAAGAAGAGAGCAAGTGGGCCCTTTGGAGGGGCAGTCCCCTCATTATAATATCAAACACAGTGATGTGCTTCCCTATTAGAATATTTCTAGACAGTTCTCCAAAATGAGAGGAGTTTCTTGGATTCTCACAAAACATTTTTATACAGATAAGCTACCTCACGATGAAAAAGAACTCGTGGGAGTCTGGTGCTGTATGGTGGAGATGGGCTTCGAGAAGCCTGGCAACCAAACTCCACTAACAAGTGCAGTTTGTTATCTTTTTGATAACATTTGTTCTTCTCCATCTGCGATTATAAAAGAAGCAGCATTGAGAGGGGAAAAAAAACACTTAAAGCACAAAGGAAAAGGAAGTGGGAAAAGATAGTAACAAATATGTTAGAGGATTAATGGAGACTCTGATTCCATTAGGAGATTAAAATTCCACAAATTCTAGGTCAAACTTTTCATGCCAGAACATATTCCCTAGCCAAAACAGACTAGGTGTATGACAGCAGTTACAGAGATATAGTAACTCTAAGCTGTCCAAAAGATAATGATCTCTCAGGTTTTGAAAATCAGAATGTAACTTTTATAAATTCAAAAAGCAGCTCTCACTCCAGGCATTTTTACTCTAAAAATAACAAATTATTCATAAATTACATGCCAAAGACAAGAATGCATCCTAAAAAACTTGGGGTAATAGGAGTTAGCAGAATGTTTTAATAATTTTATTATCTTTTTGAACAGAAAGACGAAAAGGGCACTCATCTCATTTCATTTTTAGTACACAAGAGGAATTTTTTAATTAGGGAACTATTTGGGGCAAGTTTTCTTTGTTGTAGTCCTTCCCTGCCCCCTAGTGGACATATATTTTAATTTTTTTTCAGTTTTATTTTGATATATGACAAATTTAAATTGCATATATTTTAAAATGTGATGGTTTGATTAGCATTATAAAACAATTACCAGAATCAAGTTAATTAGCACATATATCACCTCATATAGTTACTCTTTATTTTTGGGGGTGTAATGAGAACACTTAAGATCTCTCAGCAAATTTCAAGCATACAATATAGCATTATTAACTACAGTCATCATGCAGTAAATCAGATCTCTAGAACTTACTCATAACTAAAAGTTTGTAACCTTTAATCCATTTTCCCCACTCTCAGTCCCTGGTAATCACAGTTCTACTCTCTGGTTCTATGAGTTTTACTTTATTTTGTCACTAGGAATATTTGGCTGTTAGTTTCCACCAGTAGAGCAACTATTGTATTTTATGCCTATCATAAACCTCAAAATCAAAATAATACACATACTTGACTATGTGATAAGTCATTTTAGCACTTAATCATTTTAGTTCTTAACACATTATATACTAACAAAATAGCTTTTGCCAAAACATTTTCCCTGCAAAACTCCCAGAGAGAAACACTCTAAGGTAAAGGATATTCATGTACTGATTTGGAAAGCAGACTATCATGCCTTCTTTTAGAATTCAGACTATACATTTCCTTATTAAAGAAAAAGTCTGCTTGCCCTTGTGGACTGGAAGTTAATTCAGTCACCTCCGAATAAGCATGGGCCACAGACCCCTGGATTTGAGTCCTGGGTGCAGGCAGGGAAAAACCAGTGTGAACAACTAAATGAAAATAAAATAAAATGCTTCTTCCTCTCTCAAAAAATAGTAAATTCTACATCAATAACACTTAGTGATTTCCTAAATTTTGCCATTAAATACTTTGTTCACATTCAACCTGCTAGCATTGTTGTCTCCTGAGAATGGCTAAGAATTTCCTTCCTTGCTCTTCTTCCTTTGTCACACTTATTTATTCTCTTATTATCAACTTAGCTATTTCATTTGACTCAGGTTGCCAAGTAGTGGTCTACATTCCTTACTAGGATTCCCACAGGTTCTCAAAATCAAACCTCGAAGTATACTCAGCCGGGAAAGGGAATGAACGTTAATACATAAAACAACTTGGATGATCTTAAGGATGTTATAATGAATGGGGAAAAAAACTCAGGTCACATACTCTATGATTCAGTTTATATAATGCAATGACAATTACAGAGGTGGAGAACAGATACATGGTCGCCAGATACATGGGATTAAGGAAAGAGAGGAAGCCTGTGACCATAAAGCAGCATGAGGGGATTGTTTGTGATAATGAAACAGATCTGTATTTTTTTAAATTTCTCATGGGAAGATAGGTTCTTTTGTCTTTTTCCCAGCTTATCATAATTTGCTATATATATATATATTATGAAATAGTTACCACATATGGTTAGTTAACACATCCATCACCTTACATAACTATACGTGGGTGTATATGTGTGTTGTGAGTGTATGGTGAGAAATTTTAAGATCTACTCTCAACAAATTTCACAAACAAAATACAGTACTGCTAACAACAGCCACCATGCTGTATATTACATCCCCAGAACATATTCATTTTATAACTGGAAGTGTGTACCTTGTGATCAGCTTCACCACTGCCCTAACACACTCCTGGCAAACACTAATCTATTCTGAGTTTGGAGCTTTTTAAGACTCCATATGTAAGTGTTTGTCTCCCTGTGTCTGACTTACTTCTCTTAGCAACGCCCTCAAGTTTCACAGATCTGTATCTTCACTGCAATGATGGTTATTCAAATCTTTATGTCTTTGGGTTACTCTAACAAAGTATCATAAACTGGGTAGCTTATAAATCACAAACACTTATTTTCACAATTCTGGAGACTTGAAAGTCCCAGATAAAGGCACCAGTAGATTTAGTATCTGGTTAGGGCCTGCTTCCTCACTCACAGATGACCATTTTTCACTCTAACACCTCACATCATAGAAGAGCCAAAGGGCTTCTCTCAAGTCTCTTTGTCAGGGCACCAACCTACTCATGACCTAATCACCTCCTAAAATTCCCACTGCCTAATACCATCACCTTAGGGGTTAGTTTCCAACACATTATTTTTATATATTTTTAACACTTATTAAATATTTATTAAAGTAACTTAGATTTACAAAATAATATAAGCCCATATGTGTAAATTCACCATTTGTCAAATATGCGACAACACACCATGCCTATTACCAAATTACCAAAAGCCCTTCACCATTTTCAATTGGACCCCCATCACCACTTGATCTCAGTCCCCTACCCCATTCACTGCTAGTAACCTCAGTTCTAATGTCAGTGCCCAAGGATTGGGTTTTGTTTTATCTGATCATTTACTTTGTTTCTTTATATCACATATAAGTGAGATAATCTGGCTTTTTTCTTCCTCCTTCTGACTTACGCCACTTAGCATAATCCTAGAACTAGAGGTTCATCCATGTTATCATAAATGACAGGATTACCTTCTTTATAGGGCTGTGTAGTATTCCACAGTGTACGTATATGTGTATTGATATATACAAATAGATATAGATATATTTATATATATCACATCTTATTTATCCATATATCTGACAATGGGTACATAGGCAGTTTCCAATTCTTGGGTCTTTCATAATGCTGCAATAAACATAGGGGTGCATATATCTCTGTGAATTCATGTACTGCGAGGTTTTGGAGTAAATACTGAGAAGTGGAATAACAAGATCATATTGAATTTTCATTCTCAATTTTTTGAGGAATCACTATACTGCTTTCATAAAGTTTGCACCAACTTATATTCCCATTAACAGTACAAAACTTGCTCTTTTTTCCACATCCTCAAAAACATTTATGGTTTCCAGACTTTTGGATAATAGCCATTATCACAGGTGTGAGATGATATCTCACTGTTGCTTTGATTTGCATTTTCCTGATAACAAATGAGGAAGAATATTTTTCATGTAAGTGGCCCATCTGTATGTCTTCTTTGGAGAAATGTTTGTTCAATTCTTCTGCCCATTTTTACATTGACCAAGATATGATTTTTATGGAGATATATTCAATCAGACCATAGAATTATATATGTGATAAAGTGTCATTGAATGCTACGCAAAAACATACAAGAAAATGAATGTATTTAAAAATATGAAGACAGGGTTTAGTCTAGTCAATTATATTGTGCCAATCAATATCTTTGCTTCTATAATGTGATATAGTGATTTAAGATGTCACTACATGGGAAAATTAGGGTAAAAGCACATCAGACTATTATACTATTTTACAACTTCTTGTAAGTCTACAATTATTTCTAAATTAAAAGTTGTTAAAAATAAAATCCTGTGGTGCACAACAAGCTTGTAAGATAGTCTTTTGTATTTTCTAAGTTCCTCTAGATTACAAAAGAACAAGAACAGGAGTATAAACTTATATACGAATAATTAGGTTACATGCTGTTATTCTTCGCATTGTCAAATTACTTGAGGGATAAAACTATATGCTACAGATGGAAAAAGATAACATAATCTAAAATGGAATCGCCAATCACACACACATTCTCTTTCTCCAATCTTTCATCTTCATCTCAATAAACATTTCTCCCCCATCTCCTAGCTGCTAAAGCCAACTTTTTTTTTTATTCCCTTCCTCCTCATTCCTATATTCAATCTATTCCTAAGTCTTCCTGTCAATATCTCTAAAATACCCCATCTATATTTTTTAAAAATATCCAAAAGGAAACTAAAATTCAAATAAGACTGAGACAGTGTGATGATAAATGGGAGAAAAATCAGGGCAGTTTGCAGAAATAGAAAGTAAAGGAAAAAGATTAGGAAGTAGAGGGGTGAATAGTGTCAAATGCTACTAAGATATTAAGAAGAGAAAGGACAAAATTGTTCATTTGGTGAAGAGAAAAAGAAGAGAGTTGGTCATCTTATTTAAGTATCTTTTACAGATTTCAGTGGTGTGAACAGGTGAGAAATGAGATCATGGAGATAATAATATAGAAATTTCTATAAAGAAGTCAAGCCATGAAACACAGTTCATGATAGCCAAGACATGAAAACAACCTAAAATGCCTAACAACAGTTGACTGGATAAAGAAGCTGTGGTATATACACTCAATGGAATTCCATGCAGTTCCTAAAAAAATGAAATTGTCCCCTTTGCCCTTTCCAATCTGGATTGGAAGGAGTTGTTTTAAGTGAAAGAAGTCAGAAAGAAAAAAGAGAAATACAGGATGGTTTCATTCATATGTGGGATATAGTGAAATGAAACAAGTAAATAGATAAAGTCCAGCAAAAACTCTCAGGACACAAGACGATAAGTGCCAGCAGGTGGAGAGGGGCTGGAAAGAAGGGAAAAGGTGGGGATAAGGGACACTGGAATTCTGGTGGTGGGTGTAGTGTTAAATATAGACTGAAATGCAATGTCAATATTAAAAATGAATGTAGCATTTTAAATAAAAGAGAATAAATACTAATAATTTTTTAAAAAGAAGTCAGGTTATGAAAGAAGAGATAATCATAACTGACTATTAGCTAAAACTAAGAAGAATAGAAACCTTCTTCTTCCCATAGACTTGGGCAAGAGCACCATGAAATTATATAATTCAGTAAGGGGCTACAGAGCTTCATCTGTTCATATCTTTATACATTGTGGTTAACTTTCTTTTTTAATTATTTTAATTAATTTTAATTTAACTTTTCTTTTTTAATTCAACACTTACATATCTATAATATTAGAGCTAAATTCCTCCATTTAATCCCCATAACTGAAACATAATGTCACATAATGGTCGTAATTATTACTCCATATTTTTCTCTCATCTCCTGCATTTCTTTCTTTCCAGACTCTCCTCCTTCACTTCCTCAGTGTCCTTTATTATTCATGTAAAGTTGTTCAATGCAGGTACTCCAAATTCCATTATTCAATTAAACATTTCCAAATATCTTCAATGTTAATGACAGTGTTAGGTACGTGAAGTATAGTGCATGAGTGTAATATTGTATTGGTCATTATTTTTAGAATCTAAGCATTTTAACTAAGGAAAAAATCAGGCAATGAGTGTAAAAACAAGTGATATTCCTTTCGTTCATTCCAAAATAAATTCATCTTTTGGTAGATACTAAAATATTAATTATATGTGCCACACTCTGCACACATGATTAAAATTCAAAACTAAGGACTTTTGGGAACATGCTTCACCTTGCTACTAAAAATAAGGAAGAAAAATAAGGAAGATTAAGGGGAAATATTAGAGGCGAGCATGAGAGTCTAAGAAACTAACAAGAGAAATAACACAAATCTAGTTTGAAAAAAATTATTCCAGTGTCTTATTTAAAATAAAAGAGAAAAATAAAATCCTTCAAATCACAAGCTTTTACTTGACAATTTACCAAATTATCTTATATTCTTAAATAATTTCTCCTATTCTTAATATCTATTAACAAATTATTAAGAAAAGGTATGGTAAGTTACATAGGGGGAAAAAAAACTATAAAGCTGGAAAACTAAAGTCTTTAAGGAAAAAGGCAATTGTCTACTTTCATTTGTTTGGGATGCCAGGACTTTAGTGTACTATAATTCTATTATTATGTTGCTGTTATTTATAAAGTCTACAGTTCAGAGCCTACACAGTACAATATGTACATCAGTTATATAGCAGACAGCATTTATAGTAAATATAGAGCTAGAGATATATTTATATTCTAAGATAGGAAGGAGGGAGGGAGAAAGGAGAGGGAGAGAGGGAGGGAAGGAAGAAGAGAGGAAGGGAAGGAAGGGAAGGGAAGGGAGGGAAGGGAAGGGAAGGGAAGGGAAGGGAAGG